>VXBD01008376.1:10727-54530 GCA_013399975.1 Indicator maculatus
CCGGGGCGAAGCCGCACACCTCGCAGGTCTCCTTGCCCAGGTAGTTGCGGAAGGTGCAGCGGGCGCAGGCCCACTTCTGCTCCTCCACGCTGAGCCGCAGGATGTGGTTGAGGTCGGGCTTCTGGCGGGGGGCTTCGCAGATGGAGCACTGGCGCTGGCCCGCGGGGTTCAGGAAGGTGCAGCGGGCGCAGGACCACTCGCGGACCGCAGCCATGGAGCCAGGAGAGTGAGAGTGGCTGCAAGAGAGCAGAAGGCAGTGTGAGGAGAAGGCCAGCCGGGAGGCGAGGGCACCACACAGCGTCACAGAGGCTGGAAGGGAGCTCCAGGGATCATCCACCTCAACGTCAGGAGGAACTCTGCACTGTGAGGGGCACAGCCCTGGAGCATGCTCCTCAGCGAGGTTGTGGAGTCTCCTTCTCTGGATGTGTTCCTGTGTCACCTGTGCTGGATTCTATGCTCCTGCTCCGGCAGGGGGGTTGGACTTGACAATCTTCAAAGGTCCCTTCCCACCCCTAACATCCTCTGATCCTGTGATCCAGTCCAAGCCCCCTGCCAGAGCAGGGTCACCCAGGGTAGTCTGCACAGGGATGCATTCAGGGTGCTTGGAATGTGTCCAGAGAAGGAGACTCCACAACCCCCCTGGGCAGCCTGCTCCAGGGCTCTGTCACCCTCACACCAAAGAAGTTTCTCCTCACGTTGAGGTGCAACCTTCTGTCTTCCAGCTTGAAGCCACTGTTCCTTGTCTCATTACTGCACCACCCAGCAGAGCCTGGCCCCCTCCACTTGCCCCCCAGCCCTCAGCTATTGATAGACATTGATCAGATCCCTCTCAGCCTTCTCTTCTCCAGACTAAACAGCCCCAGGGCTCTCAGTCTCTTCTCACAGGGGAGATGCTCAAGTCCCCTAAGCATCCTCCTGGCTCTCCCTTGGACTCTCTCCAGCAGGTCTCTGTCTCTCTTGAACTGGGGAGCCCAAAACTGGACACAGGATTGCAGGTGTGGCCTCAGCAGGGCATGAAGGGCACAAGAAGCAGTTCCACAACCCTGCTGACCCCTCTCTGAAGGCAGAGATGCATCTTGGTGAGCAAGACCCCAACCTCTGTGCTCCACCTCAGCACTTCTGTACAGCTGCAACTTGTTGGTCACTCTCCAGAGGAGGTGACACCCTGCTCTGCCTTCTTGCTGGTGTCAGGGTCGATTCTCTCCTCCTTTGGTGTCCCTGTCTCTGTCCTCTCCTTCTGGCTCACCACCACGTTACCCACACTGGGAGAACTGTGTCCCCCCAGACCAGACAGCAGGGAGCAAAGAAAAGCAGCCTGCATGTCACAGAACCACAGAGTGGGTTGGAAGAGACCTCTGGAGACCATCCAGGCCAAACCCCCTGCTAAGGCAGGACCACCCAGGGCAGGACACACAGGAACACATCCAGGCAGGTTTGGAATGTCTCCAGAGATGGAGACTCCACCATCTCTCTGGTGGTGCTTTCACCTGGCTATGGGCTTTGGGGCCTGCCCATCCTGCCAGCAGCAGCTCCACAGCTCATGGTCAGCCAGCGCCAGGACAGCTCAGCAGCAGCTCCCGACTGTCCCCAGCCTTTAGCAGAGGTATTTCAGATCAGCAGGCTCTGGGGGGCATCATGTCCCAGCTCCAGCTCCAGCTCCAGCTCCTGCTCCTGCCCCACTTACCTGGGGAGCAGAGAGGCTGCTGAGCCCTGCTCTCAGCACCAGCCCTCAGTGAGCACCTCCAGTGTTGGCTGGGACCCTGATGGGGAACAGGCCCAAGGCACACCAGAGCCACCTCTGGCAGGGCAGAAGGCCACACCAACTCTTTCTAGGCAGGGTCAGTTTGCAGCAGCACAGCAGCAGCTCCACAGCTCATGGCAGCCTCTGGGCTAGCAGGGAGCAGCTCTCTTGGTGCTCTCAGGAAGCGATGCCATGCTTGCTGGTGGCAAGAACAAGGAATCCTGGCCCTGCACAATGCCCTTTGTCCCCTGCTCAGGCTCATTTCCTGGAGTTTGGAGCAAAGGTGGGGCTGAAACTGAGCTTTCTGCTTCCTCCTCCTTCCCAACGTCTCCTGCAGGTAAATGTGCAGCATGAGCCCAGAGCCCTCCCTCCATGCACTCCTGCTCCCAGATAAAGCAGCCAAGTCACCAGCCCCAGCCCTGACCCCAGCTGTGCCTCTCTCCAGCTGAGCTGGTCCCCTCCCAACCCCTTCCAACCTGCACTGCTTGCACAAGGCTCTGGGCAGGGCCAGCTCTGCAGGAGGAGCCTCTAAGTCCACCTCGTGCCCTCAGCTCTTCTTGGGAACACCAAATTCCAGTTTGTGCTGAGGAAAGAGCAGCTTCAGACCCCAGCAGGCTCAGCACTGCCTCCCTGACTTCAACACCCAGGTCCAACCACACCACCAGCTGCAGTGAAGGAGGGAAAGGAAACCTCTGGTGCCAGGCAGGGCAGGTGCAGGAAGCTAGGAGGTGCTGGTGCAGGTTGCAGAGGGAACCAGGTCCTGGCTGGTCTCCAGCATCCCCAGCAGTAGCAGCACCTGCACCACAAGCTTCCCAAGGCAGCTGTGCAGGCTGCACTGCAGCAGCAGGGTCTGGAGGGGACAGAAGATGCAGCAGGAACCACCCTGGCGAGGAGGAAAGTGACCTCTGGTTTGGCTGGGGACCTGAGAAACGCTTCTGGGGCAGCAGCAGCAGCAACCCAAGCACATTTCCAGCCAGGAGGAGCTGGAGGAGCAGCTCCTCCTCACAGGGAGATCAGATACAACCTTCAACTCCCTTCCTAAATCAACCTTTTCTCTGAATAAAGCCCAAGAAACCCATTTCCTTGCAAGGGTGAAGCTTGCAGACCCATTCTGCTGCACCTGCCAGGCCTTCCCTGGCTGAGCCTTGCCATGTTTGTATTTATTGGAGCTATTTAAAGAATCTAAGAGAAATACCAACATTGATTTTTCTGCCTCAAGCCCTCCAGCTGGGAGCTGCTGTGCCCTCTCCCCCCATGGCAGCACCAGGGAGGGAGCCTACCCCTCAGCCCAGCAAGGGCAGGAGCTGTGTGCAGGGAGAAGCAAGCAGGGCCAGGAAGGGCAGCCCGAGCCTGTCACATCCATTTCTCTTCATGGATGAGGTTCCTCAAACCACAGGTATCAGCAGCAGGCAAAGCAAAGGCTGTCAGCATCCTGCACCAGCCATGGGCAGGCTCCTGCAGCATTCCATGCTGCTGCCCTCTGTGCACTGGCTCCAAAACATCACAGACTCACAGAATGCTCTGGGCTGGAAGGGACCTCCAAAGCTCATCCAGTCCAACCCCCACACTCAGCAGGGACATCCTCTACCAGATCAGGTTGCTCAGAGCCCTGTCCAGCCTCACCTTGAGTATCTCCAGGGATGGGGCCTCAACCACCTCCCTGGGCAACCTGTTCTAGCAGCCCCTGGTGCAGAACTTGTCCCTAACATCCAAATCCCTCCCCAGATGCAGCTGAGCAGCCTCCAGCCTCCCTGCCGCACATTTCCCTCTCTCAGCAAGGGCACTGCCCAGCCATGCAAACACAGCAGCATGGAAAGAAGGCATCTCCCCTGCCCCTTCCTGTGCCTGGGGAGAGAAGGGAAAACCAGGAGAGCCTCAAAGACAGAAGGGGACTCAAGGGGGCAGCAGGATGAGGGGCAGCAGCAGATCTGCTTGGTGTGGCATCAGCAGCCAGCTGTGGGCTCAGGGAGGGCAGCACCATTGCTGTAGGGTAAGGATTAATTGGTAGACCACAGAGATGAAATTCCTCCAGAGGGCTGGAAAGCCTCCAGAGGGACTTGGTCAAGCAGGAGATCAAAGCTGCAGGCAGCAAGCAGGGAGGTGGAAGCCAGCACACTGCAGTGCCCTCCTCCAAGCTCCAACTCCAGCCCTCAGGAGCTGTGACACTCCCTGCTCACACTGTCCCACTCCGGCTCCCCTCCTCTCCCCCAAGCTCCACCCCAACACTACCCCTTCCTGGGACACCATCCTGGCCACTGCTGGGATTTCTCCACTGACAGATCCCAGGAACACCAGCAAGCCTCCCAGAGAGGCCAGCAGCTCAAAGGTCTGTGGCTCCCCTTGCAGTGGCAGGGCCACCAGCATGGCAAACTCTGGCAGGAGCCTCCTGCCTGCTTGTCCTCAGGATGGCTGTCCCAGCAGGAAAGCTCTTTCCCTGCAAGCTGCTGGGGGATACAGAGAGGTGGGGGAGGACAGGAGGGAGGGGACAGGCTCTGCTCACTGTGCCCTGGGATAGGCCAAGGGGCAGTAGATGGAAACCACAGCACAGGAGGTTCCAGCTCAACATGAGGAGGAACTTCTGCACTGGGAGGGTCCCAGAGCCCTGGAGCAGGCTGCCCAGAGAGGTTGTGGAGTCTCCTTCTCTGGAGCCTTCCCAGCCCTGTCTGGATGTGTTCCTGTGTGACCTGTGCTGGATTCTGTGGTCCTGCTCTGGCAGGGGGCTTGGACTGGAAGATCTCCAGAGTTCCCTTCCAACCCCTCACATCCTGTGAGCTGTGACATGGGACAAGCACCTGCAGTTGTCCTCCACAAGGCACTGGTTCCCCACCCTTGAGGAGTGGTAGCTCACCAGGCTGCAGCCTGCTTCCACCAGGCTCCTCCTGAGGACCACCAGAGAGTTCAAGTCCTTGTGTGGAGCACTAGAATCACAGAACCATAAAATAGCAGGGGTTGGAAAGGGACCTTTAAGGTCATCCAGTCCAACCCCCCTGCCCAGAGCAGGGTCACCGAGGAACACATCCAGGTGGGGCTTCAGAGTCTCCAGAGGAGACTCCACAACCTCTCTGGGCAGCCTGCCCTAGGGCTCTAGCACCAAACAAGTTTCTCCTCATGTTGAGGTGGAGCCTCCTGGGTTCCAGTTTGTATCCATTGCTCCTTGTCCTGTCACAGGACAGCACTGAACAGGGCCTGGCCCCTTCCTCGTGCTCCCCACCCCTCAGATATTCACAGACATTGCTCAGATCCCTTCCCAGCCTCCTCCTCTCCAGGCTAACCAGCCCCCAGGGCTCAGTCTTTCCTCCTCACACAGATCTTCCAGGCCCTTCATCATCCTCATAGCCTCTGTTGGACACTCTCTAGTAGTTCCCTGTCCCCCTGGAACTGGGGAGCCCAGACCTGGACACAACAGCCCAGATCTGCTCTCACCAAGCTTAATGTAAGGGTCTCATGATCCCAGAGGGCACAAGGCTGGGAGGGCAGCACTGACCACTGGCCCTTGGTCCATCCTTCATGGTACAAGCTCCACCAGCACCCTACCAGCAGCAGCCTCTGTCCCACACCATGACCTAGCTGGAGGAGAAGCCCAACCACAGCCTGTCCAAGCCCTGTGCTTCTCCCAGCAAAGCCTGGCTGGCTCCTTCCCCTGCAGGCACCAAGCCTGCCTGAGGAGACAGAGTTGTCTCCAGCACCTCTCAGGAGGCCCAGCTGCTCTATGCAAACACACACATGCTCCTCAGCCCCAGAAAGCACAACTCAGACAATCATCTGCCACCTCCCCAGGTGTCTGTGCAGCAGGGGAGCTGCTCTCAGAAGGCAGTGAGCTGGCCAGGCCAGGCGCCCCTAGAAGGGCTTTCCCTGGAAGGGCACAGGGAGCACCATGAGGGAAAGCCCCAGCAGCAGGAGGGGCTGGCAGCAAAGCTCTGCTGGTGGTCCTTGCTGAGGGCAGCTGAGCAATGCTCAGCAAGAGCTAAAGGAGCTGTGGGGAGGGGGCAAGAGGCTGGGGCCAGACTCTGCTGAGTGGTGCCCAGGGCCAGCACAAGGGGCAAGGGGCACAAAGTGGCAGGCAGGAGGTTGGATGTGAGCAGGAGGAGAAAGTTGTTTGGTGTGAGGGTGCTGGAGGGCTGGAGCAGGCTGCCCAGAGAGGTTGTGGAGTGTCCTTGTGTGGAGAGCTTCCAACCCCCCCTGGGCATTGTGCTGCTGGGCACTGTGCTGTGGGTGCCCTGCTGGAGCAGGGCTTGGGCTGGGTGAGCTCCAGAGCTCCCTTGCAACACCACCCTGCTGGGAGTCTGTGAAAGTTCAAGAGCTGAACGTCCCCAGAGCTCCAGCAGCATGAAGAGGGCAGGTGCCAGCACAGCTCCAGCAAGGCAGGGTGCAGAGCAGCTGGCAGGGGTCACCACCAGGCTGGCAGCACTGCACCTGCCTTGGCAGACATGAGAGCATCATTAGAACACTTAACAAAGCCTAGGGAGGGCTCTCAGCCAAGTCAGCAGCTGGCAGCACACTGACCAGGGCCAAGGAACCTCACTGCTTTGCAGAGTGCCAAGGCCAGCCCAGCACTGAGGGGACAACCTCCAGGGACAGATGATGGTCAGGATGCCCAGGCAGCTTCACAGGCAGGATCACAGAATCCTGCAGTACTTTGAGTTGGAAGGGACCTTCAAGATCATCCAGTGCCAACCCCCTGCCATGGGCAGGGACACCTCCCACCAGCACAGGCTGCTCAGGGCCTCATCCAGCCTGGCCTGAAACACCTCCAGGGAGGGCACAGCCACAGCCTCCCTGGGCAACCTGTGCCAGTCTCTCCCCACCCTCACTCCAAACAATTTCTTCCTCCTCTCCACTCTCACTCTCCCCTCTCCCAGCTCAAAGCCATTGTCCCTCATCCTGGCACTCCCAGCCCTTCTCCAAAGTCCCTCCCCAGCTCTCCTGGAGCCCCTTCAGGTACTGGAAGGTTGCTCTGAGGTCTGCCTGGAGCCTTCTCTTCTCCAGGCTGCACAGCCCCAACTCTCCCAGCCTGTCCCCACAGGGGAGCTTCTCCAGCCTCTGATCATCTTGGTGGCCTCCTCTGGCCCCTCTGCAGCAGCTCCAGGTCCTTCCTGTGCTGGGGGCCCCAGAGCTGGAGGCAGTGCTGCAGGAGGGGTCTCAGAAGGAGCTGGCAGCTGAGCTGCCCAAGGGATGTGTGGCTGTTCCCCTGGGGACACAGAGGTGGCAGGGGAAGGCTGGGCAGGGAAGGAAGTGTCCCTGCAGGGCCATGGCCCTCTGCTACCCTCTCACATGCAGGAACTGACTCTGCTGCAGGGCAGAACTGTCAGGACAAGGAAGAGATTAAGGTGGCACCAGTTAGTCACCTTCCAAACCCACCCTGGGACAGTCACATCTCAGTCCCTGAGAGGAGCCTCTGCTGAGCAAAGACTTCAGGAGCCTCTGCTGAGCTCCTGTGTCCTCTTGCTACAGAGTCCTGGTCCTGCATGGCCAGGGGTCTGCCTCCACCACCCTGGGACCAAAGGCTTTTTCTGGAGGCTCAGCAGAGCAGAAGACAGGAAGGAACAGGGCAGGGTGCAGGAGTAGGGAAGTGCCCCAAAACCTGCAGCTTGCATCCTTCCTGCCAGCAGGGAGCTGGTGGTGTGCCAAGGCTCCGTGATGTGCAGCTGCGCTCCAGGGCTAGAGATGGCAACCAGCCCTGGCCAGGAGCACCTTGGACTGCCAAAGCAAATGCCTTGAGGTGACCTGGAGGGCACTGGAGCTGAGCTCCCAGGGCTCACTGCAGGGCCCCCAGGGTTACAGGAGCTTGTGTCAACGGCAGCCAGCAACAGAAGGAGGCTGCTCCTCTGCAGAAAACTGCTCCAGAGCAGCCAAAGCTTCAGACTTCCTGCTACAGCTCCTCTCCCGCAGTAAAGAAAGAAAAATCAATCCTCCTGCTCAGCAATGCACAACCCCTGAGCTCCCAGAGCAGGCTGTAGCAAAGCCCTGCTTGCCAAACCCAAGCAAACTTGCTGGAAGAAAAAAGGGAAATCACCAAGAGAACCACGGTGAAAAATTCCTGCCCCAGCTGCCTGCGAATCAAATCCCTTCCCCTCCTCCCCGCCCAGCTGTTCCCTCTTTAACTCCTTCTTCCACCGGCACAAAGTGCCCTGACCTGCTCAGCCCTCACCCCCCTGCACCTACCACATCTCCAGGGCCAGAGGAGCAGAAGAGAGCTGCTGTGCCCGAGCCAGGAGGGCTGAGGCAGGTCAGGACCCGCAGGGCATCGCTGCAGAGGCCACAGGGCTGGGGCTTGGTGGCCCACAGCTGCTGAAGCCCTGGTGAGGAGCTGCTGCTGGCTGAGCTGACTCACTCTTGCAGAGCCAGGCAAGGCTGGGAGGCTGGACCAGGGAAGGTTGCAGCAGCTCTCCTGGCAGGGAAACACCAGCAACTGGGGCTTCCCAGTTTTCACTCACTTCTGGAGGAGCACTGGTGGAGAAAAGCAGCCTCTGAGTCCCACCCCCGAGGCTGCACAAGTGTCACCACAAGCCCCCCACAGGCAGGGCAGCTCACAGAAGCATTTCCAGCCCTTGCCTCTTGTGCTCCTCCAAAGCCAGACAAGAAAATGAAACTGCCTTCAGTACCAGAGACCCTCACCCAGCCTCAGACAGATGCTCTGCACCAGAAGGGATGAGTCCCTCTGCCCTCTTCTCCCACTTTGCCCCAGCACAGATCTGCTGAACAAGGGCAGAGGCAGCAAAGAAAACCTCCCAGACACACACCCAGGCTCCCTTGGAGCGACCAAGCCAGGCCATGCCAGGCAGGCCCACTGCAGTGGCACAGATGTGCCCTTGCTGGACCCCTCTAAGAGAAAGCAGCACCCCAGTTCCACCAGAGCAAGGGGGGAGGAGTCCAGGATAACTCAGGTCCTTCCTGGAGTGAGGAACCCAAAACTGAACCCAGGATTTGAGCTGTGGCTTGAGCAGGGATGAGTACAGAGGCACAACCCCTGCCCTGCTCCTACACTATTGCTGCTCCAGGCCAGGCTGCTGCTGCCCTTCTTGCCCACCTGGGCACTCCCTGGCTCCTCTTCAGACAGCAGCACCCAGGTCAGAGGAGGCAATAAAACCCAGCTCTGCAAAGGGCACCACCTCCTGCATGCAACCTCCATCCCCCACCACCTGGCTCCCTGAGTTGGGGCCTTGGTCTGAGCCACTCCATTGCCTTTATTCCCTCCCTTCAGCTGGTTGACAGGAACCACAACAGCAACCACTACACAAATTCCTCCTTTTGGTGAAGCAGTTCATGAAACAGAGACTCCCAGATCCTGAAATATTCATTCCCAAGTGCTCCAGAGCTTTAGCAGGTATTTATATCTGCTCTCCCTCTGCAGGGTCAGCCCAGGACACTCAACCAGTTCCCAGGCACACAGCTTCTAGACAGGGAGGAAAACCACAGGGATGCAGCCTGTGCCTCTTCCATAGAATCCTAGAATGGGTTGGGTTGGAAGGGACCTTCAAGATCATCCAACTCCAGCCCCCTGCCATGGGCAGGGACACCTCCCACCAGCACAGGCTGCTCAAGGCCTCATCCAGCCTGGCCTGAAACACCTCCAGGGAGGGCACAGCCACAGCCTCCCTGGGCAACCTGTGCCAGTGTCTCCCCATCCTCACTGCAAAGAATTTCCTCCTCCTCTCCAGCCACAATCTCCATGCCAAACTCTCCTCTGGCCGGGAGACCTCTTCTGCCTGGAGGCTACCTCCTCCCAGCACAGCCTCAGTGCTTCTGACCACTCACTGGGGCAGGACAACCACCTTGGTGCAGCAGCCAGTGGCTTCCACTGGTGTTGGCTCCCAGGGGATTTATTCTGCTTCATAAAGCACTGGTGGCAGAGGAGAATCAGCAAAGCAGAAGGCAGGGAAACAACTCAGCCTCCTGGTGCAGCAGAAGACCCTGCAAGGCTGAGCACTGCCAGGGGAATGAGGCCATTAAAGACACATCAACACCCCAAGCCCATCCCAGAAGGTGCCCAGAGGCTCAGACAGACACTAAGCCTTCCAAGCTGGTGACACACCCCAGTTCCTGGGAATCTCTCAGTCCTCAAGAGGCTTCCTGCACAGTTTCTCTTTAGCTTCCACTTTCTCACAGTGGACACAGCTCACAAAACGCTCTGCCAGCTCAGATGTGCTCCAGCAGCCAGGGAGAGAAGAAGCTGTGGGTTTTAATGAGAAGCTCCCAGGAGAAAACTGAACTCTGCTAATGAGAAGCCTGGGAGAAGACAAAAAAAAAAAAAAAGAAAAGAAAGAAAAGCCTGGCCCCAGCAGCATGGAGTTCACCCAGCAGCATGTTCTGCTGGCAGGCAGCAGCAGAGGGTTCTGGCAGCCAGCAAAGCCACAGAACATACTCCCACTGCAGCTTTCCCTGCTGCTGACTCTGTCCTCACCTCCCCCAAAACAGAGCTTGCCTGGCTTAAGGCAGAGGTGAAGGGTAAGAGGGGCAGAGTCCAAGGGCATGAGATTGAATACATCCAAGTGCCAGGTTCTACACATTGCCCACAGCAGCCCCATGCAGAGCTACAGGCTGGGGACAATGTCTGGAGAGCAGCCAGGCAGAGAGGGACCTGGGGGGACTGGTGGACAGCAGCTGAACAGGAGCCAGCAGTGTGCCCAGGTGGCCAAGAAGGCCAAGGGCATCCTGGCCTGGAGCAGGAGCAGTGTGGCCAGCAGGAGCAGGGAACTCATCCTGCCCTGTGCTCAGCACTGGTGAGGCCACACCTGGAGTCCTGTGTCCAGTTCTGGGCTCCTCAGGTTAAGAAAGATGTTGAGATGCTGGAAGGTGTCCAGAGAAGGGCANAATCTGAAGCTGCACCAGGGGAGGTTTGGGCTGGATGTGAGGAGGAAATTCTTCCCAGACAGATTGGCTCTTGGGATGTGCTGCCCAGGGAGGTGGTGGAGTCACTGTCCCTGAAAGGGTTTAAACAAAGCCTGGATGAGGCACTCAGTGCCAGGGGTTAGGTATTAGGTGGTCCTGGGTGATAGGTTGGGCTTGGTGATCTCAAAGGTCTTTTCCAGCCTGGTTAATTCTGTGATCCTGTGAGGGGCTGCAGGACAGGGAAGGGAGGACCTCAAGGCAATGCTCTGTAAGCACAGCTGCTTGCAAAGGGTGCAAGTGGGACAGGGAATGTGGTCCTCTCCCCTTCTCTGGCCATGAGGAGCCCACAGCTGGGACAGAAGCACCCTGAAAGCTCCTGTAACATGTCCCAAAGTCTGGCTTTGATGACTAAATGAAGTTGAGGAGACCATGATCACTTGGAGAGCAAAACCCCTGACTGGGTTTGGTCCAGGAAAAGGGGAGGGAACCAGCCAAGACTGGGGTGGAAAACAGAAGAAGGGTAGAGGCACAACTGGGACAGAAGCACCCTGAAAGCTCCTGCAATGTGCTCCAAAGTCTGGCTGTGATGACTGAAGGAAGTTGAGGAGACTTGGAGAGCAAAACCCCTGACTGGGTTTGGTCCAGGAAAAGGGGAGGGAACCAGCCAAGACTGGGGTGGAAAACAGAAGAAGGGTAGAGGCACAACTGGGACAGAAGCACCCTGAAAGCTCCTGCAATGTGCTCCAAAGTCTGGCTGTGATGACTGAAGGAAGTTGAGGAGACTTGGAGAGACTGAAATCCCTGGCAAGGTTTGGCCCAGGAAAAGGAGAGGAGCAGAGCCTTTGAAGGGCTTTGCCCATCTGAAGAGAAGGCTCAGTGGAGCTGCTGGCCCAGCACTGCTGCATGGGTGCCAAGTGACACCCACCTGGAAGGAGCAAGCCCTGCACCAGCTTTGCTCCAAGGCAGCAGAGTCCTGAACTGATGGACTGGAGACTCTTCTGGTTCCTCATGCCAAATCCTCAAAGCAGCAGCAGCACCTGGAAGGTTTGCCTTGAGGAAAGCACCCCATGGGTCCTTAGCCTTTCATGTCCCTTCCCTGCTGCAGTGGTGCAAGCCACCAGTTTGCAGGAGAAAACCAGTTTGGCTGGCAGAGCCCCATGTGGAAGAGGCAAGTTGAGACAGGAGCATTCCCAAAGGCTCCTTTGCTAATGAGCAGCTTCCCAAAGCTCTGCCAGGGCAGCCAGAAGAATCCCTGGGGATATGAAAGGAAGAGGCAGACAGAGGACTTCAAGGGAGGTCAGCAAAGTCCAGGTTCTAGCCTTGTTCAGATGTCATCAGGTGTTACAAGCTCTGGACCCACAAGTTCTGGATCCACAACCAGGTGTCTGCAGGCTCTGGATCCACAAGCTCTGATGAAGGACCAAGTGTCTGCAGGCTCTGGATCCACAAGCTCTGATGAAGGACCAGGTGTCTGCAGGCTCTGGATCCACAAGCTCTGATGAAGGACCAGGTGTCTGCAGGCTCTGGATCCACAAGCTCTGATGAAGGACCAGGTGTCTGCAGGCTCTGGATCCACAAGCTCTGATGAAGGACCAAGTGTCTGCAGGCTCTGGACCCACAAGCTCTGATGAAGGACCAGGTGTCTGCAGGCTCTGGATCCACAAGCTCTGATGAAGGACCAAGTGTCTGCAGGCTCTGGATCCACAAGCTCTGATGAAGGACCAAGTGTCTGCAGGCTCTGGACCCACAAGCTCTGATGAAGGACCAGGAGTCTGCAGGCTCTGGATCCACAAGCTCTGATGAAGGACCAAGTGTCTGCAGGCTCTGGACCCACAAGCTCTGATGAAGGACCCCCAGGTGTCTCACCCTACCAAGCACCTCCTGTGCCTGGCCAAGGTTACCAGGGTGCAGAGGAGGTGGCCAACAGCAATGGGACCTCTTCAGAAATGAGAGCAGAGGTGTTGGGAATGTGCCACACTGGCACTCAGTACATGGCATCACCATGAGACAGGCTGGCAGGAGAACAACCCAGGAAGGGCTCCCTGGAGCTCCAGCCCTGAGGACCTGCACATCCTCAGCTCCTCTGAAGCTCCACTGCTCCTCATCAAGATCAATTCCAGCCCATCCTGCTTCCCCACATGCCAGAAGGGGAAGCTTCTGCAGCTGAAACCACAGAAACCAAATCAGCACAGGGCTGCTGCTGCGACCACTCCTGCCCTCAACTACTTCAGCCTCCTCCTCTGCTCTTTTGGGTCCCTGAGGACATTAAAAACACACAACAGCAAGTTCCAGCTGCACTCAAGTATGACACTAGGTGAGGAAAATAAGAGTCACAGAATTGTTGGAGTTGGAGAAGGCCTCCAAGCTCATCCAGTCCAACCTGCAACCCAACCCCACCATGGCCACCAAACCATGGCCCCAAGTGCCATGGCCACAGGGTTCTGGAACACCTCCAGCCATGGGGACTCCACCACCTCCCTGGGCAGCCTCTGCCAGTCCCTGACCACTCTTGCAGCAAAGACATTTTGCCTCCTCTCCAACCTAACCCTCCCCTGGCACAATTTCAGGCCATTGCCTCTCCTTCTATCACCTGAGCCTAGGGAGCAGAGCCCAAGCCCCAGCTGGCTCCAGCCTCCTCTCAGGGAGCTGCAGAGAGTCTCCTGAGTTTTAGTTTAAAACCCAACAGGTTTGGTGCCCTTTAGAAAGGGCACAGAAGGTGACAACAGCAACGAGCCAGAAGATCCCCAGGGAAGAGCAGCACAGGGTTAATGTCTCTTGGGATCATGAAGAGCACCCAAGGAGGCCACAGACCATCCCCTTCACCATGGCTTTTGCCCAGGGAGGAAGAAGGGCAAGAATCTGCTGTCTTAAATGCACTGCTGAGACACCCAGTGGCCAAGGAGTCTTTCCCTGAGCTTCCTCCTCTGTTGCTGCCTCTCAGCTGCCTCCATCATAGAAATGCAAGGCCCCAGCCCCTGCCCCCAGCCCTTCCCACAGGCCTGGGGGGACCTCTGCTCCCCACACCTGCAGTCTGGCTGCCTGCATGGTGCCTGCCCAGGAAAACAAGATGGGGACAGCTTTGAATCAGTGGTTACCTGGTGAGGGGTCTGGAGAAGAGGGCTGGGGAGGAGCAGCTGAGGGAGCTGGGGGTGTTGAGCCTGGAGAAGAGGAGGCTGAGGGAGACCTCATTGCTCTCTGCAGCTCCCTGAGAGGAGGCTGGAGCCAGCTGGGGCTTGGGCTCTGCTCCCTAGGCTCAGGGGATAGAAGGAGAGGCAATGGCCTGAAATTGTGCCAGGGGAGGGTTAGGTTGGAGAGGAGGCAAAATGTCTTTGCTGCAGGAGTGGTCAGGGACTGGCAGAGGCTGCCCAGGGAGGTGGTGGAGTCCCCATCCCTGGAGGTGTTCCAGAACCCTGTGGCCATGGCACCTGGGGCCATGGTTTGGTGGCCATGGTGGGGTTGGGTTGATGCTGGACTGGATGCTGTGGGAGGGCTTTCCCAACCCAACCATTTCTGTGATTCTGTCTGTGATGTCACAAAAATTGGAATGGGTGGGCAGAAGACCTCCAAGCGGAAGAATTTCCATGGAAATGCAGGAGGGAATGGGCTAGAGGCCATCCCTGGGGATGTCTCCTGTCTGGAGAGCACGAGACAGGATGGAGGAGCTGTGGGTGATGCTCTGGGAGCAGCTCCACACCCCCACCTCTGTCTCACAGCTCAGCTTCAAAGCAGCACTCTGTGCTTTGAGAGAGGAAATTAAATCCCTGCTTCCCAGGATGAAAAGGGGATTCAAAGCTGTCTGCTGCCTTTGAGGCCTGAAAGGAAAAATAATGCTGCTGCTGGAGGATGCCAGGCAGTGTGGAGAGGGCCATGCGGCTCTTCAGGTGGCCCTGCAGGGCTTGTGGAAGCTATCACAACACAGGCAGAGGCATGGGGAAGGAGGTGGGAGGACCCTGCTGAGCCCCTCTCTGCTTTGGTCTCACCAGCTCCCAGCCCTGCCCATCATGGGCTGCTGTTTGCTGCAGGAGCAACTCTCTCTTGCCCTACATTCTCCTTGGAAAGAGAAAGCACAGCCCAGCTCCAAGGGGCAATTAAGGAAAACCAACAGCAATCAAGAGCTTGAGCCCATCTGGGATGGAAGCAGAGAGAAGGAGTGCTCTTGCCACCAGGCCTGAGCCTGAGGAGGCTGCAGCCTGGCAGGGAGAGGGGGAAGCAGAGCCCCCAGCCTCCTCCTCTCCCAGGGCTTTAGCTTGGCCACCAGCCCAGCTCCTGCCAGAGCTGCTGCTGGGAGCTCTTCCTGCGAAGCAGGAAACTTCTGGCCCACGCTGCCAAGTCTGCAGTGTCCCTGTCCCACCCCAGAGCATGGACAAGACCCTTCCTGAAGCTGCCAGCCACGCTCAGGGCAGCAGGAGCTCAGCCTCCTGGAGAGGTGCTGGGCACTGTGGGCCTGCACCAGCAGCTGCCAGGCTCTGCTCAGGGGTGAGGAACAGACCCTCATGAAAAGCTGCTCCTGTGCCTCAGGACAGCAGCTCCTGCTCCACAGCCCAGCCAGCGAGTCCTGTGCTGAGGAAGAAAGGTTGCCAAGGGGCAGAGGAGCCCTGGCAGCTCCCCACAGCCCTGGAGCTCAGCCTGCAGTCAGATCAGGGCACAGCCACCACTGCAGCTACACCACAAATGCCACCCAGCAGCAAGGTGGCATGGAGGCTCCTCCAGAGCCAGTGCCACCAACCAGCAAGCCCTGACACCTCATGACATGCTGGAGCAGCTCTGCTGCTGACAGAAGGTCAGAAGGCAGAGGGCAAACCTGAACACCCTCCCTCCTGCTTCACGTCTGCAGCCCCTCCGAAGGACACAGACCCCAGAGGAGGATCTCAAGGCACCAAGTGAGGTCCCAGAGGAGCTGGCTGTTGGGGGCTGGCACACACACACTCAGCCCTTCCCACACAACGTCCAAGTGCACTCCCAGCCCCTGCCAGCTGCTGGAGAAGCCATGCAGGAGGGCTTGCTGAGGGAAGCCCCACGTCCCTCCACGCTTTACTGACCTGGCTTGAGGAGGGCTGAGAGCTTGCTTGGTCAGCTGGGCTGCCTGGGCCACCATGGAGAGCAGAGCCTTCCAACACCAGCACCCCCACCACAGCTCCCAGATGGCTCCAGTCTCTCCTGCTTCTGGATCAGCCACAGCTCCTCCAGCTCCCTTGCCCTCGCCAGGTTATGTCAGGTCAAGCAGATGAGTGCCAGGCTGCACAGAATCTGCTGCTGCTGCTGCTGCTGCATCAGCTGTGGCTCTGGGAGCTGCTGTAGTGCTGCAGCCAGCAGGCTCTGCTCCCCGTGCAGGCTCGGGGGAGGGGGGGAAAAGCAAGGGGGGAGAAGCTGCTGGAGGTGCTGCTGGGACTCAGGGCAAGGGAAGCAGCAACTCCCCCATGCAGCAGGGCTGCCCCTTGCTGTCAGAGCTGCTGAACCATAGAGGCTGCCCTGCTGGAGAGGCAGGGGAGGGCAGCAGCAGTCAGCTGAGGTGGGCACTGCTCAGGGAGGGAGGTATCAGGGACTCAGGACCCTACATTCATGGAATTGGTTTGGTTGGAAGAGACTTCTAAGGTTCACCCAGTCCAACTGTCACCCAGCACTGCCAGGTCACCACTGAACCATGGCCCTCAGCACCACAGCTACACAGCTCTGAAACTCCTCCAGGCATGGAGACTCCACAACCTCTCTGGCCAGCCTGCTCCAGCCCTCCAGCACCCTCACACCAAACAACTTTCTCCTCCTGCTCACATCCAACCTCCTGCCTGCCACTTTGTGCCCCTTGCCCCTTGTGCTGGCCCTGGGCACCACTCAGCAGAGTCTGGCCCCAGCCTCTTGCCCCCTCCCCACAGCTCCTTTAGCTCTTGCTGAGCATTGCTCAGCTGCCCTCTGGGGCTGCTCTTCTGCAGGCTCTCAGCCCCAGGGCTCTCAGCCTTTGCTCCTCACAGAGCTGCTTCAGGCCCCTCAGCAGCTCTGCAGCCTCCCCTGGACTCTCTCCAGCAGTTCTGTCTCCCCTGTACTGGGGGGCCCAGAACTGGACCCAGAACTCCAGATGTGGCCTCCCTCCTCCTGGGTGCCAGTTTGTGCCCATTGCCCCTTGTGCTGTCCCTGGGCACCCCTGACAAGAGTCTGGCCCCAGAGTGGGTAGATGCAGAGGAAAACTCCCTCACAACCCACAGAGGAAGTGCTGCATGGCTCACCAGTGACCTCTTTCAGTTCCAGTGATCTCAGGACAGAGAAATCCCAGCATGGATTTATAGATTTTGTATGCACCACATCAAAAGCAGCACCCAGACAGTGCTCAGCAGCCACAGCAAGTGGCAGGCTCTGAGCCTGCAGAAGGCAGACCAAGCTCAGTGTGTATTTTACTTCCTTACTGACTTCATTCACACTTGGTGCTACCACCACAGAATCACAGAACTGGCAGGGCTGGAAGGGACCCCAGGGCTCAGCCAGTTCCAACCCCCTGCCATGGGCAGGGACACCTCACACCACAGCAGGTTGCTCACAGCCACATCCAGCCTGGCTGCAAAAACCTCCAGGGATGAGGCTTCCACCACCTCCCTGGGCAACCTGTGCCAGTCTCTCACCACCCTCATGGGGAACAACTTCTTCCTAACATCCAATCTCAATCTCCCCACTTCTACTTTTGCTCCATCCCCCCCAGTCCTATCACTCCCTGACACCCTCAAAAGTCCCTCCCCAGCTTTCTTGTAGCCCCCTACAGGTCCTGGAAGGCCACAAGAAGGTCTCCTCAGAGCCTTCTCCTCCCCAGACTGCACAACCCCAACTCTCTCAGTCTGTCCTCAGAGCACAGTCTGGCCCCAGCCTCTTGCCCCCTCCCCACAGCTCCTTTAGCTCTTGCTGAGCATTGCTCAGCTGCCCTCTGGGGCTGCTCTTCTGCAGGCTCTCAGCCCCAGGGCTCTCAGCCTTTGCTCCTCACAGAGCTGCTCCAGGCCCCTCAGCAGCTCTGCAGCCTCCCCTGGACTCTCTCCAGCACTTCTCTGTCTCTCCTGAACTGGGGAGCCCAGAACTGGACCCAGGACTCCAGATGTGGCCTCCCTAGGGCTGAATAGAGGGGCAGGAGAACCTGGACAGCAACCAAGGCACTGACAGACCACAGGTCCTGCCCCACCACTCAATCTACAACAAACCAAACATGAATTTCTCAAGTCCTGGCAATGCTCCTTCACCATCCTCTTGCTCACCAGCACAATGACCTCCAAACCTTTGGGTCAACCCAAACATGCTCCTTGCAAGCAGCAACAACCAAGTCTGGGAGCACAAAGTTGCCTGCAGCCCAGAATAGGAAGCAGCTGGAGTCACATCTGAGGGCTGCCAAGGGGAAGATGAAAGGCTCCAGACACTGCTCCTTTCCTGCTGACACTTTGTGGGCTCTTCTCCCCACTCTCCTCACAGAGTTTCTTCAACTGCTGATTTTCCACAGGTGGTGAAGCTCCAGCTGCTCCTGGGAGGCTTTCCCACCTTTACTGGGCCATTTGGTTTGTCAGAGCCACTAAAGGGCTGGCCAGGGGATGGAGGGAGGGCCTTAGGAGAAGAAACTCTGCCCTTGGGTCACAACAACCCCAGGAAGGCTCCAGGCTGGGGGCAGCGTCTGGAAAGTGCCCAGCAGAAAAGGGCCTGGGGGTGCTGGGTGGCAGCAGCTGAAGAGGAGCCAGGGAATGCCCAGGTGGGCAAGAAGGGCAGCAGCAGCCTGGCCTGGAGCAGCAATGGGGTGGCAGCAGGAGCAGGGCAGGGATTGTGCCCCTGGAATGGGCACTGGGGAGGGCACAGCTTAAATCCTGGGTTCAGTTTTGGGCTCCTCATTCCAAGAAGGACATTGAGGAGCTGGAGCAGGGCCAGAGAAGGGCAACCAAGCTGGGGAAGGGTCTGGAAAAGAGGGCTGGGGAGGAGCAGCTGAGGGAGCTGGGGGTGTTGAGCCTGGAGAAGAGGAGGCTGAGGGAGACCTCATTGCTCTCTGCAGCTCCCTGAGAGGAGGCTGGAGCCAGCTGGAGCTTGGGCTCTGCTCCAAAGAGACAAGAGGAAATGGCCTCAAGCCGTCCCAGGCCAGGTTCAGGTTGGACATGAGAAGAAAATTCTTCCCTGCAAGGGTTCTCAGGCCCTGGCCCAGGCTGCCCAGGGAGATGGTAGAAACCCCATCCCTGGAGGGGTTTCCAAGAGGCAGAGAGGTGGTGCTGAGGGCCATGGCTTAGCCCCAGCCTTGGTGGAGGTAAAGAATGGTTGGCCTGGATGAGCTAAAAGGGCTTTGCCAGCCCAAACATCTATGCACCTGAGCTTGGCATTCAGACAGCCAGCAGCAGCTCTGAGCACCCAGGCACTGGACACCAGCACTTGGCCACAGGGCAGCAGAGAACTCCTCCTGACTGCAAACATCAGCCCCTGGGCTGGGAGTGAGTCTGTAGCTCCTCACCTACACCACATTGTGTCCTTCGGGAGGAGCTTTACAACAGCTCAGGAGGCCACCAGGACTCCTCTGCCCTTTCTGGAGCAGCTGCCACCTGAACAGGATGAAGGTCCAAGCTCCAGGACATGGCCAGAGCCAGGCAGGAGATGAAACAGGAGCTAGGCAGGAGCTGAAGCAGACACTCAGCCCTTGCAAACAGCCTTGGTGCCAAAGCCAGCTGTGCCACCACCCCTCCAACCTGGGAGCCCTGCCCGAGGAGGCTCCGTGCCTGGCACTGCCCACACACAAGCTCTGAGGCAGGAGGCACTGAGCTCCATGCCCCCTGCTACTCTGGAAGCCTCTCACAGGTAGAAGCTGTCAGCCCAGCTGCAGAATCAGCAGCCATGGTACCACTGGAGGAGTCACAGACCTGGGCATGAGATTCCTTCAGGATCAGGATTAGGATCAGGATCAGGATCAGGATCAGGTGGTGATCCTCCTGATCACCTCTCTGCAGGTGCCACTAGGATGGCCCTGAGAAGCAGAGCTCAGCCTGCTCTGGAGGAGGACCTAAGCATGGAGGCAGTGAAAGGAACCCTTCAGAGCTAGAAAGCTGAGAAGGGGAGGGGGAAGGAGAGCACTGCTGGGGCCGATGCCTCTGCTTACCTTCTCCACCAGAGCCCCAACTGCTCTCAGCAGGGAGGGGCAGGAGGCAAGGAAAAGGAGAAAGAAACTCAACTCATTAAGCTGCTCTCTCATCTGAGGAGCTGCTGACAGCTTCAGCAAGAAGATTGGACTCTTGGGACCAAAGGACATTCGATTCCCCCCCGTTCAGCTCCCCACACCTGAGCTATGTTTGAACAAGCACTTCAGAGGCACCCCCTGCAGAGGAAAGCAAGCTGGCTGGGGAGCAAGCTCTGCTGCTTGCTGTCATCTCTCTCTCTTTAAGCCAATTAAGGAATTTCTTTTCAAGTGAGGGCCTGTGGGCTACCTCAAAAGAGCCTGGGTCCTCTGGAGAGCAGAGCTGGGCAAGGGCAAAGGTGGCCATCTGGAGCCCTAGACCCTGCAGTGCCTGCTGGCTCTGTGCTTCTCCTCTGCAAACATCTCAATTTCTCCAGCTCCCCTCACATCTCCAGTTTTCAGCACACTTCTGCAGCAGCTGCCCTTCCTTCCTGGTTTTCTGCCCCAAAAGGCAAGCTTGGTTGGCATCAGGCAGTGCCACCCTTGTGTCTTTCAATGTCTGCTCAGTGCTTTCAGAACTCACCGTGGGAAATGCCTCTGAAGCTTCCCAGGTCTGTGCTTGTAGGCTGCTCTCATCACACCAGAGCTCAAAGCAGGGTGGGCATGGTGGGGAGGGGGCTACAAACATGGGCAGATCAGCCAGTCCAAGCCCCTGCCAGAGCAGGAGCACCAGGGCAGGGCACACAGAAACACATCCAGGTGGGGTTGGAAGCTGGAAGAACTCTCCAGAGAGCTGGAAGCTCTCCAGAGGAGACTCCACAACCTCTCTAGGCAGCCTGCTCCAGGGCTCTGGAGGGAACTTGTGTTCAGGTTTGTGCCCTCTGCCTCTTGTCCTGCCAGTGGGCACCACTGAGGTCTTTCCTAGAACTAGAGAGATGCAGGACTAGGGCTGTGGGCCCAGAAGGGCCAGGAAGGTCTGATGGGACTGCAAATAAGGCACTCAGGACCCCCCCACACCCAGCCCCTCACTCCCACTGCAACATCCCTCTCATGTGGGGAGGCTGGAAGAGGAGATCTAGTGGTGGCCACCAACCCAAAGTGCTGCTCCCCAGAGATTTATGCTGCAATTTGTAGAGCTGTTAAGGGAAAATTGGAAGAGTGGTGGAAGAAGAGAAAGAGAGAAGAAAAGAGCAGGGAGAGAGGGAGGGAAAATGGATCAGGAGCCCCAGCACAGCTCCAAAGCTGTCTGCTCCCATCTCTCACCTCTCCACAGAATCAATCACTCTGCATCTCCAGCTGCTGGGCTCCCTTCAGAGGGGGCACAGGCAGGGAGCAGTTAATAGAAACCCATCCATCTCCACAGCACTCAGGTGTCAGCCTGGATAAATGCAGCAGGCAGAGAGTGGCAGGAAAGCTCCAGGGCACCTGCAGGCTGCTGGCTGCTCACAGGGCTGCTTCCAAGGCACCAAGGGACAGCACAAGGGACACCTCCACCCCAAAGGTCATCCCCTTGCCTTCTACCTCCTCATTCCAGCCCAAGTTGGGTACCATTCCTACCTGCTGAGGTATGAGGTGAGCTAAATCCCAATCCTGTATCTCCAGGAGCTTGCCAGCTCTGCAGGAAAAAGGCTGAAGGACCAGGCAGATGCAGCTCCAGCTTGCCAAATGCACACAGCATCCAAGCACAGCTTCTCCTTCCTCTCCTCATGATAGAGCCCTGGATCATTATCCCTGCATGTGCAAAGGGTCCCAGGATTCTCCCACTGAGACTCTCACTGCCTTGGGCAGGAACTGGAACATCAGAAGTTCCACCTGAACATGAGGAGGAACTTGTTTAGTGTGAGGGTGCTGGAGGCCTGGAGCAGGCTGCCCAGAGAGGTTGTGGAGAGTCCTTCTCTGGAGACTTTCCAGCCCCCCCTGGCTGTGTTCCTGTGTGCCCTGCCCTGGGTGCCCCTGCTCTGGTAGGGGAGTTGGACTGGATGCTCTCCAGAGGTCCCTTCCAACCCCTGCCATGCTGTGATGCTGTGATGAGGGAAGTCAAGGAGAGGTCAGGGTGCCTTGAAGCTCTCCAGGCCTGGATGTGACACAAGACCTTCAAAGGATGAGAACCAAAACCTTCATTAGTGAACTTTAAGAGAAGAGCTTCCTCTTGACACCAGGGGAGCTCTCCCTGCCCTGAGCCAGCTGCTCTGGCCCCCACAGCTGAAACCACAGAGGACATTCAGTCCAAGGAGACTCTGGGTGACCACCCCAGCATCTCTTCTCCTCACAGAAAGAGCCAGGCCAGCCTCAGGGAGTCACACCTGGCTGCAGAAACCATCACAGGGCCCTTTAACAAGAGAACAAGAGATCACAGATTGCATTGGGTTGGAAGGGAGCCTCCAAGGGCATCCTGTCCAACCCCCCTGCAGGCAGCAGGGACACCTCCAGCCAGAGCAGGCTGCCCAGGGACACATCCAGGCTGACCTTGAATGTCTCCAGGGATGGAGCCTCCACCACCTCCCTGAGCAGCCTGTCCCAGTGTCTCTCCAGCCTCACTGTGCAGAACTTCCTCCTAATGTCCAACCTAACTCTGCCCTGCTCCACTTTCAAGCCACTGCCCCTCCTCCTATTGCTACAAGCCCTTGGAAAGAGTCCCTCCAAAGCTGTCCTGTAGGTCCCCTTCAGACCCTGCAAAGCCAAGGGGCACTGGGGACAAATCACTCCTGGGGAGACTCCCATTGGGCTCCAGAAGGAAATGTTTCCCCATGGGCACAGTCAGACACTGGAATCATCTCCCAAGGGCAGCAGGGGAGTGCCCTGCAGTGGGCAGTTAGAAGGCTCAGCTTGGCAGGGTGCTGGCCCTGCTCATTTCAGCTGCACTGGGACCTGGAGAGGTTGGAGCAGGAGGTCCTTGGGGTCCCTTCCAAGCTGGCATCGACGTCACACAGGCCCTCACCAACAGCTGGTGGGGAACCTCAGCATGCAGGCTCCTCAAGGACAACCTGAAGGACATCACTGCCAGCTTCCAGACATGGGGCAGGCTGCAGGGCTGCACAGCAGATGTGTCCTGCCAGCTGCTGTGCCCTCCCCACCATGGCACCAGCTGCAGCCACTGGGGGCTGCAGTGCCCACCCCAGCCTGCCTGGAGGACTCCGAGCACCCAAACCCGTGCTGCAGGAAGACGCAACCCAAGGGAAAGAGGCCAAGCTTGCCAGCAGGTTCTCTGGGGGGAGAGGAGGGGGCTGTGAAGTGATGCTGTGCTCAGTGCCACCTGTGGCAGGGAGGCTGCTGGGTGAGACAGCAGCAGTGCCAGTGACACTGCTCTGTGCCACAGGCTGCAGCCCTGCAGCTCCTGCAAAGGCCTCATCCAGCCTGGCCTNGTGCTGGGGGCCCCAGAGCTGGAGGCAGTGCTGCAGGAGGGGTCTCAGAAGGAGCTGGCAGCTGAGCTGCCCAAGGGATGTGTGGCTGTTCCCCTGGGGACACAGAGGTGGCAGGGGAAGGCTGGGCAGGGAAGGAAGTGTCCCTGCAGGGCCATGGCCCTCTGCTACCCTCTCACATGCAGGAGGCTCCACCTCAGCATGAGGAGAAAGTTGTTTGGTGTGAGGGTGCTGGAGGCCTGGAGCAGGCTGCCCAGAGTGGTTGTGGAGTCTCCCCTGGAGACTTCCAAGATCCTTCTTGATGTGTTCCTGTGTGGCCTGCCCTGGGTGACCCTGTTGTGGCAGGGGCTTGGATTCAATGATCTCCAGAGGAACCATTCTATGAACCTAGGCTCTGCCTCTGCCTATCTACAGCTGCACTTTCCCAGGTGTGCAGGTGAAAATCAGCTTCTCAGGAAGGCAAAAGTTCCTCCTTGTGTCCACCTTCTCCCCAAGCCACAGCTGAGGAAGGCTACTGGAAGGCCAGAAGGAGTTGGAGACCCTGACCTCCCCCTGCCTAAAGCCAGCAAGGGCCTCCCAGCATCTCCTGCTGCTCTGCTCAATCTGCCATGCTCCAAATGCTGCAGCCCAGCTCTGTGGAGCTCCCAGCCCCAGCAGGCACTGCCACACTGAGCACTGAGAGCAGCAGGGCTGGATACCAAGCTCAGCTCTGCACTGCCCTGGGCAAGGGCAGCCGAGGGCCCTCCAGATCCCAGCGAGCTGCTGCCAGCTTGGCAGCCTTGAAGCCCTGCAGCCCAAGCTCTCCTCCCCACCCCATGCTCTGACCCTCCTGCTGATGGTGCCACCACCAGCAGGAAGGGCTGCAGGCTGCATTCCCTCTTCAGCTTCCCTTATGGTTTAAAGCTGCTGCTGCAGTGCCCTAACTGCCCCCTGCCCTCCTCCTCTTCACATAGTGACCTTCAGCACCCAGCCCTGGCAGGGATGCAGCCATGCCTGCGGGCACAGATGAGATGCAGCAGCTGGCAGGGGCTGCTGGCTGCAGTGCTGGGAGGGGCAGCAGGTGAGCAGGAGGTGCCCAGCAAAGTGGTTTGTGAGGAGAGTGGCTGACAAGGCACAGGGACCTGGGGGGGGTCACTGAACCATTTGGGTTGGCAAAGTCCTTTCAGCTCATCCAGGCCAACCACTCTGCAACTCCACCAGGGCTGGGGCTGAGCCATGGCCCTCAGCACTATATCTCTGCCTCCTGGAAATACCTCCAGGGATGGAGATTCAGCCACCTCCATGCACAGCCTGGGCCAGGGCTTGAGAACCCTTCCAGTGAGGAAGTTTCTTCCCTCGGGGCAATTTCAGGACACTGCCTCTTGCCCTGTCCTTTATTCCTTGGGAGGAGAGCCCAACCCCCACCTGGCTCCAGCCTCCTCTCAGGGAGCTGGAGAGGCTCCATTTTCCTCCAGGCTCAACACCCCCAGCTCCCTCAGCTGCTCCTCCCCAGCCCTCTTCTCCAGACCCTTCCCCAGCTCTGTTGCACTTCTCTGGACCTGCTCCAGCCCTCAATATCCTTCCAGGACTGAGGCTCCAGACCTGACCCCAGCACTCAACCTGTGGCCTCCCCAGTGCCCAGCCCAGAGGCACAATCCCTGCCCTGCTCCTGCTGCCACCCCACTGCTGCTCCAGGCCAGGCTGCTGCTGCCCTTCTTGGCCACTTGGTGTTGTGGATCCCTGGGTGGGAACAGATGCAGCCCCAGCTTGCCAGCTGCAACCAGCACCCAGCCAGGGCTTATCTCCCCTCCCTGTGCCCCTGCACAGCTGCCCCTCCCTTCCCTGTTCCAGCCCAGGGAACAAAGGCCTGCAGAGGTTCATCTGTGTGCTCCCCTCCTTCCCCTCCATGCACAGGCACCAGCCTCCAGCCCAGCTGGCATCAAGGCAGCCTCTCAGTGCCAGGGCCAGCCTGAGGGAGAGGAAGGAGCCAAGCAAGGGGTGAAGGTGGGAAGGTGGAGACTGCAGCCCTGTGTGTCTTCCTCTAGAATCACAGCATGGCAGGGGCTGGAAGGGACCTTTAAGGTCATCCAATCCAACTCCCCTGTCAGAGCAGGGGCACCCTGGACAGGTCACATCCAGGTGGGTCTTGAAAGTCTTCAGGGTAGGAGACTCCACAACCTCTCTGGGCAGCCTGCTGCAGGCCTCCAGCACCCTCACACCAAACAACTTTCTCCTCATGTTGAGGTGGAGCCTCCTGGGTTGCAGCCTGTGCCCATTGCCCCTTGTGCTATCACAGGCACCACTGAACAGAGCCTGGCCCCTTCTTGCCCCCCACCCCCCAGATATTTATAGACATTGATCAAACCCCCTCTGGGGCTGCTCTTCTCCAGGCTCAACAGCCCCAGGGCTCTCAGCCTTTCCTCATCACACAGATGTCCCAGACCTTCATCACCCTCACAGCCTCCCCTGGACTCTCTCCAGCAGTTCCCTGTCTCTCCTGAACTGGGGAGCCCAGAACTAGACACAGGATTCCAGGTGTGACCTCCCCAGGGCAGAGTAGAGTGGGAGGAGAACCTCCCTGGCCCTGCTGGCCACACTCTTCCTCATGCCCCCCAGACACCATTGGCCTCTTGACCACAAGGTCACATTGTTGTCCCCTGGATAACTTCTTGTCCCCCAGCACTCCCAGCTCCTTCTCCATGGAGCTGCTTCCCAGCAGGCCACCCCTCACCTGTGCTGCTGCAGGAAGTTGTTCCTCCCCAGGGGCAGGACCCTGCACTTATTCTTGTTGAACCTCATTAGGTTCCCCTTTGCCCAGCAAAGCTCCTGAACTATCTTAGTCAGAAAATCCAGCCCAGAGCCACCAGTGGCCAACTGGATCAAGTTACTGGTGGAGAATCCAGCCCATGGCTTTAGCAGCAACCAGGAGCTGATCATTTTGGAGGAAGGCAAAGAGCTCCAGGAGGCAGCCAAGGAGCAGCTGGCTGTGGACAGGAAGGAGCTCCCTGGAAAGCAGGAGGCTGCTTCTTGCCTTCCCTCCTCTCTCCCAAGCCCAGGAACATGAGTTTAATGCAGGCCCAGCTGGCTCCAGGACAGATGTTGCACTGTATTAGGTGGATGAGGTTGGAGAGTGCACCCCAGCCCTGACCCCGGGAGGAGAACGAGCCCCTCCCCCACACCCTCTGCATTTGCTCCTTCCCTCCCTTCAGGCAGCAGCTCAGAGCTTCCTGCTGCCATCACATGCATCCAGCAGCTCCTTCCTGAGGACTCAGAGGGCTCCACAGCTCCACGCCTGACACCTCTAAGCGGGGGCAGGTCAGGGAACACCAGACCAAGCTCCTGCCTCTGCAGCCAGGCAATGTCAGGAGGCTGAAGCAGAAGGGGAAAAAAAGAAAAATATCCCTGCTCTGGCTTCTCTTTGCTACTCCCTGCTCTGAAAGCAAGGGAGAACCTCCACAAATTCACCACCTACCAACCCCTCTCCCACCCCCAGCCCAAGGTACCTGCACCCAGGAAGAGGCCTGCTCCAAAGGGAGCAGCACAGGGCTCCAGCAGCTCCTGCTCACACACAGCTCCCTTCCCAGCAAAGCCCCAGCTCCAGCAGCCCTTCCCAAGGAGGTGAAGAGGACAGGACCATGGCTCCATGCCCAGGTGATCAACTCCTTCATGCAGTGCAGCACCCAGAGAGCACCAAAGCAAAACTATGCAGCAGCTGTGCTTGGAGAAGGACCTGAACCTCCTGCCCTGAAGCAAGAGTGCTCCAAGCCCAGGTCAGGGAGCTGCTTTCCCTTCTTAGGGCTGGCACAATGGAAAGGACAGGTCCTCGTGCTCTCCATGCTGCCACAGCAACGCTCCAGGGAAGGGCTTGAGGCACTTCTGGTCAGCTTCTGGCCAGCCCCACTGTGCAAGCTGCAGCTGACTCTGCCCTGGCTTCTACCCTCTCTGTGGGGGCAGCATGCAGGCAGGAGGGCTCCTACCTGTGCTTGGGGAAAACAGAGATGGGAAAAGCCAACAGAATGGGTTGGGAGGGACCCCAGAGATCATCCTGCAACGCCCTGCCATGGGCAGGGACACCCATGGCTGCTCAAGGCCTCATCCAGCCTGGCCTTGAACACCCCCAGGGAGGAGGCAGCCACAGCCTCCCTGGGCAGCCTGTGCCAGACTCTCACCAGCCTCACACTCAACAACTTCTTCCTCAGCTCCACTCTAACCCTGCTCTGCCTCAGTTCCAAACCATTCCCCCTTGGCCTGGCTCCACACCCCCTCAGCAAAAGTCTCTCTGCAGCCTTCCTGCAGGATCCCTTCAGGTCCTGGCAGGCAGCTGAGGTGCCCCTGGAGCCTTCTCCTCTGCAGGCTGCACACCCCCAGCTCCCTCAGCCTGGCCTCATGGCAGAGGTGCTGCAGCCCCTGAGGGGAGCAGCTGGGGAGCAAAGGGAGAGCTTGTCTGGGAACCTCCTGATGACTTTGGTCTCTGCTGCTCTGCACCATCCTCCAAGCTCTTCATGGCTCCAGAGCTAGCAACAGCCTCAATTTAAACACCTAAGAGGCTTTGTGAGCAAGCAGAGTGCTGGAAGCTGCCAGCATGGAAGGAGGATGTGCAGGGCTGGAAGCCTTGGGCAGATGAAGATCCAACCCCACTGCCAGCTCCTTGGCTCCACACCTTCTGGAGCAAGACACAGTCCCAGCTCCCAGTGAAAAGTGGCAAGCAAAGAGTTACCAGCCCAGTGTTCAGGCAGGCATCCAGGACAGCCTGCAGCATCATTACTCCACCAAATCCCAGCTCCACTTCCATGTCTCAACATCTTCCAGAGGGAGCAGAAGCCTCCCAGGGATGCATCCAGCTGCCAGCAGTGCCTGGGGAAGGTGAGCTGTGCTCTGCTGGGGTCAGCAGGCATGTCCTGACCACCAGAGCTGCAGTTAGCACCCCTGGGCCTCAGCAGTGAGCTCCTTTTATCCCTCCTCATGCCTCCCCTGTGGATACAGGCAGAGCAGATCCTGCTTATCCCCAGCTGTTCCATGTCTCTGTTCTTTGTGTGGAAGCTTGGGCTGGGGAGTTGGACCAGGTGGAGCCCAGAGGTCCCTTCCAAACTCAACCTCACACTGAACACAACCTCTCTGAGCACACCCAAATCCTTGCAGGTTGCTGCTAAAATCCAGGGAGCTGTGCTTGCCCCAAGGCCCAGCCCCAGCTCTCCTGCATGGCCATTGCCCCACCAGGGCTGCCAGGCCTCCCAGAGCTGCTGGCCAACCTGGAAGCCTGATGACAGACTGGAGAGGAGGAAGAAATTCTTTGCAGTGAGGATGGGGAGACACTGGCACAGGTTGCCCAGGGAGGCTGTGGCTGTGCCCTCCCTGGAGGTGTTGCAGGCCAGGCTGGATGAGGCCCTGAGCAGCCTGTGCTGGTGGGAGGTGTCCCTGCCCATGGCAGGGGGTTGGAGCTGGATGATTTTTCAAGTCCCTTCCAACCCAAACCATGAATCTCAAAGGTCTCTTCCAGCTAAAACAACTCAATGCTTCTGTGCTGTCCCTCTGGCTTCCCAGCCCAGCCCTCCCCACTCTGTCTCTTGCTTCCTCCAACAAGCAGCACCTCCTCCAGACACCACTTCTGCTGATGCCATGGTTGGAAGTGGAATGCCAGGACACAGAAGGGTGGGAAGGAGCTGCACACAACGACCTTCCCTCTCCACTCAGGATGCCAGTGGCCTGTTATTAACATCCCCCCAGGCTGCAGACGACTCAGACCCCCAGGATGGGGTTGTGTGGTGCTCCCCTGCACTGGGACTTGCTGCTCTCAGTGCAGGCTTCCCCTGCACCAAGGTTGGGGGTGGCTCCCCATGGCTTCCTCCTCCAGAAGTGGTGCTTGTGGGGGGCAAGGGGCACTGGTACAGCAAATGCCTTCCCACCAGCTGCCAACAACAAAAGCAGGGCTCCTTGCTGCCCTCTCAAAGCAGAGGGATTTCGATATTTTTAGCATTAAATAGAGCTTGTTCCTCCCTCCACAGGCAGAGGCCCAGAGGTGTTTCATCCTGAAGCGGTTTTTATGGAGAAGAAACCACAAAGCTTCTGCAGAATGCTGGGGGAAAGCCCAGCATAGCATCTTCTCTGCAAAAGAAAGGAGCCCAGGGAGCTGAAGCCAACCTGAGTGGGGACACTGCACAGATCTTCTCCTGCAGTGCTTCCCTTCCCTGGAGGTGTTCCAGGCCAGGCTGGATGAGGCCTTGAGCAGCCTGGGCTGGTGGGAGGTGTCCTGCCCATGGCAGGGGGTTGGAACTGGATGATCTTGAAGGTCCCTTCCAACCCAACCCACTCCGGGATTCTATGACTCTGTGAAGCCTCTCTGGAGCAGAGTGAACTCAAGCAGTTCTCCATTTTCAGCAGGATCCTCTTGTCCCTCCTTACAAACCCTGGGGAATGAGCAGGTGAGGAGAAACCCTCCCTTAGATCTCCTCTGGGAGATGGTGCAGAGTCCTGTCACAGAATCACACAGACTCAGAACACTCAGAGTTGGAAGGGACCTCCAAAGGTCATCCAGTCCAACCCCTCTGCAGTCAGCAAGGGCATCCTCAACTAGATCAGGCTGCCCAGAGCCCTTCCTCAGGCCTTGCAGATGTGGAAGGATGCAGGCTGCAGAGGTGCCACCCCCACTGCCAGCAGCAGCAGAAGCCACCACGAGCCCACAGCTCCCAGGCTGTCCAAGTGCAGCAGCTGCAGCAGTGCAGCCACATTCCACCACCAGCACCTGGCCCTGTGGCACTGCACCTTGGTGCTCACAGCCTCAGGAGGGGTCTGGCACATCAGGAAGCCGGGCCAGGATGGGTTTGTAGGTTCAGCTGAACTCTCTCCTCCAACAACAGGCCAGGCCAAGAAGCTTTAAGCACAAAAGCAAGGAGGAGTCCAAGGGGACTTGCAGCTTGTCCCTTCCTCACCCTTCCTCCAGCCCTGCAGCACCAGCCAGCACAGCTCCTGCCTCACCTCCCAGCCTCTGCTGCTTCTCAGCCTCCCACACTCAGGCAGGCACTGCAGCAACTCCTCCACTGCCCCAGCCTGGCAACAAAGTCACCTCTCACCTCCTGCCCTGCTCCAGGGAAGCTCCAGCAAGGAGAACACAACCACCCCACACACCACCAGCTCTGGATGGAGAACAGCCCTCAAAGCTGTGCCCACTGCAGGCCAGCCAGCAGGAGGCTTCCTGCTGCAATTGGAGCTGCCAGTCCCAGCCCTTCTCTTCCCTCTGCCTGGGGGCTGGCAAAGACAGCCTGGCACCTGGCACCACTCCCAACACCAAAGGAGGAGCTCTCTGCTCTCACTCAGCAGCAACCTGTTGCTTGCAGGGAGAAGTAAGGGGTCCTGAGGAGCTTGGTGCAGTCCCACACAGCCTCTTCTCTGGGCACTGCAGGATGTGACCCACACCTCTGGGGCAGCTGGAGGACACCACTTCACACATCCTTCATGAGGGGTTTGGCAGATCAAGCAGCTCAGCAATGATGTTTTTGTAGGTTCAGCTGAACACTCCTCCAGCAACAGCCCAAGCCAAGCACCTTTAAGCAAGGAGGAGCCCAAGGGGACTTGCAACTAAGGCAGAATTTGTCTGGCTACAAAGGGCTCCCAGGACTGGATTTGGAATCACCTTTGCCTTAAGCAGGGATTTCAGCAGTAGGATCTCACTGCCATATAGCTGTACCTCTGGTCTTTGAAGGAGCTCAGGCCTCCTGGCAGGATGTGGAAGGCAGAGATATTCCTCTTCCAAAGGTGTGCTGCTGTCACACAGAGACTCTGCAGCTTGGCCCAGAAGAGGCCAGGGACTCAAGCCTGGATGTCACAAGCCTGCTGCTTCTATCATCAAGGCCATTTGTCTTTTCCCTCCTGTCCACTTGTCTTCAGCAGACAGGGAACCAGCTTCACCCAGGCAACAGGAGACCCTGCAGCCTCCCCCCCAGCTCCTTGAAAGCCAAACAGCGCTGATTCCTTCCCTCACTCCCACCACACCATGAGGGAAGCCTCCCCCAGCTCCCCTCCAAGCAGAGATCAAAGTCAGCAGTGAAGCAGCTGCCTGTCTTCCAGCCTCTGCTCATCCCTGGGGCAGGCCAGGGCAGCCTGGCTCTGTGCTGCTGCAGAACAGCCAAATCCCTCTCAGCTGGGAGGGCTGGGACAGGAAAGCAGCAGGAAATCAAAGTCTATCCCACAGCTCCTGTCCAGCCTCAAACTGACTCCCCAGTACTCCACTTCCTTCCTGCACCGCAGGACTCCAGGGACCAGGACCTTCAGAGGCAGGACAACCTCCCCTGGCTTCTGCTATTCACTTCAAGAAATAGACTTTTGGAAGGAATCTCTCTACCCTCTGGAACCAAGCCTCAGCCTCTCCCTTGCCCCGCCGGCCATGGGAACGGCAGGGCCTTTGATGCCTGTCAGCCTGGCCTGATCTCAGCAGCTCTTTTGAACCCACTTCCATAACCAGTGCCTGCAGCCAGCTCTTCCCACGCTCCCTGAGTCACAGCCAGCAACTTCCCTGTCTCCAGGAATCAGGCAGCATTTAGCTGGGACGAGCTCTTCTGCCTGTAGCAGGTGAAATCCATCAGGATCAGCCAGGCCAGTGCTTTCTCTGCAGCCACACCACCGCTTCCTGCCCTTGCCCCAGCGTCCGCCGCAGCACCAAGGCTGCCTGCTCAGGACATTCACTTCCACAGGGCAAGGTTTCAGCCCCAAGCTCCTCCCCAGGCTCCAGACTCTGAGCCATGAGGCTGCCCAGACACAACCTCTCCAGACTTGCACTGGAAGCTCCTCCACCTCCAGGCTGGCTGCACACAGGCACAGAGTCCAGAGATTCACCGAATGAATGTTGGGTTGGCTTGGAAAGGACCTTAAAGATGATAAAGGTGCTTAGAGAGCAGAGCTTAGAAGGGATCTTAAATATCTTCCACTTCCAAAGCCCCTGCCATGGGCAGGGACACCTTCCAGCAGGCCAGGTTGCTCAATGCCTCATCCAACCTGGAATTCCAGGGATGAGGCACCCACAACTGCTCTGAGCAACCTGTTCCAGTGTCTTCCCCACCCTCATGGCAAAGAACTTCTTCCTGATGTCCAGCCCAAACCTACCCAGCTCTAGTTTCAAACCATTGCTCCCTGGGCCTATCAGCACAGGTCTTCACAAACAGCCCCACCCCAGCTTAGGTATTGAGCTGTGAGTCACCAACTCCTTCCACAGCTCCTCAAGGCAACAAAGCTCACACCACCAGTCCCAAAGGAATAATCCTGCAGGAAGGACCCAGCCGTGTCTCAGGATCCCTCTAAGCTAGAGAGGACAACCCCACACAGTGCAGGTGACTGACCAGAGCTGTGGAGCAGCCACCAAGGTTGGTGCAGAGAGCAGGAGCTGGTGGGAACTGCCCAAAGCAGCCTTGTTAAAGGCCTCTTGGGCACTGCTAGGAAGCCAAGCCCACGACAGCTGCTTGGCTTCACACTGCTACCAGCTCAGCAAGGAAGCTCCAGGTAGGGCTACAAAGGAACAAAGCAGGACACTGCTTGTCTCAGAGGCTCCCAGAGTCGTGCCCCAGCCCCCAGGAAGCACATTACAGGACTGACAGCAGCAGAAAGGCAGCAGAACGAGGACTACACAGCAGCTACTACACAACCACCACAGCAAAGGCCTCCACTCAAAGCCACACCGGGTCAGGGACGCTCACAAGCAAGCAGCTACTCCTCAGGGCCCAGCAGCTACTCCTCAGGGCCCAGCAGCTACTCCTCAGGGCCCAGCAGCTCCCAACAGACTGAAGCAAGGACACAGAGCCAGCCAGGCTGCAGCCTCCCCAGAGCAGGCACTAGGTGAAGGCTGGAGGATTACTAGCACAGAACACAGCAGCCCCAGCAGCCAGGCCCCCAGGCAGAGGGGTTTGAGGTGCTTCTGACATACCTCTCAACCTGTCAGAGACTGAGGGCAGGGCACCACCCCTCCAGCCCCAAGAAAAACTCCTCACTGCAAGTGGCTGATGGGGAAGGGATAGAGAGGGTGGCTCAGAGACACCTTTGAGGTGCTGATTTCATTCAGGAGGGATAGAATCATGGAATTGTTTGGGTTGGAATCATAGAATCAGAGAACGGTCTGGGTTGGAAGGGATCTCCAAAGCTCCTCCAGTCCAATCCCCTGCACCCAGCAGGGACATCCTCCACCAGATCAGGTTGCTCAGAGCCCTGTCCAGCCTCACCTTCAATATCTCCAGGGATGGAGCCTCAACCACCTCCCTGGGCAACCTGCTGCAGTGCTCCAGCAGCCTCCTGGTGCAGAACTTGTTCCTCACATCCAATCTCAATCTGCTCTGCTCTAGTCTGAAACCATTGTCCCTGGTCCTGTCCCTGCAGGCCATTGCAAACAGTCTCTATGCAGCCTTCTTGTAGCCCTCTTCAGGAACTGGAAGGTTGCTATTAGGTCTCCCTGGACCCTCCTTTTCTCCAGGCTGAACTCCCCCAGCTCCCTCAGCCTGTGCTCGTAGCAGAGCTGCTCCAACCCCCTGAGCATTTCTATGGCCTCCTCTGGACCCTCTCCATCAGGTCCAAGTCCTTCCTGTGCTGATGGCTCCAGACCTGCTCACAGCATTGCAGGTCAGGTCTCAGCAGAGCAGAGCAAAGTGGCAGAATCACCTCTCTGCATCTGCTGATGCAGCCCAGGATGCCATTAGCCTTTAAGAAGAGAAGGAAGAGACCTTTAAGATGATAGAGTCCAACCTTCAAACTGAGGGCTGGAAACACTGAGCTCTTTTTCAGGGTCATTCTGGTTTGGTGTGTTTTGTACCTCTGGATCTGGTGGTCAAAAGCATTTCACTGCTTTTGCCAGAATATAATTGCTCATGGTTGGGCTTGATGGTCTTAAAGGTCTTTTCTACCCTAAATGATTCCATGATCCCAAATGATTCTGTGATTCCATGATTCTAAAACAGTTTCTTCTGTCCTTCTGAGTTCAGAACTTGCTCCTTATTGCCACCCAACCTGGGGTCACAGTTCTCCATCTGGGACACCTACAGTGTAGGTCATGGAATCATAGAATCCCAGCATGGTAGGGGTTGGAAGGGAACCTCTAGGGATCATCCAGTCCAACCCCCTGCCAAAGCAGGGCACCCACAGCAGCTTGCCCAGGATCAGAATGTCCAACTGGGGTTGGAAGCTCTCCAGAGAAGAAGACTCCACAACCTCTCTGGGCAGCCTGCTCCAGGCCTTGAGCACCCTCACAGGGTGAGGTCAGAAAGGAGCCAAGAGAACAGAGGCAAACTATTAACTGAGACCCCATTCCCCAGCAGCCACTTCACAGTTTAGATGAGGAGGAAGAGCTGGGCTGAGCCCTGCAGCCTGTTCCGAGCCAAGGCCAAGGCTTGGCATCAGCGCTGCAAATCTGCCTTGGAGGCGGACTCCAGCCGAGCCTCCAGAGGGATGCAGAGCACCTTCCGTCCCAGGAGCAGGGGGCCTGGCCGCCAGCTGAGAGGTAAGCAGGCAAGCAGGCTCCTCCCCTCCTCCTTACCTTCGCAGGCGCTGCTGCAGCTGCTGGTGCTGCCTGGTTATGAGGGCACTGTCCCACACGGGGCCCGCGGGGCTGCTCCTGCACCAGCTCACGGCAGGGTGCCCGGGGTAGGGCGCGCCCCCGAAGCCATGGTCCGACTCCGTCTCCGCGGCCAGCGACGAGGCGGAGCTCCCCATGGTGCCCCCACCCTGAGCCAGGCCACCTGGGAGGGCTTAGCCTAGGTTAGGTCCGGGGCGGCGGCAGGGGGCAGCTCGCGTGGCGCAGGCGAGGAGGCGCCGCGGCATGGGCTGCTGGAAAGCTCAGACGGGAGAAGGGAGGTGGGGGCTGAGCAGGAGTCGGGGGAGGGGGACACATGACGAACACAAATAAAAGAGGAAAAACAAAACAAAAAGGAAAGAGAGAGAGAGAGAGAAAGGTGAGGTGTGATTTAAGCAACAACCCTCCACTTCGAGCAGCCTGTTCATGCATGCTCTGCCCCAGTGCTCGCTGCCCTGAGAGGGCTGCGTGGGGGCTCCTGCAGAGGCTCTGCACACTTCACCACCAGCACTTCTCAGGCACAGGGAAGCAGCCCAAGGAAAGCACAGTAGAGCCTAGCAGAAAGCCTGGGCCACCATGGGAAAGCAGCAGCAAAGGGGGGAAGCAACCCCTGCTTGGAGCTCAAACCAGCAGTCTTTGGAATCACAGCCACAAAGAGGCTGCTCTGAAAGCTCTGCCTGGGCTCTGCCTGGCACACCAGGGTTTGAGGAGCATGACTTGAGGGCTCCCTCTTTGCCTGTTCCCCACTAGCACCACAGGAAGGCTGAAAACAGGCTGGGAATCTGCACCACTCTGGAGTCTATGGCTATGAAACGCCTGTCATAGAACCTACACTGACTTGGGTTGGAAGAGACCTTAAAGATTGTCCAGTTCTAACCCCCTGCCATGGGCAGGGACACCTTCCACTAGACCAGGCTGGTCAAGGCCTAGAGACACCTTCCACCAGACCTGGGTGCTCAAGGCTCAGGGACACCTTCCCCTAGACCTGGGTGCTCAAGGCTCAGGGACACCTTCCACTAGACCTGGGTGCTCAAGGCTCAGGGACACCTTCCCCTAGACCTGGGTGCTCAAGGCTCAGGGACACCTTCCACTAGACCTGGGTGCTCAAGGCTCAGGGACACCTTCCACTAGACCTGGGTGCTCAAGGCCTTCATCTCAAGCCTATTTTGAGCCCTACCCACAGAAGCAGGTTTAGGCCTTTGCTTTTTCTTCTTTTTCTCCCACTCCCTTTCCTAACTCCTCAGAATTCATTCTTCCAGCATCTTCACAATTAAACCACAGAAACATTTCACATCCCTTTAAGGATCCAAAGAAACTTAAGCACAGTCTTGTCCCTCCTTAAGAGCAACAGGCAGAGCAATCTGGATGCATGTCAGGAGGAATGGATCAAGGCAACGTTTATCAGAACAAAAAAGAAAACAAAAGGGAGAAGAAGAAGAAAAAAAAATGAGCAGGGCTGAGCTTATTCAATTACCCACCAGGATTTATAGAGATAGTTCCTTTGCCAAGAAACTACTTTGTGCTGTGACCAAAAAAAAAAAAAAAAAAGCTGAAGCAGAGACTCCTAAAATCCAGTCCTTCAATCCCAGGCTTGATCTAAGGGATCAAGAAAAGCCCTCAGAGAGCACAGGCTGTGGGATGAGGCAGCTCGAGGAGCAGGTACAGTTTTGCTCTCAGCTTAACATGGGAACGTGCCTGCGTTAGGCCAGGAGCTGGAGGAGGTTCCCTGCTCTGTGGTGATCTCTTGCAGAGCTGGACTAACAGACTCAAGCTGAAAGGAAAGCCCAGGAACATCATTTCCCCCACCTGGATCTCCTTGCTTTAATTGCTCTGCCTGCCTGCTGTGCCTCAGCCAACACCTCCCTGCTGCCTGCCCAGCAGCAAGGCTGCCCCTGGCTTCTGCAGATCCAAGCCAAAGTGGATCCCTGGCGCTTCCCCTCTCATTTCCTGCTACTCAAGCAGTTAATTGGTAACAAATCTGAGTTTTCTGGCTAAATGAAAGCTATCTGATGGCAGTTGAAGAGTGCTGCCAAGCACCAGCAGCTCGAGTGGAGTTGGAGACACAAGCTGGCCCCACACCACTGCCCTGTCCCAAGAGCTGCCACAAAGGCATGGGGACCACAACTGAGAGAGCTGCTCAAGAACAAGCTCTGCCTCTCACCTCAAGGCTTGAGCTCCTCCTTCAGAGAGTAAATAAAGGTGGGATGGGTAGAAACAGCCCTGTGCAGTTCACGGCAGGCTGAGCGAAGCAGAAGGCAGGATGCTCACTTAGTTAACAGCCTTCCTCCCTCCTCCAGCAGAGCCAAATAAAGCACTTCCACAGGCTGCTTGGAGATCACCTCCTCAGCTGACTCTCCAGCTGGAAAAGCAGAACCCTTTGCTTCCTCCTCCTCCTCCCCATGGGTGAGCCAGTTCCAGCTCACCCCCAGAGGTGAGAGACATCCCTGCTGCCCGCATCCCTGCCGGCTTCCCGCGTGGAGCCTCAGCCCAGCCTCCTTTGCCAGCCCTGCAGCTCCAGACACAGCTCTGCAGGGAGAGGAGAGGCTGGAGGCCTGCTTTAAAGTGGTGAGGTGTGTGGAGCTGGGCAGAAGAAGGCATCTATAAATAGGAGGAGGATAACCTGGCTAAGCTTGAGCAGTCTCCAAGGCTGTCTGGGCTCAGTGGGCTGCCTGGCTGCGAGCGCTGGGCCAAATCGGCTTTCTGGGGGCAAAGCAGCAAATCCTCCACTTCAGGGTCACCCCCACACCAGGTGAGGGCAGCCAAGGAACAAACAATAGCTGGAGGGGAGCAGCTTGGCTCAAGGAGGTGAGAGGATGAACCTGTCTGAGGACAAAGACAAGTGGCTGGGTGCTGGCCACGCCGAGCCGGGAATGCCTTTGGCCAACATGAAGCAAAGGAGAGGAAAGGTGAGAATGGAGACAACACCCAAGGGAAGGGGGCAGCTAAAAGAAGCTTATAAAGAAGGAAGCCTCTCTGGAAACACTCAGCCTTGTTTCTGAGGAACTTCTCCCCTTGGGCATGGAGCTGCCCCAGGATATCATAGAACGATAGAACGGGTTGGGTTGGAAGGGATCTTAAAGACCATCCAGGTCCAACCCCCTGCCATGGGCAGGGACACCTCCCACCAGCACAGCTTGCTCAAGGCCTCATCCAGCCTGGCCTGAAACACCTCCAGGGAGGGCACAGCCACAGCCTCCCTGGGCAACCTGTGCCAGTGGCTCCCCACCCTCACTCCAAACAATTTCTTCCTCCTCTCCACTCTCACTCTCCCCTCTCCCAGCTCCAAGCCATTGTCCCTCATCCTGGCACTCCCAGCCCCTGTCCCAGGTCCCTCCCCAGCTCTCCTGGAGCCCCTTCAGGTACTGGAAGGTTGTTCTGAGGTCTGCCTGGAGCCTTCTCTTCTCCAGGCTGCACAGCCCCAACTCTCCCAGCCTGTCCCCACAGGGGAGCTTCTCCAGCCTCTGATCATCTTCATGACCTCCTCAGGCCCCTCTGCAGCAGCTCCAGGTCCTTCCTGTGCTGGAGTCCCCAGAGCTGGAGGCAGTGCTGCAGGTGGGGTCTGAGCAGAGCAGAGCAGAGGGGCAGAATCCCCTCCCTGTGCTGCTCTCTCCCTGCTCTGGCTGCAGCTCAGCACACAGCTGGCTCTGGGCTGCCAGGGACCATTGCTGGCTCCTGAGGAGTTTGTCACCAACTGAGATGCTGTAGGTGGGGCAGGGATGCTGGAAGAGGGGGGCAGGGATGCTGGAAGAGGGGGGCAGGGATGCTGGAAGAGGGGCAGGCTTAATCTGTGGACAGGGAACATCCTGCCCAGAGCTCCCATGCCTTGGTAGGAGGGAGCAGGATTTTCCTCCTAATTACTGCTTCCACCTCTCTCATCAGGAGAGGAAGCAACAATGTGAACAGATTGAAGTGTCTGGAGAAGGGTGGATCTCACCCATGGAAATGAAGAGTTGAGGCCCCTCAGGGAGCTGCTGAGTTTGAGTTTTCTGCCCCTTGCAGCTGCACCAATTGCTGGCTTCCAGCCCCTGCTGCTTAACTGCTCCCAAAATACTGCTCCCAAAATAACCCCAGAGAGGATCTTGCCACCTCCAAGGCACCCACAGCCATTTACCCTGACTCACAGACCCTTCCTCAAGCTGTGTCCCTCCAGGAGCAGGCACTTACAGCGGGTCCAGGATGGCAAAGCTTTCCCATGGAGGTTCCTCCTGACAGCAGAGCAGCAGCCTGGATGCTCCCAGAGAGATCCTCCTGACCCTTTGGGCCCCAGCTCCTCTGTCACACCATCCAAAGTGGAGCAGGCAGGAAGGGTGGGGATCTGGGGCTGCCCAGCCCCCTTTCCTTCCCTTCCCTCTGGCTTCAAAGTAGCCTTTGGCTCTCAAGACAGCAAAACCCAGAAGAAAAGGGAACTAAGCTCACGTGCTTCAGGGTATCTAGGAAGCTGCAGGATCATCCCTTCCTAGAATCCTCCTAGGATCAGGTCCAAGCTCTTCCTTTTGGCATGCAGCAGGAGAAGCCACAGAGGTCTCTGGAGTAGCTCCAGCCCTCTGGGGAAACCAGTAAGGCAGACTCACCCCAGCTGGTGCCACTGACAAAAGTCCCTTCCTTGTGATGGGATCCCCCCAGCTCCCTTCCTCACCCTTCCTCCAGCCCTGCAGCACCAGCCAGCACAGCTCCTGCCTCACCTCCCAGCCTCTGCTGCTTCTCAGCCTCCCACACTCAGGCAGGCACTGCAGCAACTCCTCCACTGCCCCAGCCTGGCAACAAAGTCACCTCTCACCTCCTGCCCTGCTCCAGGGAAGCTCCAGCAAGGAGAACACAACCACCCCACACACCACCAGCTCTGGATGGAGAACAGCCCTCAAAGCTGTGCCCACTGCAGGCCAGCCAGCAGGAGGCTTCCTGCTGCAATTGGAGCTGCCAGTCCCAGCCCTTCTCTTCCCTCTGCCTGGGGGCTGGCAAAGACAGCCTGGCACCTGGCACCACTCCCAACACCAAAGGAGGAGCTCTCTGCTCTCACTCAGCAGCAACCTGTTGCTTGCAGGGAGAAGTAAGGGGTCCTGAGGAGCTTGGTGCAGTCCCACACAGCCTCTTCTCTGGGCACTGCAGGATGTGACCCACACCTCTGGGGCACAAAGTAACTCAGGGGGCAGCTGGAGGGGCTGGCATTGGCTTGGGGCATGGAGCTGGAGGAGACCACTTCACACACCATGAAGAGAGGACCCTGTACCAACCCTGCCACCATGCACAGGGGGAGATGTCCCCAGCTGTCACCACAGGAGCCACTTGCTCGTGGGGTGCAGGGTGAGCAGGGATGGGGGAGGTGCACAGTGTGAGGCACAGCAGTGCAGGAAGGTTGCCAAGTGACAGAGGTGACAGCAGAGCTGAAAGAGGATGCCCAGGGAGGGCCTGGTGGTGTCACAGCAAGCAAGCAAGAGAAGCTCAGGCATCTGTGTGCACAGCAAGTGGCACATAGCCAGGCCCCCAGCTCCACAGGCAGCACCTGGCACTGGCACCTACTGCCTTGTGTTCACCAGGCTGAGATGGCCCTGCCAGAAGTAACCCCAGGGGAGGAAGGCTGAGCAACCCCTCTGCTTCCACGAGGTCAAAGAGCAGACAAGCAGCAAGACATCCACCTCAGGCAGCTGCAGGACAGAGACATCCCAGATGCTGTCCCACTGGAGCTCTACAGCCCAAGAGCTCCTGGGGGACCTCTGCTACAAAGCAGCCAAGCAGAATGTGATGCTCTATGCTGGGCAGGTGTCCTGCACTCAGCTGGTGTCTTGGGGCTGCAGAGAAACACAGAATGGGTTGGGTTGGAAGGGACCTTAAAGGTCACCCAGTGCCACCCCCCTGCCATGGGCAGGGACACCTCCCACCAGCACAGGCTGCTCAAGGCCTCATCCAGCCTGGCCTGGAACACCTCCAGGGAGGGCACAGCCACAGCCTCCCTGGGCAACCTGTGCCAGTCTCTCCCCACCCTCACTCCAAACAATTTCTTCCTCCTCTCCACTCTCACTCTCCCCTCTCCCAGCTCAAAGCCATTGTCCCTCATCCTGGCACTCCCAGCCCTTGTCCCAGGTCCCTCCCCAGCTCTCCTGGAGCCCCTTCAGGTACTGCAAGGCTGCTCTAAGGTCTCCCTGGAGTCTTCTCTTCTCCAGGCTGAACAGCCCCAACTCTCCCAGCCTGGCCCCACAGGGCACAGAGTTTTGCTGCTCTCTCCTCCTGCCCTCACCTGCCAAGCCAGCACTAGGAAGCAGCCTGAGTGCTGCAGCCTTGGCAGGAAATGAAGGTGACAGCAAGTTCCAGATCCTTGCAGAGCTCCTGGCAGGGAGGGGTGGGAAGGTACCTCCAAGGACAGAGCAGGCACAGGTAGAAGAGGAAGGCTGTGCCAGCAGCTGGCACACTCAGCTGGGATGGGGGAGCTTTTGGAGTCCTCATGCTCTATCACAGAGCTTCCTGTGGGCTTTGGGGCACACTCCTGTGACACAGAAGGCACTGCCACACCTGCCAGGCCAAGAACTCTCCCTGTACACGAGGCAGCAGGATGACAGGCTGGAGGCATGCCCCCAAAAAGGAGGATCAGAACATTCCTTAGGCTGGCAAAGCTCTTCAAGGTCATCCAATCCAACCATTCCCTAACTGCCAAGGCTGGTGCTGAACCATGGCCCTCAGCACCACAGCTCTGCCTCTGGGAAACACCTCCAGGGGTGGGGATTCAGCCACCTCCCAGGGCAACCTGGGCCAGTGGTTCAGAACCCTTTCAAGGAAGAATTTTGTTTTCATGTCAAACTTAAATCTCCCCTGGGGCAACTTGAGGCCATTTCCTCTTCCTGTATCATCTGAGCCTAGGGAGCAGAGCCCAAGCCCCAGCTGGCTCCAGCCTCCTCTCAGGGAGCTGCAGAGAGCAATGAGGTCTCCCTCAGCCTCCTCTTCTCCAGGCTCAACACCCCCAGCTCCCTCAGCTGCTCCTCCCCAGCCCTCTTCTCCAGACCCTTCCCCAGCTCTCTTGCCCTTCTCTGGTCCTGCTCCAGCCCTCAATGTCCTTCCTGGAGTGAGGAGCTCAAAACTGAACCCAGGATTTAAGCTGTGGCCTCCCAGATCCCAGTCCAGAGGCACAATCCCTGCCCTGCTCCTGCTGCCACCCCATTGCTGCTCCAGGCCAGGCTGCTGCTGCCCTTCTTGCCCACCTGGGCACTCCCTGGCTCCTCTTCAGCTGCTGTTGGTGAAAAAAAAAAACATAAAGGCAAAACCTTCCCCAGCCAAAGGTTTGTTCTGGGGCAGCAGCAGGGCTGAGAGCAGAGCCAGGTGCTGTGGCCTGGGAGGAAAGCCAGGGGCATGGAAGCTGCACCTGAGCTACTCCCCAGGGCATGGTGTGAAACAAGAGTGGTGTGCTGCTTGCAGAGCTGCCAGGGGATGAAGGCAGCTGCCTGCAAACAGGTTTGCAGATGGGCTGTGGAGGAGGTCAGGAGATGATTTAACCTGGACTCCTAGAAGCAGCATGCAGCAGGACCTCAGAGCAGCTCCCTGCTGTGCTTGAGCTGAGGGCAGAGCAGCAGCACAGCTCTCTGGCCACCATCAGCAGCCTGCAAGGGCAACCTTAAGCACCTTCACCTCATGTCAGCTGCCTTGAAACCAGTTCTGGCCCAGCTTTAACACAGAAGAACCTCAAAGGCAGCAGCTGAGTTGGACTGAGCTGCATTTAATGCCCACCACTGACTCTCCTCAAGAGGGACAACAGCATCCTGGGGTGCAGCAAGGAAAGTGTGGCCAGCAGGTCTAAGGAGGCTCTCCTGCCCCTCTGCTCTGCCCTGGGGAGACCACACTTGGAATCATGTGCCCAGTTCAGGGTTCCCCAGTTCAAGAGAGACTACTGGAGAGAGTCCAAGGGATTGTCCAAGTCCAAGTCCTAAGAGGATTGTGAAGCTATGAAGAAAGGCTGAGAGCCCTGGGGCTGTTTAGTCTGGAGCAGAGAAGGTTGAGAGGGGTTCTGAGCAATGTCTATCAATATCTGAGGGGTGGGGGGCAGGATGAAGGGGCCAGGCTCTTGTCAGTGGTGCCCAGGGACAGCACAAGGGGCACAACCTGGAACCCAGGAGGTTCCACATCAACATGAGGAGAAACTTGTTTGGTGTGAGGCTGCCATCACTGAGGCTTCTGACTGCCCTGGGTGGANGCTGGCACTCAGGTGGTAGGATGTGAGCAGGAGGAGAAAGTTGTTTGGTGTGAGGGTGCTGGAGGGCTGGAGCAGGCTGGCCAGAGAGGTTGTGGAGTGTCCTTGTGTGGAGAGCTTCCAACCCCCCCTGGGCATTGTGCTGCTGGGCATTGTGCTCCCGGGCATTGTGCTCCTGGGCATTGTGCTTGGGCTGGGGGAGCTCCAGAGGTCTCTTCCAGCCTCTGCCATGCTGTGACTCTGTGACCTTCTCCTGGCTGTTTCTCCCTCTGGGGGCAGGGTGGTGCTGCGCTGCTCAGCCCCCCAGCAGCCCATGCTGAGGCAGCAGCTCACACAGGGGCAGCAGGCAGCACTTCAGAGCTTGCTACCAACGTGTGCTGGGTTCCATGGGAGGCAGCAGAAGTGAGGCTGCTTTGCAGGGAGAACACAGACACCTGGGCCTCTTGCCAGCAAGAGTGTCTCTGGAGTAACAGATGTACTCTCAGTTTCCTCTTGTTTGCATCCCCCCTCCAAAGGTTTTGCTCCTCTCTGGGTTACTCAGCAGCAATAAACCAGTTTGGGGTTGGTTTTTTTTCCCCCTCCCCTTTCTCACTTCCAGTAGAGTGTTGATTGGTAAACAGCAGATCTCCTGTCTGAGGCTCTGCCAGCCTGTGCAGAACAGAACTGTTGTTATTGCACATTCCCAGCTAGAGAGAAACATGAAGAAAGAGGCACAAGGAAGAGCCAGGCACTGCCTCTCTTCAGTCCCTTCCTCCAGCAGCTTCACCTTGACTCAGCTGTTTCTGCCCTCCTGAAGGGGGCACCAGGGCACAAGCAGCAAGGACAAACACCCCAGAAGAAGACAGAAGGGACAGAAGCACCAGAAGTGCTCTTCTGTACCTGCTAATGTTGACTCACAGAATCAAAAAATGGCTCAGATTGGAAGGGACCTCAGAGATCAACTACTGCAACCCCCTGCCATGGGCAGGGACTCCTCCCACCAGCACAGGCTGCCCAAGGCCTCATCCAGCCTGGCCTTGAGCACTCCCAGGGAGGAGGCAGCCACAGCCTCCCTGGGCAGCCTGTGCCAGACTCTCACCAGCC
>VXBD01008376.1:57862-70783 GCA_013399975.1 Indicator maculatus
TCCCCTCAGCATGCTGTCCCCTCAGTATCCAGCCACAGCTTGCATTCTAAACACAGCAGAGAGACAGACAGACTCAAAGGTGCCACTTGGCATGGAATCATAGAAGGGGTTGGGTTGCAAGGGACCTCCAGAGGTCATCCAGCCCAACCCCCTGCAGGAATGCCCAGAGCCCTGTCCAGCTTCCCCTTGAGTATCTCCAGGGATGGAGCCTCAACCACCTCCCTGGGCAACCTGTTGCAATGTTCCAGCAGCCTCCTGGTGCAGAACTTGCTCCTCACATCCAATCTCAATCTGCTCTGCTCCCATCTCAAACCACTGCCCCCATCCTGTTCCTGCAGGCCTTTGCAAACAGTCTCTCTGCAGCCTTCCTGTAGCCCCTTTAGGTCCTGGCAGGCAGCTCTAAGCTCTCCCTGGAGCCTTCTCCTCTCCAGGCTGAACACCCCCAGCTCCCTCAGCCTGGCCTCACTGTCCAGGCCACAGCCAGCTGCACTCCTTGCTAGAGACAGCTGCCAGGCTTCACTGCCCTGCCCTGCCCAGGGCCACACAAGAGCAGCAGCATTTGAGGAGCTCCTCCTGCCACTTCCATGCAGTTTGGCCCTTCCTGGCTGTCAGCAGGCACCACAGCCTCATGTCCACCCAGCTGGCCTGGATTTAGATCCACAGAATCATAGAATCACAGAATGGGTTGTGTTGGAAGGGACCTTAAACATCATCCAAATCTCATCCAGTGCCAACCCCTGCCATGGGCAGGGACACCTCCCACCAGCACAGGCTGCTCAAGGCCTCATCCAGCCTGGCCTGCAACACCTCCAGGCAGGAGACAGCCACAGCCTCCCTGGGCAACCTGTGCCAGTGGCTCCCCACCCTCACTGCAAGGAATTTCTTCCTAATCCCCAGTCTCAACCTACCCTCCTCAAGCCTCCATCCATTCCCTCTAAGTCCATATTGAAACCTGGCTGTGGCTGAGGCAGGAGCAGAGATAGAAGCCTGACAGCCCACAGGGGGTTTTGGCATTTCCAGCACCACCACCCAGCAGAAGCACTGAACATGGCCCAGGAGGCTGCCCAGAGCACAGGGAAGCTAAGACTACAGCTCCTCTTCTAGCACAGCTCAGGGTGGGAACCTCATGGAGAAGGACCACACCACTGCTCAGCTCTCTGCACCTCCAGATCACACCTGAGCCACCCTCAGGCACCCCAAGGGCAGCACCCTGCAGCTGTGAGAGGAGATGCCCTTCCAGCAGTCCCTCTCAAATGCCTTGCAGATGTATCCAGCTGCCCCCTGTGCTGCTGCAGACCCCGCCAGGCTCTGCTTGCTGAAGCCCCTCATCTGGCAAGGCTGGCCAAGGGGGGTACAAGGGCTGTGCAGGCCCTCAGTGGCACTGCCCAGACACTGCAAGGCTGCATCACAAAGGACCTAAGGAGCAGGACCCTCCCTCAGCTGACAGTCACCACACCAAGAGCTCATGGCCTGACCTCACTGAAGTGTCAGAGATCCCTGCAGACCTTCTGCTGGGATTGGCCAAAGCCACACAGAGACACCAGCAAGCCCAGGCAGAGCAGTGGCCCCCACACAGCACCTCAGAGCCCCCTGCTCACCCCAAAGGCCTGGCCTGTGCCACCTCAGCCTGGCTCAACTGAACACAAGGACAGCACCAGCAGAAGCTCTCCTGCAGTGCCCATCCCAAAGGTGCAGCCCAAAGGGTACAAGAAGCTCAGAGTGGCTTCCCACCACCTTGTCCTGCCTCTGCAGAGCAGGCTGTGAGCCACCAGGCTGCAAGCAGCCACATCAGGGACACCACAGTCACCTCTCTGCCCCCACCTCGGGTAGGCAAAGAGAGGCAGAGCTTCTTAGATTCCTTTCTTTCCCAGCCTGGGAGCAGTCAGGCTGTTCCCACACACCCCACATTTTCTCTTCCATTTTTCCAGCTTCTCCTGCACCATGAGAAAACCAGTGGGCACCAGTAACCCCCAGCACATGGCCTTCACACACAGCCAGGAGAGGACAACACTCAGAGGAGGAACCAAAGCAAGGAAGGCAGACAAGAAGCAGAGTAACCACACTCACAATCCCTCCTTTCAGCCCCTGCCAGCCCAGCCCAGCCCAGCCCCAGGTACAGTCAGAAAAAGCCTCTCACCCAACACAGCTTCTGCTCTGCAGGTCCAGTGCCCGGCTGGAGCGAGGTCAGCCTGGCGTGCCCGGGGTGGGAGGGGTGCTGTTGGCACCAGCTGAGCAGCCTGGCTGGAGGAGCATGCTAGAAGGTCTCTGCACAGGGCTGCTGGGAGCACACCAAGCCTGCAGGAAGGAGCTGCCCCAGGCTGGGGAACAGAGAGGAAAGCAAAGGCAGGTAAGAACAGAGAGCTGCCAAGAGCCCAGGGGGAGCAGCATGACAGCAGCACCCAACCAACCTCACATGCTGGGGCCCTCAGTCAGCGTCGCTCCAACCACAGCTCCCAGAGGGCTTCCCACAGCATCCAGCTGGCTCCTGCCTGCAGACAGCAACTGTTCTGCTCTGGGTTCCACTCAGCTTCTTCACTCCAGATTCCAGCAGCTTTGCTGCTTGAGACTTGGGAGCTGTGTCCCCAGCGCTGGCCTCAGTCCCTCCGCTGCTGGTGGCTGCTTGGCATTCCGGGGCGAGCCGTGGTGGTACCAGGCACAGCAGGATGGGCAGGAGGAGGTTTCTGGACAGCTCCCCACGAGCAGCAGCAGGGCAGGGTGTCCTGAGGGCTGTGGATCTGCAGGGGCACACTGCCTGCCTGTTCAAACACAGAGCAGCTCTTAACCACTGGGCACGGCCAGGGCACTGCTGGCACCGACAGCTCCTGCCCGTCCCAAAGCCCCTCAGTGGTGGCAGCCATGCCCAGCCCAGCCCCAGCAGGCACCACCTTAGAGGAGCTGCCTCAGCAACCCTCCCTCCCCTGAGCCACTTCCCTTTGCCCCTTCCTATTTGTGCTCTCCCACGAACCCCTCTGGTGCAGGTCCTGCTTCATCCAAGTGCTGGCTCCTTCGGGACAGGCTTGGGGCAGCTGGAAGCCACCAGAGCCTGGTCCACAACTCTCTGCCTCACCAGCACCCTCCAAATCTTCTCTGGGTTAGATAAGGAGGGAGCCNAGGAGACAGCCACAGCCTCCCTGGGCAACCTGTGCCAGTGGCTCCCCACCCTCACTGCAAGGAATTTCTTCCTAATCCCCAGTCTCAACCTACCCTCCTCAAGCCTCCATCCATTCCCTCTAAGTCCATATTGAAACCTGGCTGTGGCTGAGGCAGGAGCAGAGATAGAAGCCTGACAGCCCACAGGGGGTTTTGGCATTTCCAGCACCACCACCCAGCAGAAGCACTGAACATGGCCCAGGAGGCTGCCCAGAGCACAGGGAAGCTAAGACTACAGCTCCTCTTCTAGCACAGCTCAGGGTGGGAACCTCATGGAGAAGGACCACACCACTGCTCAGCTCTCTGCACCTCCAGATCACACCTGAGCCACCCTCAGGCACCCCAAGGGCAGCACCCTGCAGCTGTGAGAGGAGATGCCCTTCCAGCAGTCCCTCTCAAATGCCTTGCAGATGTATCCAGCTGCCCCCTGTGCTGCTGCAGACCCCGCCAGGCTCTGCTTGCTGAAGCCCCTCATCTGGCAAGGCTGGCCAAGGGGGGTACAAGGGCTGTGCAGGCCCTCAGTGGCACTGCCCAGACACTGCAAGGCTGCATCACAAAGGACCTAAGGAGCAGGACCCTCCCTCAGCTGACAGTCACCACACCAAGAGCTCATGGCCTGACCTCACTGAAGTGTCAGAGATCCCTGCAGACCTTCTGCTGGGATTGGCCAAAGCCACACAGAGACACCAGCAAGCCCAGGCAGAGCAGTGGCCCCCACACAGCACCTCAGAGCCCCCTGCTCACCCCAAAGGCCTGGCCTGTGCCACCTCAGCCTGGCTCAACTGAACACAAGGACAGCACCAGCAGAAGCTCTCCTGCAGTGCCCATCCCAAAGGTGCAGCCCAAAGGGTACAAGAAGCTCAGAGTGGCTTCCCACCACCTTGTCCTGCCTCTGCAGAGCAGGCTGTGAGCCACCAGGCTGCAAGCAGCCACATCAGGGACACCACAGTCACCTCTCTGCCCCCACCTCGGGTAGGCAAAGAGAGGCAGAGCTTCTTAGATTCCTTTCTTTCCCAGCCTGGGAGCAGTCAGGCTGTTCCCACACACCCCACATTTTCTCTTCCATTTTTCCAGCTTCTCCTGCACCATGAGAAAACCAGTGGGCACCAGTAACCCCCAGCACATGGCCTTCACACACAGCCAGGAGAGGACAACACTCAGAGGAGGAACCAAAGCAAGGAAGGCAGACAAGAAGCAGAGTAACCACACTCACAATCCCTCCTTTCAGCCCCTGCCAGCCCAGCCCAGCCCAGCCCCAGGTACAGTCAGAAAAAGCCTCTCACCCAACACAGCTTCTGCTCTGCAGGTCCAGTGCCCGGCTGGAGCGAGGTCAGCCTGGCGTGCCCGGGGTGGGAGGGGTGCTGTTGGCACCAGCTGAGCAGCCTGGCTGGAGGAGCATGCTAGAAGGTCTCTGCACAGGGCTGCTGGGAGCACACCAAGCCTGCAGGAAGGAGCTGCCCCAGGCTGGGGAACAGAGAGGAAAGCAAAGGCAGGTAAGAACAGAGAGCTGCCAAGAGCCCAGGGGGAGCAGCATGACAGCAGCACCCAACCAACCTCACATGCTGGGGCCCTCAGTCAGCGTCGCTCCAACCACAGCTCCCAGAGGGCTTCCCACAGCATCCAGCTGGCTCCTGCCTGCAGACAGCAACTGTTCTGCTCTGGGTTCCACTCAGCTTCTTCACTCCAGATTCCAGCAGCTTTGCTGCTTGAGACTTGGGAGCTGTGTCCCCAGCGCTGGCCTCAGTCCCTCCGCTGCTGGTGGCTGCTTGGCATTCCGGGGCGAGCCGTGGTGGTACCAGGCACAGCAGGATGGGCAGGAGGAGGTTTCTGGACAGCTCCCCACGAGCAGCAGCAGGGCAGGGTGTCCTGAGGGCTGTGGATCTGCAGGGGCACACTGCCTGCCTGTTCAAACACAGAGCAGCTCTTAACCACTGGGCACGGCCAGGGCACTGCTGGCACCGACAGCTCCTGCCCGTCCCAAAGCCCCTCAGTGGTGGCAGCCATGCCCAGCCCAGCCCCAGCAGGCACCACCTTAGAGGAGCTGCCTCAGCAACCCTCCCTCCCCTGAGCCACTTCCCTTTGCCCCTTCCTATTTGTGCTCTCCCACGAACCCCTCTGGTGCAGGTCCTGCTTCATCCAAGTGCTGGCTCCTTCGGGACAGGCTTGGGGCAGCTGGAAGCCACCAGAGCCTGGTCCACAACTCTCTGCCTCACCAGCACCCTCCAAATCTTCTCTGGGTTAGATAAGGAGGGAGCCAAAATAGAGTCAGCCAGAAGAAGGTCACTGAGCCTCTGTGGGAGCAGGGCAGGAGCACCCCCAAGGTGCACAGACCCTCTGCGCAGCCCCCCAGGGCAGGCTGTGGGGAATGAACCAAGAGCTTCTCTCTTCCAGCACAGCACCACTGAGGTTTCACCTGTGGTCAGCACCTGCATGGGTGCTGCTCAGCACCTGGATGAGTGCTGCTGGTCAAAGCAGCAAAGGGAGGCTGTGGTGGAGCACTGCAGGTAAGGGATTGATGAAGGCCCAGCCTGATCCTTTTAGCCCAAAGGCTGCACAGAGAACTCCAGACCCACAGCATCTCTGAGCACTCAGACACAAGGTCCCAGACTCCCAGCAGGGTGGGGCTGGAAGGGAGCTCTGGAGCTCACCCAGCCCAAGCCCTGCTCCAGCAGGGCACCCACAGCACAGTGCCCAGGAGCACAATGCCCAGAGGGGGTTGAAAGCTCTCCACACAAGGACACTCCACAACCTCTCTGGCCAGCCTGCTCCAGCCCTCCAGCACCCTCACACCAAACAACTTTCTCCTCCTGCTCACATCCAACCTCCTGCCTGCCACTTTGTGCCCCTTGCCCCTTGTGCTGGCCCTGGCCCCAGCTGAGCTGCTCCCACTCACTGTAAAGCCTCAGGAGAGCCAAGGAGAGAGCAAGACAAACAGCAGAGGGATGAGCACTCCACAACACCTTCCTCAGCCTCCTTGGCACCACCTCATTTCTCTCGCAGGAGGTGCCTGGGCTGGGCAGAGGAGCTGCTCCACAGCCAGCAGCTGAAAAGCCTCTGAGCTCTGCTGCAACCCAGGGCCTGCCCCAGCTCTGCCTGCCAGCCCCAGCACAAGCTGGAGAGCAAGACCTTGACCTGCAGAGCAGAGCTCCATGGAGGGGGAGGACACAGCCCAGCACACAAGGAGCCTCCTGCCATATTCCCAGCTCCAAGGAGCAGTACAGAGGTGGAGGAGTTAACTTCATAGCCAAGCAAAGCCACCCCAACACTGCTGCTCTGCAAATGTTTTTGTTACAGGAGCAGAAGGACCTTCTGCTGGCAGAGCACACAACACAAACTGGGAAGCTACCTGTGAGGTCCTCAGGAAACCAAAATCATAGAATGGTTTGGGTTGGCAAAGTTTTTAAGCACATCCAGTCCAGCACCAACCCAACCCCACCATGGGCACCAAACCATGGCCCTAGGTGCCATGGCCACAGGGTTCTGGAAACATCTCCAGGGATGGGGACTCTAACACGTCCCTGGGCAGCCTCTTCCAGTCCCTGACCACTCTTGCAGCAAAGACATTTTGCCTCCTCTCCAACCTAACCCTCCCCTGGCACAGTTTCAGGCCATTGCCTCTCCTTCTATCCCCTGAGCCTAGGGAGCAGAGCCCAAGCCCCAGCTGGCTCCAGCCTCCTCTCAGGGAGCTGCAGAGAGCAATGAGGTCTCCCTCAGCCTCCTCTTCTCCAGGCTCAACACCCCCAGCTCCCTCAGCTGCTCCTCCTCAGCCCTCTTCTCCAGACCCTCCCCCAGCTTTTCTTCATCTGGGCTGGCACTGGGAACAAGGAACTGAAAGGGAAACTTTGGTGCTGCAGGAAGAGCAACAGCAGCAATGCAGCTGAGTGATAGCACTGCAGGGGGACAACAGCTTTGAGTAAGGTCTGAGTAAGGTCTTGGTCTTTATTGTACCAAAGTGAACCCAAAACCAGAACACTGCCTCCAGCTCTGGGGCCCCCAGCACAGGAAGGACCTGGAGCTGCTGCAGAGGGGCCAGAGGAGGCCACCAAGATGATCAGAGGCTGGAGAAGCTCCCCTGTGGGGACAGGCTGGGAGAGTTGGGGCTGTGCAGCCTGNGAGGTGTCCCTGCCCATGGCAGGGGGTTTGGAACTGGATGACCTTTAAGGTCCCTTCCAACCCAAACCAGTCCATGAATCTATGGATGTGTATTGATAACCCTGCAGCTCTGCTAAGGACTCCAGAAGGAAATGTTTCCCCATGGGCACAGTCAGACACTGGAATCATCTCCCAAGGGCAGCAGGAGAGATCTCTACACTGCACACTTTGAAGGCTCAGCTTGGCAGGGTGCTGGGCCAGCTCATTTCAGCTGCACTGGGACCTAGAAAGGTTGGACCAGGTGGTCCTTGGGGTCTCTTCCAGCCTGGCATTCTGTCACTCTGTGCCTGGGGTGAGTGAGAAGCCAGCTTGGCCTCCCTCCCACAGAGCACTCAGCCCCCAGCCCTGCTGCTGCTGCAGCCCACAGCATGCATGGAGGAGTGCAGGAGGGGCAGGAACAGCAAAGCTCTTTCCATGAGCACTTATCAGAGCCCCACCACTGGCAAAGTACAGAGGCAGAGGCACAGATCCAGCTCCAAGCCTGGTTTGTCATGTGTGAACCTAAAGACTCAGCTTCAGTATTTAGAAAGCAAAGTTGATCAGCTCCAGCTGGTAAAAAATAGCCTCCCCTTCCCTCCAGTGATTTTCTCTTCAAGCAGGCAGGGCTACAGCACAATAGGAAACAGCAGCAGTTATGCACTCAACCTCCAGAAGCCCCACGGGCCAATTCCAGCAGCTTTCCAAGCCTCCCTGTTCTATTTGTGGGAGTCAGGCTGAAAAGTCCCCCTGGAGCCATTCAGCAGACTCCAAGGTGCTGCTAATTGCATGGCTAGGAAGGGATGATCAGGGCTGTCAAACGCTGCCTGCCTGAGCAGGACCAGGCTCTGCCATGCACAGGCAGGCAAACAATTGCTCTTTCTGCTGCTGACACGTTGCTTTGGAGCTGATTGCATTGCCAGGGCTCCCCCTTCTCCCTCCTGCCCAAGCATCAGGGTACCAATAGGTTGTTGGTTTGGGTTTTTTTTTCCAGACCAAGAGGAAACAGCACACAAAACCCTTCCTCATCTCTGAAGCGACCAAACAGGAGCAAATCTGGGACCACCACCAGCACTACAGAGAACCACAGAACAATGGGGGCTGGGAGGGAGCTCTGGAGAGCAGGCAGTCCAAAACCCCTGGCTAAAGCAGGACCTCACAGGACAGGTCACACAGGAACACATCTAGATGGGCCTAGGAAGCCTCCAGAGATGGAGACTCCACAACCTCTCTGGGCAGCCTGCTCCAGCCCTCCAGCACCCTCACACCAAACAACTTTCTCCTCCTGCTCACATCCAACCGCCTGCCTGCCACTTTGTGCCCCTTGCCCCTTGTGCTGGCCCTGGGCACCACTCAGCAGAGTCTGGCCCCAGCCTCTTGCCCCCTCCCCACAGCTCCTTTAGCTCTTGCTGAGCATTGCTCAGCTGCCCTCTGGGGCTGCTCTTCTGCAGGCTCTCAGCCCCAGGGCTCTCAGCCTTTGCTCCTCACAGAGCTGCTCCAGGCCCCTCAGCAGCTCTGCAGCCTCCCCTGGACTCTCTCCAGGAGTTCCCTCTCCCTCTAGAACTGGGCCCCATCCTCCTGCCCCCCACCTGTCAGATAAACATCAATCAGATCCCCTCTCAGCCTTCTCCTCTCCACCCTAACCAGCCCCAGGGCTCTCACCCTCTCCTCACCAGTCAGCCTCAGTTGCCAGCACACAGGGAAGGAAGCTGTGAAGGCAATAGTTAAATGTTTCTCCTGTGCAGACAACAGCCCTTCTGCCTCCCTTGGCCTCCTCAGCTGCCACTGCTAAGTGCCAGTCAAGTGCCAACATTCCAAATAGCAACGAGGGGACAACAGAAATCCAGCAGCAGCCTGCTCCTCCCTGCCCAGCTCGGGAAGGTGGCCTGGGGAGGGCTGCAGCCGCAGGCAGGGTCCCAAAGCCAGCAGCAAGGCTGAGGCAGGGACAGGCAGATGCAGCAGGCTCCAGGAGAGCAGGCAGACAGCACATCCTCCTCCCCAGAGTAGGATTATGACGAGGAGGAGGAGGAGGAAGCCTGTGACTCACCTGTCCCACCCGCATAAGCAGCTTTGCAGAGGCTGCACTGTGTGTGACCTCTCCCGGAGCTCCCAGTGGCAGCAGCTCAGCTCTTCACAAGTGTCCTCCCAGCACTGCAAGCCTGGAGAGAGGCAGCTCGGCACCACAGGGCTGGGACACAAACCAGCCACCCCTCTCCCTGCCCCCTCAGCCAGCCACAGCCCCTGGCTCTAGCCTCCCCCTGCTCCACACAGCCCCTGGCTTGGAGCAGCGCCGCAGGATCTGCTCCTTCCCAGCCCCCTCTGCTCACTGTAAGGCTCAGAACCAAGCCAGGAATGAGCCAAAACCCTACTTCAGGTGAAGTGGGGAGGGAGGAAAAAGCATTTCTCCCGTGTGCAGCTCACCTGAGAGCAGGCAATGTCCCCACCAGTGACACCAGCAGAGCCACGTCCCTGCAGGCTGGGGTCTGCCTGGGTCTCTCTCCGGGCCCCGCGTGCCAGGGCTGCAAACTTGGCAAGCTCCCACCAAAGCTGCAGGGTGGATGGCAGCAGCCTGCTGCTCTCCAGGAGATAAAGCCACCCGTGCTCAGCTGCCTGAGGCAGCACCAGGGCCCAGGCACAGCCCCTGCACAGCCAGAGGTACTCAGAGCAAAGACAAAGGGACACAGACACACAGCAGAGTGGGGTGGAAATCTGTGCCTCTTGCCAGGGCATCCCAGCCCCTCCATGGTGTCACAGAACTGCAGCATGGCAGGGGCTTGAAGGGACTGGAGAGCATCTAGTCCAACCTGGACCTGGAGATTGTCCAGTACCAGCCCTGCTCCAGCAGGGCACCCACAGCACAGTGCCCAGGAGCACAATGCCCAGGGGGAAATGGAAGCTCTCCACACAAGGACACTCCACAACCTCTCTGGCCAGCCTGCTCCAGCCCTCCAGCACCCTCACACCAAACAATTTTCTCCTCCTGCTCACATGCAGCCTCCTGCCTGCCACTTTGTGCCCCTTGCCCCTTGTGCTGGCCCTGGGCACCACTCAGCAGAGTCTGGCCCCAGCCTCTTGCCCCCTCCCCACAGCTCCTTTAGCTCTTGCTGAGCATTGCTCAGCTGCCCTCTGGGGCTGCTCTTCTGCAGGCTCTCAGCCCCAGGGCTCTCAGCCTTTGCTCCTCACAGAGCTGCTCCAGGCCCCTCAGCAGCTTTGCAGCCTCCCCTGGACTCTCTCCAGCAGTTCTATGTCTCTCCTGAACAGGGGAGCCCAGAACTGGACCCAGGACTACAGCTGTGACCACACTCAGACAGGCAGTGTAGAAGTAGTCGCCCAGCCCTGCTGCTACTGCAGGTCAGCTCCAAGCCTGGGCAGGCCACCTGCCTCTTTTCCTGTCCAACTTGAGCAGTTTTAGGCTCTTTCTCCACATTTACTCCAATCCACAGGGCAGGAGGCTGGGCCCACACCTCAGGGTCCCCCCAGGCAGCGCAGCAGCAGGCTGAAGGAGGCTGCTGAGCTGCCTGCCAAAGCAGCAGGGCTGAGCAAACACGGCAAGTCCCATCACACCTTCAAAGGCTCTCCAGCCCTTCCACCCCACCCTGGGCAAGAGAACAATGTTGGGTCTTGCCTTCTGCCTCCCAACTCTTCAAGCCTTGGACACAAACAGGAGCTGATGCAACTACAGAGCAGCTCTCATCCCCACGTACACCAAGTGCTGGGGATTTGAATCATGCCTCTCTGACACAGGTCAGGCAACCGCAGCTCGATCCTGGGGCACAGCTCAGCCCTGCTCTGGGTCACTCAGAGCCACGAGCCAGTGTGGGCAGCAGTGGGGCTCGAGAAAGGGCCAGACAAATGCCACCAGCAGACTGGCAGCAGCACAGGAGGTTGGTCTGCCACCAGGCCACCCTCCCACCACATCTCTGCTCCGAGTGAAGGAAGGTGACAGCTTGCTCAGAGAAACAGAGAATCATAGAATCACAGAACTGCCAGGGTTGGAAGGGACCTCAAGGCTCAGCCAGCTCCAACTCCCCTGCCATGGCCAGGGACACCTTACACCACAGCAGGTTGCTCACAGCCACCTCCAGCCTGGCTGCAAAAGCCTCCAGGGATGAGGCTTCCACCACCTCCCTGGGCAACCTGTGCCAGTCTCTCACCACCTTCATGGGGAAGAATTTCTTCCTAACATCCAATCTCAATCTCCCCACTTCTAGTTTTGCTCCATTCCCCCCAGCCCTATCCCTACACCCTCAAAAGTCCCTCCCCAGCTTTCATGCAGCCCCCTGCAGATACTGGAAGGCCACAAGAAGGTCTCCTCTCCAGACTGAACAGCCCCAACTCTCTCAGTTTGTCCTCAGAGCAGAGCAGCTCCAGCCCTCTGCTTATCCTTGTGGCCCTTCTCTGGACACCTTCCAGCACCTCCAGATCCTTCTTGTAATAAAGGCTCCAGAACTGGACACAGTGCTCCATGTCTGGAGCCCCTGTTACAGAGGCACAAGTCCCTACAAGTCCCTGGTGCCAAATGTTCAGCCTGGCAAGGTCTGTGTTCAGCTCCACAGGGGCACAACCCGGACTCTCCAACCCCTCAGTTCCCTCTAAACCCTTCTCCTGGTCTCCAAGGCCTCCAGACCGATGCTCAGCAGCACACCACAGTCCATGCATGACCACCACAGTCCATGCATGACCGCCCCAGGCCATGCCCAGTAAGCACTTCTCAGATAACCTTCTGCCTGACCATGCAAAGCCACCCAGCCGCATCCCGGGGCCGGTGGCCTGCGGAGTGCTGAGCCCCAGCTGAGATTCCCATCGGAACAACTGCTGGGAGGAAACGACCTGACATTTCCCGCACAACGTGCACATTGTTCCATCTCCCCCCAGCAGCTCACCAGATGACCACCCCAAAACATGTGTTTCCTGATGGCCGAGGGGGGGAAGGGAGGCACCCCAGAAGCAGGGGCAGGGAGGGAGAGGAGAGCTGCTCAGAAAATGGAGAGGCTGGCCAGCAAGCAGAGCCTTTTCCATCCACGGTAACCGAGGTCTGCACCCAGGATCTGGAGGCTGACGTGCTCACAGCGGCAGCTGAGCTGATGTGCAGGCAGATCCAGGGGTCCTGGTGAGGCATCGGGGCCCCAACAGCCTTAGAAGACCCAAAGCCAAGAGCCTGCCGAACGATTCCAAAGGGCAAACTAGCAAATGCTTCAGAAACTCTGCATAGAGCCCCTCTCCGTCCCCAGAAGATCGGTTTCTAACCTGGAGGTTAGAGTGCAGAGCTCAAGGACAGGCGTCCCTGGTTCTCTTGGTGGCTCTGCCGTGGTCCAGCCCCGGAGCTCGGCGTCACCGTGCCAGCTAATTGCCGTGACCGAGGCTTACCTGCCCGGGAGGAGAACCGCGGGGGTTCCATCTCCCTGTGCCCAGAGCAGAGCGTAGTGCCAGGGCTCGGTGTAGGCAAGTCAGGCATTGCAGCACGAAGCCCCTCCGTGCCCCACGGCTGCTGCACCACTCCCGAGTTCGTTAAAGCCCCGCCGGGGCTGAGGGAACAGCAGGGCAGCCGCAGCCCTCGGGTCTCCTCAGACCCTGAGTGAGAAACCCCAACAGCCACAGACCCCCGAAGGACGATTCCCGGCTCCCCAGCTCGCCCCAGCAGGA
>VXBD01008377.1:11835-40937 GCA_013399975.1 Indicator maculatus
CTGAACACCCCCAGCTCCCTCAGCCTCTCCTCACAGAGCTGTGCTCCAGACCCCTCCCCAGCCTCCTTGCCCTTCACAACTCAACATCAAGTTGGCATAGGGCATCAGGGCTCTTAGAGCTGGGGGTCCCCACAGCCTGAGTGCTTCCAGAGCAAAATCAGTAGCAGCAGTCTGGTCCCAAAGAAAGAAAGAAAGAGCCCTGAGTTTTCTGCTTGCTTGGTTTGTGTGTGTCCCCTCCCTGTATAATTTGCTCCATAGCTGCAGAAAGAGCATCCAAGGGAACTGGGACTGTTTAACCTGGAGGAGAGGAGGCTGAGGGGAGACCTCATTGCTCTCTGCAGCTCCCTGAAGGGAGGTTGCAGTGAGGGGGGGGTTGGGCTCTTCTCCCTAGGACCAGGTGATAGGAGAGGAAATGTTCTGAAATTGTGCCAGGGGAGGGTGAGGTTGGAGATGAGGAAAAATTTCTTTCCTGCAGGGATTGGCACAAATTTCCCAAGGAGGTGGTGGAGTCCCCATCCCTGGAGGTGTTCAAGGAATGTGTGGCCATGGCACTTGGGGACATGTTTTGGTGGCCATGGTGTGGTTGGGTTGATGGTCTTAGAAGTCTTTTCCAACCAAAACAGTAGTTTAATTCCATGAAATCACACTAAGCTCTCCTAGTAAACAACAGCCTAGGATGGGATACAGCTCATCTAATCTAACTCTGAGGCTACAGTGGTCACTGGAGTTGTCCTGACAGCCACAAGGATAAAAGCACCTTTGGACAGCAGCTCATTCAAGTTAGGTGTCTAGGAGAGAAGAACCACCAGGTCTGCCTGGAGAAAGGTGCAGCCTGGAAGAATACTTAGAATCACAGAACTGTCAGGGCTGGAAGGGACCTCAAGGCTCAGCCAGTCCCAACCCCCTGCCATGGGCAGGGACACCTCACACCACAGCAGGTTGCTCACAGCCACATCCAGCCTGGCTGCAAAACCCTCCAGGGATGAGGCTTCCACCACCTCCCTGGGCAACCTCTGCCAGGCTCTCACCACCCTCATGGGGAACAAACTTCTTCCTAATGTCTAATCTAAATCTGCCCTCTTCTACCTTGGATCCATCCCCCCCAGTCCTGTGACTCCCTGACACCCTCAAAAGTCCCTCCCCAGCTTTCTTGGAGCCCCCTTCAGATACTGGAAGGCCCCAAAAAGGTCTCCTGGGAGCCTTCTCCTCTCCAGCCTGCACAACCCCAACTCTCTCACTCTGTCTCCATACTTCATAGCTTTTAGGGGAGATGAGTCCTGTCCTCAGGAACAAATGCCTACACCTGAGTCCAGGTGACATGCTTGAAATGTTAAACCAAACATTTCCCAAGCTCCTGCTGTTTGGGTTTGGCTTTTGTGGACAGACAGGTCTGAGCTCATCACAGACACTGAGCACGTGTCTGCCCTGGGCTTCCTTTGCACACATCCTGCTAGGAGCTGAGGCCAGGCTGCTTTGCCATGGGGAAATCTTTGCTCTTAATGCTCCTTTTGAGCCAAAGAGACTCTCAGAAGTGCCATCAAGTTTGGCTTCATGAGTCAGTGATCACCAAGTCCGTGCTCTGTAGGTGAAGTTTGGTGGTGGGTGGTAGGTGGTGAGTGAGGTCTATCTTGAGTCCCATGCAGCTAGGCACAAGCAAGGAAATGAGGCAGAACAGGCAGGCAATAGCCTGTGCTCTTGCCTAGAGGGTAAACAAACTCAGCCCTTTTGGTGGTGGATCTGACCCAAGTGGCTCCCAGGACACAGGAGGTTGTTCCTCTCCATGTGCTGCCTCTCTGTCTCTGGAAGTGGAAGAGAGGAACCAAAAGTGGACATAGTTACTGAAGAGGTTCTGAGCTTCACAAAGCAAAGGGCTGGGAGGTGCAGCATTGCTCTTGCTCCTCACAAGGCTGTGACAAGCAGCACTACCAGGGGATAGCTGGAACATCCTGGCAGATCAGCTGTATCCCTTCTCCCTGGCTGCTCTGTAGCCTATCTGCAGAGCTGTCTGTGCAGCACAGGCATGCAAGGTGTTGGACCTCAGCTTCAGGCTTTGAAAGTCAATTCTGATGGGCTGGACATGAGCTTCATGTTTTGAAAGCCAATTCTGTAGCACTGGACCTGAGCTTCATGCTTTGAAAGTCAATTCTGATGTGTTGGAGCTGAGCTTCATGCTTTGAAAGTCAATTCTGATGTGTTGGAGCTGAGCTTCATGCTTTGAAAGTCAATTCTGATGTGTTGGAGCTGAGCTTCATGCTTTGAAAGTCAATTCTGATGTGTTGGAGCTGAGCTTCATGCTTTGAAAGTCAATTCTGATGTGTTGGAGCTGAGATTCATGCCTTGATAGTCAATTTTGATGTACTGGGCATGAGTTTCNCATGATTTGAAAGTCAGTTCTGATGTGTTGGACCTGAACTTCATGCTTTGAAAGTCAGTTCTGATGTGTTGGACCTGAACTTCATGCTTTGAAAGTCAGTTCTGATGTGTTGGACCTGAACTTCATGCTTTGAAAGTCAGTTCTGATGTGTTGGACCTGAACTTCATGCTTTGAAAGTCAGTTCTGATGTGTTGGACCTGAACTTCATGCTTTGAAAGTCAGTTCTGATGTGTTGGACCTGAACTTCATGCTTTGAAAGTCAGTTCTGATGTGTTGGACCTGAACTTCATGCTTTGAAAGTCAGTTCTGATGTGTTGGACCTGAACTTCATGCTTTGAAAGTCAGTTCTGATGTGTTGGACCTGAACTTCATGCTTTGAAAGTCAGTTCTGATGTGTTGGACCTGAACTTCATGCTTTGAAAGTCAGTTCTGATGTGTTGGACCTGAACTTCATGCTTTGAAAGTCAGTTCTGATGTGTTGGACCTGAACTTCATGCTTTGAAAGTCAGTTCTGATGTGTTGGACCTGAACTTCATGCTTTGAAAGTCAGTTCTGATGTGTTGGACCTGAACTTCATGCTTTGAAAGTCAGTTCTGATGTGTTGGACCTGAACTTCATGCTTTGAAAGTCAGTTCTGATGTGTTGGACCTGAACTTCATGCTTTGAAAGTCAGTTCTGATGTGTTGGACCTGAACTTCATGCTTTGAAAGTCAGTTCTGATGTGTTGGACCTGAACTTCATGCTTTGAAAGTCAGTTCTGATGTGTTGGACCTGAACTTCATGCTTTGAAAGTCAGTTCTGATGTGTTGGACCTGAACTTCATGCTTTGAAAGTCAGTTCTGATGTGTTGGACCTGAACTTCATGCTTTGAAAGTCAGTTCTGATGTGTTGGACCTGAACTTCATGCTTTGAAAGTCAGTTCTGATGTGTTGGACCTGAACTTCATGCTTTGAAAGTCAGTTCTGATGTGTTGGACCTGAGCTTCATGCTTTGGAGGTCAGTTCTGCTGTACTGGACCTGAGCTTCATGCTTTGGAGGTCAGTTCTGCTGCATTGTGATGGTCTTATCCTCAATGTGTGAGGGTGTTGTGGGTGTCTTAGCACAGCTGTAGCCCACAGCAGGAGGCAGGCAGGGTGGAGGGTGCTGGGCTGCTGGCAGAGGAGCCAGCTCCAGAGCTGGAAGCAGCATAATCACATCAGCACTGTGCTGCTGCTAATCAGCTCTGCTGCATCATGGCACTAATTGGTATTTGCATAGCATTTTGCAAATATGAAGCATTGCCTCAATGCAAATGATGAAGAGGTTGGCTTCCAGCCTGCCTCTGTAGCTTGCCCTCTCAGCTAATTAGATGGCTAGGCACTTGATGAGTGGAAAATAAAGGAATGAATCAAATCTCTCCTTCTTTTTTTTCTGGCACTTTGGTTCTGACTGGAGGGCTTTCAGCTGTGTGGATGAGCTGAGAAACCATCAGGGCTTGGAGAACTGTTAGTAGAGGAATGTGCAGCCCTTTGGGGGGGGTCTTGGTTCCACAAGGTGCCCTGAAAGCCATGGAAACAGCTGGGCTCTGGTGTGCTTAATGTGAGCTGCTGTGTGATGAGGCTGCCTTCACTTCAGAGAGGTCATCCTTCCTCCAAGAAGGACTTGGGGGGTGTCAGCTGATGGAAAACTCAACAAGAGCTGGAAATGGGCAGCTGCAGCCCAGCAGGCAGCTGTGTGCTGAGCTGCATCCAGAGCAGGGAGAGCAGCAGCACAGGGAGGGGATTCTGCCCCTCTGCTCTGCTCTGCTCAGACCCCACCTGCAGCACTGCCTCCAGCTCAGGGGCCCCCAGCACAAGAGGGACCTGGAGCTGCTGGAGAGGGTCCAGAGGAGGCCACCAAGATGATCAGAGGGCTGAGAACCTCCCCTGTGGGGACAGGCTGAGAGAGTTGGAGCTGTTAAGCCTGGAGAAGAGAAGGCTCCAGGCAGACCTCAGAGCAGCCTCTCAGTACTGAAGGGGCTATAGGAGAGCTAGGGAGGGATTTTGGACAAGGGCTGGGAGTGCCAGGATGAGGGACAATGGCTTTGAGCTGGGAGAGGGGAGATTGAGAGTGGAGAGGAGGAAGAAATTGTTGAGAGTGAGGGTGGGGAGAGAGTGGAACAGGTTGCCCAGGGAGGCTGTGGACTCCCTGTCCCTGGAGGTGTTCAGCTCCAGGCTGGATGAGACCTTGAGCAAGCTGTGCTGGTGGGAGGTGTCCCTGCCCATGGCAGGTGGGATTGGAAGTGGATGATCTTTCAGGTCTCATCCAACCCAGCTCTTTCTATGACTCTTGCTGTGGATGTGAATGTAACTGGGAGGGTGTGCACAGCTGAGTTAGTAGCTTGGGGTTTGCCTGGCCACCAGCCACCTGCTTGCTAGCAGTAGTAAACTCTGCCATCTCCTGCTGTAATTGGTTTAAATTGCAGTGCAGTTTGGGCAGGCAGCAGAGTACCCACAGCTCATCTCCTGGGGGTGAGTAAGAAAGTTCCAAACTCTGCATTTTCCCCCTCTCTCCTATGGAAACTGTAATGATGGTAAATTAAAAGGCAGGAGGTGGTGCCTTGGGAGTGAGGGCAGGTCTGTGGACTCCTCACATGCCCAAGACTTCCCTCTGAGCTATTTCAGAACCCTGAACATCCACACAGCTTGGCAAAGGGAGGCTTTGTGCTCAGAGTGCAGGCCACTGCACCATGTGGAAATGGATCCCTCTTTAACATGATGCATTTTAAGATTCCCCACCTCAGGAGGTTCTGAGCAGCCACTGCTCCTTGCAGCAATGTCTGTTGCTGCTGGCTTGTGGCACAAACTCAGTGCTGCATTCAAATGTTCCTGTCCTGCAGGAGCAGCAGGAAGAGAATGCTTCACTTGCTGAAGGGATTGTCCTAATCAACCCCCTGCAAGGCTCCAGGATGGGGGCAGAGGGGCTGGAAACTGCCTGGAAGGAAAGAACCTGAAGGTGCTGGCTGACAGCTGGCTGGAGATGAGCCAGGGGGTGCCCAGGTGGCCAAGAAGGCCACCAGCAGCCTGGCCTGGGGCAGCAGTGGTGTGGGCAGCAGGAGCAGGGCAGGGATTGTCTCTCTGTACTCAGCACTTCTGAGGCCACCCCTCAAATTCTGGGTTCAGTTTGGAGCCTCTCACTCCAAAAAGGACATTGAGAAGCTGGAGCAGGTCCAGAGAAGGGCAACAAAGCTGGGGAAGGGTCTGGAGAAGAGGGCTGGGGCAGAGCAGCAGATGGAGCTGGGGGTGTTGAGCCTGGAGAAGAGGAGGCTGAGGGAGACCTCATTGCTCTCTGCAGCTCCCTGCAAGGAGGCTGGAGCCAGGTGGGGGCTGGGCTCTGCTCAGGTGATAGAAGGAGAAGAAATGGCCTGAAATGGTGCCAGGGGAGGGTTAGGTTGGAGATGAGGAACAATTTGTTTGCTGGAGGAGTGGTCAGGGATTGGCACAGGCTGCCCAGGGAGGTGGTGGAGTCTCCATCCCTGGAGGTGTTCCAGAACCCTGTGGCCATGGCACTTGGTTTGGTGGCCATGGTGGGGTTGGGTTGAAGGTTGGACTGGATGATCTTAGAGACCTTTTCCAACCCAAACAAGTCAATGATTCTATGATTCTCTGAGGATAATTTTATCCCAGAGTGAATGCACATGAAGCCAAACATCAGGAGGAAAGAATTTTGTAGGAAACCAAGGCTACAACATGAAACAGTGCTGCACAGGCTGCCAAAGCTCAGAGAGGGCAAATAGCATCCCAGGGAAAATCAGTCTTAACAAATGAGCAGTCCTCTGGGGATTGTTTGGTACTCTGGGAAGTAGTTCTGTGCTTTTTCTTCCCTCCCCCTCCCCACCAGAATGATGAATGGACTGACCCTGCTGAAGGCAGCATGGCCAAGCAAAATGTGAGCACTGCAAATGAAAGCTCAGGATATCTGCAGCCACCCACTGTGAAACTGAGCTCTCTGAGGAAGAGGCAAGGATTAGAGCACTTGCAGAGGAAGCTGGGCCAGCAAAATAAAGCAGGTCTCATTTTTAATCCATCAGAGGCAACTGAAAGCACACCAGAAAGATTTATTATCCTCAGATAAGCTTCTACCCTCTCCCCCAAAATAATCTCAGCTACTTTAATCACTTGGCTGTGTAATTAAAAGGAGCTTTGCCACTGCAGGTTCCCCCTCTACACAGAGATTTGAGCTACTGGGTTCAGTCTCCTGCTCTGAATGGCCCTGGAGGGTTTTGTCTTCCCCCCTGGGCTCTATGAACCCTGGTAGAACAACAGGAGAAGTTTCTCTCTCCTGGTGGTTTGAAGGTGCTGCTGGTCAGCAAGGCCAAGGGTACAGCCTTGCATCAGGGGAAGAACAACCCTGTGGACCAGTATAGGCTGGGGGCTGATCTGTTGGAGAGCAGCAGAAGGGAAAGAGACTTGAGGGTCCTGGTGGGTAAAAGGATGCCCACAAGCCAGCAATGTGTCCTTGTGGCCAAGAAGGCCAAGGGCATCCTGGGGGGGATCAGAAAGGCTGCAGTGAGTAGGTCAAGAGAGGTTCTCTGCCCCCTCTGCTCTGCTAGGTGAGGCCACAGCTGGAATCTTGTGGCCAGTTCTGGGCTCCTCAGTTCGAGAAGGACCTCAGGGAAGTGCTTGAGAGAGGCCAGGCCAGAGGCACAGAGCTGCTGCAGGCAGTGGAACATCTCCTGTGAGGACAGCTGAGGGAGCAGAGGAGCCTGAGGGCTGCCCTCATGGCTGGGGATAAAGATGTGCAGGGCTGGAGCCAGGCTCTGCTCAGGGATGGCCAAGGACAGCACAAGGGGCACTGGGGGCAAGCTGGAGCAGAGGAGGTGCCCTGGGAACAGGAGGGGAAACTTTGTCCCTGTGAGGGTGCCAGAGGCTGGAGCAGGCTGCCCAGAGTGGTTGTGGAGTCTCCTGCTCTGGAGCCTTTCCAATCCCCCTGGATGTGTTCCTTTAATCCAGGATCAGATCTGGTTTGAGAGCTGCAGGTGATTTGGACACACTCTTTGCCAGCTCAGAATCCTAAAGGTGGCCTCCCCTTGCTGGAGTGGCACTGCTCAAGAGCTCAGTGTCTGAGACAGCAAAGCCAGGCTTGGATCCAGAGTTTCAAGGCAAATCCAGCCAGTCCCCACTGGCTTTGCTCTCAGCACTGCTGTTAAGTCACAGAGATGCTTTTTTGGCACTCCAGGCTCCTCAGGTCACATCAGTGGTGGCCTTCTGCTTTACACAAAGCCTGCAGAGAAGTTGCAAGAAGTGTGGAATGAATGAATCCCTTTCCTGTCAAGGCAGGTGGCAGATCCATCCCCAGCAGGTGCACTGCTCTGGATCAACACCTGATTTGCATGCACTCCTCTTCCTCCTGGAGATGAGTCACAGGCTAAAGAGTTTCAGTCCAGTGAGGGTCTGAGGATCTCTTCTAAGCTGCTTGTGGTGGGTTGAAAATTCCCCCTGCCCCCCTCCCCAACATTAACTTTGCCAGACCAGCTCAGATGGAAGCAAATGAGAGCTGTTTTTACAAGCCAATAATAATAATCATTAGTTTCCTTTTTACACCCAAGAGTGATTTATTTACATTTTTACTACTTTCTGCTCAAGATCTGGGGGAAAAAAAAAAATAAATTAAAGGCATAGCCCCAAACTACCACACTGCTATACAGCCTTGATTTCTCCTGGGAGGCAGATAACAGGGACTGACCACCTCAGCTGATATCACTGACAGCTCAGCTGATGATCTGTGGGATGGAGAGTATGAGGAGAGCAGGAATCAACAGCCTAGACTGCAGCCAGCCAGCCAGATAATGCCTAAACACTGCTCATTGCTGGGGGGGGGAGAGACTCCACTTCCCCTGCAGCTGGTGCTGTTCCCATCCCTTTGGTGTTCCCTGCCCTGCACTCCTGCCATCAGTCCTTTTGTTGCATTTCCAACCTGCTAAGCACCCTGCAGCTGGTACTGTTGCCATCCCTTTGGTGTTGTTCCCACCCTTTTGGTGTTGTTCCCATCCTTTTGGTGTTGTTCCCATCCCTTTGGTGTTCCCTACCCTGCACTCCTGCCATCAGCCCTCTCATTGCATTTCCAGCCTGCTAAGCACCCTGCAGCTGTTGGGTTTGCTTTGTGAAGCATCACAAAATCATAGAACTGTCAGGGTTGGAAGGGACCTCAAGGATCATCCAGTTCCAACCCCCCTGCCATGGGCAGGGACAGCTCCCACTAGGTCAGGTACTACAGCTCAGAGTCCTGGAGGCTCTCCTTTAAGCATTTTGACTTTCATCTCTGGACATTTTGTATAGGTAAATAAACTCTGCAAGAGGTTGGGGGTAATTCTGAGGTAGAGGACACCAGGGAGAGGAGCTGATCTGAGGAAACCAAGAGGTGCTGTAGGACCTCTGTGTTCCTGCATGGAAGGCATGTGTGAAAATGGAACTATCCCTTTGGATTGAAAGACCTTGTTTAAATGGGGTGATGGATGCACCTGCATGGGAAATACCACGAAGGAAAGAGACCTTGGAGGAGAAGTTGACCATTTAGGCCACTCATTAAAATCATGATCCCAACATGGAGCTGCTCTGCTATGGAGACAGCCTGAAAGAGTTGGGGTTGTGCAGTCTGGAGAAGAGAAAGCTCCCAGGAGACCTTCTGGTGGCCTTGCAGGATCTGAAGGGAGCTCCAAGAAAACTGTGGAGGGTCTTTTGAGGGTGTCAGGGAGTGATAGGACTGGGGGGAATGGAGCAAAACTAGAAGTGGGGAAATTCAGATTGGATGTTAGGAAGAAGTTTCACACCATGAGGGTGGTGAGAGCCTGGCAGAGGTTGCCCAGGGAGGTGGTGGAAGCCTCATCCCTGGAGGGTTTTGCAGCCAGGCTGGATGTGGCTGTGAGCAACCTGCTGTGGTGTGAGGTGCCCCTGCCCATGGCAGGGAGTTGGGACTGGCTGAGCCTTGAGGTCCCTTCCAACCCTGCCAGTTCTGTGATTCTGTGAAGTGCTCTGCTCGTGCAGTGCAATCTGTACTGCTCTGGCAGGAGCCAGTTGCAACCTGCAGGCAGGTTCTGAACCTCTGCAGCTGCCCATTGTGTGATTTCCTTCTCAAAAGCCTGGAAGTGCTGCCTGTGTAGAAAGTGCTGCTCACAATCCCATCTCTGCCTGGGGCATGTGAGTGCTGTGTGGCCACACAAAATCTGTTTGGGTGGACAGAGATCTTTTTTTGCAGGCATGGCAAGCATGAAATCCATTTTTTCCTGGTTTGTTTTTTTTTTTTTTTTCCTTTAGCAAAACCCCTGACTGTAATCACCAGGATGGTGGGCAGGAGAGGGAGACTTCACTTTTGGCTGGCACATCACTGGCTGTGATGAATTCCTTTGGGTTTGTGAGCCTGGGGAGTGTCACTGCATTAGAAAGCAGGTTTGTGGAGATAATCCATTTATCAAGCCCAGAACACATTCTCTCTTCACCAGGCAACAAATTAGTTCCTTCCTTACCAAGACAGATAATAAAGGATACCCTGAGCCAGAAGAACATGGCATGAAGCTGGAAAAAAAAAAAAAGCACAAAAAACCAACCAACCAACCAAACAAACAAACAAACAAAAAAAAAAACCAAAAACAAAAAACCCAAACCAGGAACAAAAAGCAGAAGCAGGAGATGAAAAATACATTGATTAAAGAATGGCTGCAAAGCACAAGCAATCTGCTGCAGCAACTCATTCATCAAGGGAATTTGGCCTTGCCTCACTCTAATCTAAATTGAATCTAATTTAGATTCCAAGCCAGGGATGGGAATCCTCTCCTGAACCAAAACAAGCCTTGCCACCTCCTACCTTTTCATTACTCATGCCTTAATTTGTTTGGGTTTGTTATGTAGGACACTCAGGAAGAATAGCTTAAAGCTGTGTGTGCCTCTGCTAAATCTGATGGTTTTAATCACTGCTTTGCTGCACATTGGGTTGAGTTTTTGATGCAGTTGCAGCACCCAGAGCTGCTAATGTGCCTGAGGCCCCCAGGAACTTAAGTGTGAGCATCTCCCTCGTCTTTCCCTGAGTGCTGAATTATTGCCCTGCTGCTTGGCTTAGTCTGGAGGAATCAAGCACAGCCGTGGGCTGAAGTATTTTCTCTGGTTGGTAAAACTCAGCTCTGCTCCTGCCTGCATGCATTGCTCTAAACCAGCCTGGAAGGAGGGACTGGAAGGTGTTTTTTTCTTCACTTTGCAGGCACCATGCTTGCTGACCTACTTTCTCTTTTGCATTACAAGCTGGTGAACAGCAAAACTTGGCCTCCTAGTCTGTGCATGTCTGGGAAGACTAAATGCCATCATCCCCTCCCTCAGCAGGACTCCCAGCAGCTGGGCTGAGCTTCAGGCTGGGCTGAGCTTCAGGCTGGGCTGTGGCAGTGGCAGCAAACAGGCTTTGTTCAGTGCTCTGGTGCCAATTCCCTCCTAAAGCATCCACCTGTGGTTTTTTCTGTGGCTGTTTCCTGAGGAGTGAGAGGAGTGGAGATTTGGGCATTGATTCCAGCAGAGGCTTCTGGCAACGTGGGGCATGCCAGGACACTGCCTTGGAGCATGTCCCAGACCATCAAGCTACCTCATAATTTTCAAGCTCCCTGCCTGATTCTTTGATGTGCTCCTCAAGTGTCTCAGCTCCCTCACTCCTGGAAATCCATCCCAGTTCTCAGGTGTTTGCTTCCCTGTGAATCCTCTGTGCCTTACAGACACCTCCTGTAATCCTGTGGGACCAGACCCCAGTCTGGTCACTGTCTCATTGCCATCACTCTTGGCATGCCTGAGGACTGAGCTCCCAAACAAGTGTTTTGTCTCCTACTGGCTCTGCACAACAAGCCTGGATCTGAACAAAAAGGTGGTTTGAGCAGGTGGTTATGCCCCAAGGGTAAAGAGGTTCAGCTGCAAGTTCAGGATGCTGACAAAACCTCCCTGCAAGCAGTGAGAGAGAGAGAGAAGTGCTCTGGGGAATGGGAACTGGAGTGGCCAAGCAGGGCTGGGAAGAGTGGAGCTGGGAGGGTATCATAGAATCAGAATGGGTTGGGTTGGGAGGGACCCCAAAGATCATCCAGTTCCAACCCTCTGCCATGGGCAGGCCAGCAGAGGTTGCTCAAGGCTACATCCAGCCTGGCCTTGAACACCTCCACAACCTCCCTGGGCAACCTCTTCCAGTGTCTCCCAACCCTCACTCTAAAGAATTCCTTCCACATCTCCAGTCTCAATCTCCCCTCTCCCAGCTCAAAGCCATTGTCCCTTGTCCTGTCACTCCCAACCCTTGTCAAAAGTCCCTCCCCAGCTCTCCTGGAGCCCCTTCAGGTACTGGAAGGCTGCTCTGAGTTCTGCCTTGAGCCTTCTCTTCTCCAGGCTGCACAGCCCCAACTCTCCCCACCCTCACTGTGGCTGAGGCTGCCTCTCAGGAGGATGCCACTTGAGAATTTGCTAGGAGAAAAAGCAAATTACTAATTTCTCTGCAGGACTGAAGGAAGGAGAAGGGCTGAATGTTCACACTGCACCAGGCTCTATGTAGTCTATGCACCCAGAGTCCTCCCTGACAGTGAATTTTCTGCCACCTCCCTCTTAATGCTCCTCAGGACTCTGTGCCCTGCCTCAGCACTGTTTGCCAGTTTGCACTTGCTGGCCTCCTTATGGAAAGCATCTGAGCCACATGAGATAGGTGGTGATAAACTGCTCAGCAGCAGCCAGCTGGGCATGGGAATGAGGCATGGGAATGCTGCTTCCTTCCCACTTCCCAGAACTGCACCAAAGCAGCAGCAGCTCCTCTCTCACATATGAGCTGCACTCCAGAGCGCTCCAGGCAAGGGCTGGGAAGCTTTGCTCTGGTTGCAGGAGGCAATTCCTGTCGAAGCCAAGACTAAGTTGGCCTCATTACAGCAGGACAAAGGCAGCAGAACACCTCCTTCCCCAAGATCCCTGCCTTGTTGCTGAGGTGAGTCTTTGGGGTCTGCTCTTTAATGCACCCAGCCACCTTTGGGGCTCACTTTGGTGCCACCTCCTGCTCTCTGAAGATTCTTCCCTCTCAAGTTTCCTTTTAGCTGCTGCTCAGCCACTGTGATGCAATTTAGCACACAGACACAGAGCTGATGAGGCCACTGTTTAATTATATTCTGAGCTGAAAAGAATTTGGAGTTTGGTGTCCTGGGAAATGTTTCAGGAATGCAGGACCATCACCACCACCATGTGGCCATGGCACTTGGGGACATGGTTTAATGGCCATGGTGGTGGTGGGATGATGGTTAGAGAATCACAGAACTGTCAGGGTGGGAAGGGACCTCAAGGCTCAGCCAGTCCCAACCCCCCTGCCATGGGCAGGGACACCTCACACCACAGCAGGTTGCTCACAGCCACATCCAGCCTGGCTGCAAAAACTTCCAGGGATGAGGCTTCCACCACCTCCCTGGGCAACCTCTGCCAGGCTCTCACCACCCTCATGGGGAACAACTTCTTCCTGACATCCAATCTGCATCTACCCACTTCTATTTTTGTTCCATTCCCCCCAGTCCTATCAATCCCTGACAAACTCTAAAGTCCCTCCTCAGCTTTCTTGGAGCTCCCTTCAGATACTGGAAGGCCACAAGAAGGTCTCCTGGGAGTCTTCTCCTCTCCAGCCTGCACAACCCCAACTCTCTCAGGCTGTCTCCAGAGCAGAGCAGCTCCAGCCCTCTGCTCATCCTCCTGGCCCTTCTCTGGACACCTTCCAGCCCCTCCAGATCCTTCCTGGAACAGAGGCTCCAGAACTGGACACAGAATTCCATGTGGGGTCTCACCAGCATGGATTAGAAGGGGAGAATCATCTCCCTGGCCCTACTGGCCACACTTCTCTTGTTGCAGCTTTTCCAATCCATACAATTCCCTGATTCTATGGCATCCCAGGAAATACCAATTGCTGGCATAAAAAATGAGGAATACTTCATTGGGGTGGGAGAGGCAGGAGGGAATCAGCATAAATGTTTGGGGTTTTTTTTCTTTTCTAACTGAAGAGTTTTGGAAAATGTAAAAGCAGCTGGAAATAAGAAATGAGCAGCTGGCAGTCTGAACATGCAGCTGATCTGAAGGGGGCTCCAAGAAAGCTGGGGAGGGACTTTGGACAAGGGCTGGGAGTGACAGGATGAGGGACAATGGATTTGAGCTGGGAGAGGGGAGATTGAGACTGGAGATGAGGAAGAAATTGTTGAGAGTGAGGCTGGGGAGAGACTGGCACAGGTTGCCCAGGGAGGCTGTGGATGTCCCCTCCCTGCAGGTGTTCAGGGCCAGGCTGGATGAGGTCTTGAGCAAGCTGTGCTGGTGGGAGGTGTCCCTGCCCATGGCAGGGGGATGCAACTAGGTGACCTTGAGGTCCCTTCCAGTTCAATCCATTCTGTGATTCTGGGATAATTCTGAGATAGCACCAAGACAAAACACTACTCATTTAATTTATTGCTACATCTCAGTCAGTCAAGGACTGTCTGAAGCTCAAAAGCCAAAGGCAGAGGCTTTCAAGACCTGAAGTGCTTCCTGTTTGCCTGTTGGCACTCACATCTTCCAAGGGCACACTATGGGATGGGGAAGAGACTGTAGAGCTTTGCCTAGAAAGGGAAATGAAGTAAGGAGGTTTTGCTGAGCAAGATGGATAAGGCAAGGAGAAAGATTGATGTTGCTAAATGAGCCCAGGTGCCATCATGGGGCAGCAATGAAGGTATGGGGGTCAGCCATGGGGTGGAGGCTCCCCAAGATGCTCATTAAAGCAGGAAACAGGAAGTTAAGGGCCCTCAACTCAAGCCCAGAGTTAATCTGTGGCTTGAGCAAATCACTTCACCTTGATCTCCCTCTGGTTCCACTCTTCTTCTTGGGAGGGAGGATTTGACACCAGGTGGGTTCAGATGTTAGATGGCTCTGGAAGTGCCCTGGTGGCCAAGAGAGACAATGGCATCCTGGCATCCTGGGGTGCAGCAAGGAAAGTGTGGCCAGCAGGGCTAGGGAGGTTCTCCTCCCCCTCTACTCTGCCCTGCTGAGACCACAGCTGCAATCCTGTGTCCAGTTTGGGGCTCCCCAGTTCAAGAGAGACAGAGACCTGCTGGAGAGAGGCCAAGGGAGAGCCAGGAGGAGGAGTTGGGGACTTGAGCATCTCCCCTGTGGAGAGAGACTGAAAGCCCTGGGGGTGTTTAGTGTGGAGAAGAGAAGGCTGAGAGGGATCTGATCAATGTCTATCAATAGCTGAGGGGTGGGGGCCAGGCTCTGTTGGGTGGTGCAATAAGAGAAGGAACATTGGATGCAAACTGGAATATAGAAGGTTTCAGCTCAACATGAGGAGAAACTTCTTTCCAGTGAGGGTGACAGAGCCCTGGGAGCAGGCTGCCCAGGGGGGTTGTGGAGTCTCCTTCTCTGGTCACATTCAAAACCCACCTGGATGTGCTCCTGGGCAGACTACCCTGGGTGATCCTTCTTAGGCAGGGGGTTTGGACTGGATGATCTCTGGAGGTCCCTTCCAATCCCTAACACTCTGTGATATAAAATCAGAAGCAGGTGCAGAACTACATCCTCTTTCAAACACATTTCCTGACCCCACAGTAGCTGGGAAGAAAAAATCATGGATCAAACTCTGTTCCAGTGCAGCACTCTGGCAGCTTAGAGGAAGCAGCTCTCTTTCTAAATGGAAATCAGCTTCCAGCTTTTGTTGAGGGTGTGTGAAACTTTCTTTTCTGCCTCAGAAAATAGCTCCCTGCTTGTGCCTGCAGAACATCACACTGATGTGTTGGGGTTTTGTTTTGTTTTTTGCTCCCCACTTCATTTCTTGCAGAAACAGCCAGTGGTGATATCTATTTGTGTGTTGCTGCTCCTAGATGTTGGGAAAGGTGGCAGAGACTATTTATAGCACAAACATCTCCTTTTTTAGGAAGTGCCCTACCTGCTATCATCGACATCAGGATGGGTGGAGGAGGAGGAGGAGGAGGAGGAGGAGGAAAGGCTATGTCAAAACATGAGGAGTTGCCCTCTGCAGTGAGCAATCCAAACCCCAGGGAGCACCTTGCACCCCATGGCTGTCCATGGAGCTGGCTGCTCAGGGAGAACAGTTCCATGGAGGAGATGAGAACATCCTCCTTGCCAGGCACAGGGAGCAGGTGTAGGTGCAGCTGATGAGAGGGCTCTGCTTTGCAGTGCACAGCTTGCTTTGGAGTGCAATGGAAGGACCTGGGGGTGCTGGTTGACAGCTGATGAAGGTGGGGCAGCAGTGTGCACAGGTAGCCAAGAAGGCCACCAGCATCCTGGCCTGGATGAGGATAGAGTGGCCAGCAGGAGCAGGGAAGTGATGGTGCCTCTGTATTCAGCAGTGGTGAGGCTGCACCTGGAATCCTGGGTTCAGGTTTGGGCTCCTCACTCCCAGAAGGACATTGAGAGGCTGGAGTGTGTCCAGAGGCTGGGGAAGGGTGTGGAGAAGAGGGCTGGGGAGGAGCAGCTGAGGGAGCTGGGGGTGTTCAGCCTGAGGAAGAGGAGGTTGAGGGAGACCTCATTGCTCTCTACAGCTCCCTGAAAGGAGGTTGCAGTGAGATGAGGGTTGGCCTCTTCTCCTTAGTTTCAGGTGATAGAAGAAGAGGAAATGGCTTGGAATTGTGCAGGGAGAGGGTTAGGCTGGAGATGAGGAACAATTTCTTTGCTGCCAGAGTGGTCAGGGGTTGGCACAGGCTGCCCAGGGAGGTGGTGGAGTCCTCATCTCTGGAGGTGTTCAGGAAACCTGTGGCCATGGTGAGGTTGGGTTGCTGGTTGGACTGGATGACCCTAGAGGCCTTTTCCAACCCAAACAAATCTGTGATTCTATGAAATTTCTGCCATAAAGATGATGTGTCTTGCAGAAACAATTAATTTTTCCTTCCCTCTCAAAGGCTTTGTTCAAAGACACATTTGACAAAAGGTGGCCACCCCTGACATCATTTGCTCAACATGTGAGAGGGTTCAGGGAGACCTCTGCTTCCCTCAGCCTCTCAGATATCATTCTGCTGATCCTGCACAGAAAAGCTCCCAAGACAGCCTTGATAAAACCAAATGGTTTGGGGTTTTAGTATGAAAACTCTACTTCCAAAAAAGTTTGCAATGAATGATTGTTGCCCTTGCCTGACAAAAGCATTAACTAAGTGCTGTGGATGTGCTGTGAGCATCCTGGATGCTCACAATTTGCTGACCCCTGTACAGCTCCTTTCAGGGAGCTGCAGAGAGCAATGAGGTCTCTCCTCAGCCTCCTCTTCTCCAGGCTCAACACCCCCAGCTCCCTCAGCTGCTCCTCCTCAGCCCTCTTCTCCAGACCCTTCTCCAGCTTTCTTGCCCTTCTCTGGACACACTCCAGCTGGTGGCCATGTGTAGTGCCACTGGAATGCAAATGGGCATGCCACTTAGTGGGTCACATCAGCAGCCTTTCACCTCATTCTTACTGGGCATTTGTGACCAAGTGGATGGCTTCCAGCATAGTATTAGGAACAATCTCTTTGCTGCAAGGGTGGTCAGGGATTGGCACAGGCTGCCCAGGGAGGTGGTGGAGTCCCCACCCCTGGAGGTGTTCCAGAAACCTGTGGCCATGGCAGTGTGGGCCATGGTTTAGTGGCCATGGTGGGGTTGGGTTGCTGGCTGGACTGGGTGATCTTGGAGGTCTTTTCCAACCCAAATAGTGCTGTGATAACCACATTTACACAGAGGCCTAGAGATGTGTCTCTTTAAGTGGAATATGTGGGCATAGTGATACCATCAGCACCACTCCTTATCAAACCTCAGTTATCACTGGAGCATTGTAGCTGGACAAGGATCCTACAATGCTGAATCTGTACAAATATGAAAGAAAAAGAGTTGATAGCCCAAGTGGTATGCTGGTTGGATGACTGAAATGTTTGCCTAAGTGTAACAATCAGGGGAATGGTCCAGAAGCTGCAGATCAAAATGAATTCTCCTCAGGACAGCAAACTTCTCTTTCAGGTAGCAGCAATAACAAACAGCCTTTTTATTTTGCTTGGAGGAGGAAGTGGTGCTCCCAGTAACAGCCTTTTGCTGTGCCCAGCTTCTGGATGTGAGTGAAATGTACATCAGCAGTGGCCCTTGTGGCACTTCTGGTTAAATTAATTTAACCCTAAATTTAGGTTAGACTTTAGGAAGAAATTCTTCCCCATCAGGGTGGTGAGAGCCTGGCAGAGGTTGCCCAGGGAGGTGGTGGAAGCCTCATCCCTGGAGGGTTTTGCAGCCAGGCTGGAGGTGGCTGTGAGCAACCTGCTGTGGTGTGAGGTGTCCCTGCCCATGGCAGGGGGGTTGGGACTGGCTGAGCCTTGAGGTCCCTTCCAACCCTGTTATTCCGTTCTGGAGGTGAACAGCTCCATCTCCAGCACCACAAGGACATTGATTCTGCCTCCAAGGCAAGCACCACCCAAAAGGTCAGCTTTGAGGATGAGTAGGTTAAAAATGTCACCAGACCATTAGGACCAAGAATGCTCTTCCATGCATTGCTGCCACTTGGCACTCGTTTTGAGTCTTTACCCAAACACAGGCTTGAGCTGATGGCCCAGTTTCAGCTGACCTTGAAATCAGCAACCTCTGTGACCTTTCAGCAATTACATGACTAGGGCAGCTGGCACTCCTGGCTGCAGAGCTCAGAGTGCTTTGCTGATGCTCCATTCAGGGGCTGCTGGTGGAATTGCAGTATTCCCTGTGCTTTCCAGCTTCTTTGACCTCACAGACACCTTTTTATTTCATTTATCTTACAGAGCTGGGTGATACCTGGCAGGAGCTCGCTGAGCTCTGTCCCTGATATCAACAGTTGTGGATTCATTCTTCTTGGAGGCTGAAGGTCTTTAATTACAGCCCAAGCCAGTGCTTATATAGCCTGTAGTGACTCACTGTAGTTGGTCACTGAGGCTGTTTTTGTGTAGTGTCCTCTCTGCTCGGTGCAAACCACCCTTCCACCATGGAGCAAAGGGCAAGTGCCCATCAGGTGGGCAGTGAGAAGGCACAAGGCTTGTAGGTGGTGCTGCACAAGCTGACAAGGTACAGGCAAAGCAGAACGATGGAGAAAGTAAAGGTCCTGTAGGAGGGGCAGGAGTCAGGCAGGACAAAGAAGGCACCAAGAGGTGAAGCAGAAAGGGTGAGGAAGAAGGAGGCAAGGCTGGAGCAGAGCTGGAGCCTGGAGACAAATTTCTGCACCCGCTGTGCTTTCACCACATCACAGAGGTCTTATCCTGAAGCCTGTACTGAGCCTGTGCACCACATCCATCCCCTGTGGCAAATGCCTTTAGGATGGGACCAGCACCAAGAGAAGAGCTTCCGTGGAAGGCATTTCATGGGTTGGCTAAACAGAGAGCCTCAGGTTTTGGGGGGTGGAAGGGGAGTCATTTGCACACAAAGGGTTAAGTATTGCAGCTGATTCAAGTAGGTTTGCACCTCGGGCTTTGGGGTGGGTTTTTCTCCTAGGAATTGACGTAATTCCCTGGAGTTTGGCAGTAACTAGGGGAAAGGTGACAGCGCTGCGGGCACATCAGCTGTTTGCAGGTAAATTCAAGAGGGATCTCACCGAGGAGTGGCTGCAATCAGCCTCCAGCTGGGACACTGAAGTCCCATGGGACAAAGCCATGGGACAAAGGCTACACTAAGCTCTTAGGCTGGCGCCTGCGGAGCAACAAGCAGCGCTGGGGACTCGCTGAAGAGAAGAATGAATGAGGAGAGCACACAAAACACTGACACAGCTTCCTTAGCTCCGAGATCTGTGCTCCCTGATAAGAGAGGCGCTCGGCTGCCCCTGCGGTGACACAGAGGAGACAGCGCTATCTGCTGTTGCTTCCAGCGCTATCTGCTGTTGCTTCCAGCGCTATCTGCTGTTGCTTCCAGCGCTCTCTCTGCTGTTGCTTCCAGCGCTCTCTCTGCTGTTGCTTCCAGCGCTATCTGCTGTTGCTTTCAGCGCTCTCTCTGCTGTTGCTTCCAGCGCTATCTGCTGTTGCTTTCAGCGCTATCTGCTGTTGCTTCCAGCGCTCTCTCTGCTGTTGCTTCCAGCGCTATCTGCTGTTGCTTCCAGCGCTATCTGCCGTTGCTTCCAGCGCTATCTGCTGTTGCTTCCAGCGCTATCTGCTGTTGCTTCCAGCGCTATCTGCCGTTGCTTCCAGCGCTATCTGCTGTTGCTTCCAGCGCTATCTGCTGTTGCTTCCAGCGCTATCTGCTGTTGCTTCCAGCGCTATCTGCTGTTGCTTCCAGCGCTATCTGCTGTTGCTTCCAGCGCTATCTGCTGTTGCTTCCAGCGCTATCTGCTGTTGCTTCCAGCGCTATCTGCTGTTGCTTCCAGCGCTATCTGCTGTTGCTTCCAGCGCTATCTGCTGTTGCTTCCAGCGCTATCTGCTGTTGCTTCCAGCGCTATCTGCTGTTGCTTCCAGCGCTATCTGCTGTTGCTTCCAGCGCTATCTGCTGTTGCTTCCAGCGCTATCTGCTGTTGCTTCCAGCGCTATCTGCTGTTGCTTCCAGCGCTATCTGCTGTTGCTTCCAGCGCTATCTGCTGTTGCTTCCAGCGCTATCTGCTGTTGCTTCCAGCGCTATCTGCTGTTGCTTCCAGCGCTATCTGCTGTTGCTTCCAGCGCTATCTGCTGTTGCTTCCAGCGCTATCTGCTGTTGCTTCCAGCGCTATCTGCTGTTGCTTCCAGCGCTATCTGCTGTTGCTTCCAGCGCTATCTGCTGTTGCTTCCAGCGCTATCTGCTGTTGCTTCCAGCGCTATCTGCTGTTGCTTCCAGCGCTATCTGCTGTTGCTTCCAGCGCTCTCTCTGCTGTTGCTTCCAGTGCTATCTGCTGTTACTTCCAGCCCCCTCTCCGCTGTTGCTTCCAGCTCTCTCTCTGCTCTTCCTTCCACCACTCTCTCTGAAGTTGCTTCCAACACTCTTTGCTTTGCTCCCAGCACTCTCTCTGCTATTACTTCTGACACTCTCTCTGCTGTCACTTCCAACACTCTCTCTGCTATTACTTCCAACACTCTCTGCTGTTCCTTCCAGGTCTATCTCTGCTGTCACTTCCAGCACTCTATTTGCTGTTACTTCCAGCTCTATCTCTGCTATTACTTCCAGCTCTCCCTCTGCTGTTGCTTCCAGCACTATCTGCTGTTACTTCCAACACTCTCTGCGCTGTTGCTTCCTGCACTCTCTGTGCTGTTACTTTCAGCTCTATCTCTGCTGTTCCTTCCAGCACTCTCTCTGCTGTTCCTTCCAGCACTCTCTCTGCTGTTCCTTCCAGCACTCTCTCTGCTGTTCCTTCCAGTGCTCTCTCTGCTGTTGCTTCCAGCACTGCATGGCACAGCCCTAGTGTGGTGGGTTGAAAACTTCCTCCCCTCCCCCCGCAGTACTAAATTTGCCAGACCAGCTCAGTTGGAGTCAAATGAAAGTTGTATTTACATGCCAAACTACCATCTACAGTGGAATGCAATGAATAGGCACAAAATATACAGGATTTCCAAATGTTTACAGGGATTTACAATTGATTTACAATTTAGAACTGTCTTCCAATATCAGAAGGGATCCTGCAGGAAGGCTGGAGAGGGACTTTTCTTGAGGGTGTCTAGCAATAGGACAAGAGGAAAGGGTTGTAAGCTGAGGGAGAGTAGGGTTAGAGTGGAGTTTAGGAAGAAGGTCTTCAGTATAAGTGTGGTGAGACTCTGAATAGGCTGCCCAGGGAGGCTGTGGATGCCTCCTCCCTGGGAGTGCAGGTTGGATGAGGCTTTAAGCAGCTGAGTCTAATTGAGAGGTGTCCCTGTCCATGGTGGGGAGGTTGGAGTAGATGATCTCTAAGGTCCCTTCCAACCTAAGCCATTCTATGATTCTATGTTTGGTTCTGTGATAAACAGCACAGGAACCCCCCTGGTCAAAGAGCAGGGGAGCTGCTAATAGCTTCTCTCCCCCTGCCTTCCCCTTCCCCTCCTATACACAAAGGGACAAGAGAAAGAAGCAGAGAAGTTAGAACTTAGCCAAAACAATGCAGCCAAGGTCAAGTAGAAGGCAGCAGAAGCACAAAGTTAATATCTCCCAGAGCAAAGAGGAGAGAGAGAGATTGTTTTGCAGACCAAGTTTAAATCCATTATCTCTTCCCATGGGGTTGGCTAGAATGATCATTACTTTCCTTTTTACACCCAAGAGTGATTTATTTACATTCTATCACTTTCTGGTCAAGATCTGTGAAAACATTTTAAAGGCATAGCTTAAAACTACCACAACCAGCAAGCTCTCCCCAGCACAGCACCAGCAAGCTCCCTGCAGCCAGGGTGGCAAAATCCTGCAACAGAGAGGTGGGGGAGGTTCCATCCCTGAAGACATTCCATCCCTCTAGGCATTCAAGGGACCCTCAGCAACCTGATCTAGTTGGAGATGTCCTTGCTCAGTGCAGGGGGCTGGACAAGGTGACCTCTGAGAGTCCCTTCCAACCCCATGTGGTTCTGTGGTTCTCTGTTTACCTCCTGCCCACATCACACAGATATATAGACAGGGACATGCATCCCCAGATGCATTCTTTCTACCCCTTCCATCTCTCCCCATCACCCCACGCCTCTCCCCAGGGATCTGTCCATGTAATCTCTCCTTTGCTGTACAGTATTGAGTCTCCAGGGATGGAAACAGAATCACAGAATGCATTGGGTTAGAAGGGACCATCAAAGGTCACCTTGTCCAACCCCCCTGCAGGCAGCAGGGACATCTCCAACTACAGCAGGCTGCCCAGGGCAACATCAAGTTTGACCTTGCCAGGGATGGAGCCTCAACCCCCTCTCTAGGCAACCTCTTTCAGTGTTTCACCAGCCTCACTGTGCAGAACTTCCTCCTGGTGTCCAAACTAACTCTGCCCTGCTCCAGTTTCAAACCATTGCCCTTCACCCTATCCCCACAGGCCCTTCTGAACAGTCCTTCCCCAGCCTGCCTGAAGGTCCCCTTCAGATATTGAAATGCAGCTCAAAGGTCTCCCTGGAGCCTTCTCTTCTCCAGGCTGAACAGCCCCAACTCTCTCAGCCTGTCCCCACAGGGGAGGTTCTGCAGCCTCTGATCATCTTTGTGCTGTCTTCTGGACCTGCTCCATCAGGTCCAGGTCCTTCTTGTGCTTTTGCAATGAAACAATTCCGTGATTCCATGATGAATATCCAACCAAACCTCTCCAGGAGAATGATTTAGGTTGGATGGGACCTTAGAGAAGCCCTTAGAAGAGTCATGGAATGGTTTGGGTTGGAAGAGGCCTTGAAGATCATCCAGTTCCAACCTCCCTGCTATGGGCAGGGACACCTCTTACCAGCCCAGCTTGCTCCAGGTTGGTCTTGAACACCTCCAGGGAGGAGGCATTCAGAGCCTCCCTGGGCAGCCTGTTCCAGAGTCTCACCTTCCTAACACTGGAGAACTTCCTCAGCTCCACTCTAACCCTGCTCCCCCTCAGCTTCAAACCATTCCCCCTTGGCCTGTCTTCAGACACCCTCATGAAAAGTCCTCTGCAGCCTTCCTGCAGGATCTATTCAGGTACTGGAAGGCAGCTAGAAGGTCCCTCTGGAGTCTTCTCCTCTCCAGGCTGAACAGCCCCAACCCCCTCAGCCTGTCCATAGCAGAGCTGCTCCAGCCCTTGGCTCCTCCTTGTGGCCTCTTTCCAACAGCTCTGTGTCCTTCTTATGGGGACAGCAGAACTGGAGGGAATATTCAAGGGGGGGTCTCAGCAGAGAAGAGTCTCTTAGGATGCTTTGCACTTCCTGCAGCCCTGTGAGAACAAACCACATTTGAGAAGCAGCCCAGAGCTGCCTTCTGGAGGACTTGGAAAGCAACCCACAGGTTGGGTTGAGAGCTGGGAGGAGGTTCAGCCTGGCTCACCAGGTGAGGAAGAGCAGCAGCCAGCCCCCCACTCCAGCCAAGGTCAGGCTTGCTGAAGGAGCTGCTCTTGGTGAAAATGCAGCCATTGTGTGGTGCTAAAATAATTGATGCACTGCTGTGTGTGTGTTCTCCTAACAGCAAGGGCTGAGAAATGAAGTGAGCAAACCTGAATGGGTGCAGCGTGGCCTTCCCACAGGCTAATGGGTTTTCATCCAGGGCTGAAGTGAATGAGCTGAGGAGAGGGCCTAAAAGCACAGCTGTGAAAGTGCCACCTCATTAGAGCCCAGACTGGTTAAATAAGAAAATGAAAAAAAAGAAAAAAAAAAAGGCACTTGGAGTCCCAGCAGACAAAGGTTTGCCTCTGGGCACATCCCCTGCTTGATGTTATTGGCATCCAGTCCCAGAAAACAGCAGCCCAAAAGCACCTGGAGCAGCACCAGGGCTTAGAATTTCCAGGATGTATGCAGTAACACACCTCTGAACGTGGCCTCTGTCTATCAAAGGTCTGCACAACAAAAATGTTGTTGATTCAGTTGCTGACCACAAAAGCCTTAGCAAAGTGCAGGGCACAGAGGGGGAAATTTTGAACCCAGCCTTCCAAGCACACCTGGTGCTCAGAGGGACCCAGGTCCTGCCAGTCTCTGGGGCATGCTCAGGGCTTTGGCTTACTCAGGGCAGCCCTGCCTCTGAGGGAGCATTTCTCTGACATGGCTACAGAAGGCATTAAAGGCTCCCACACAGCTCCTGCAGCCTGCTTACTGGGGCTTGGCTGAGCTCTCATCCAGTCCTCCTCATGCTTAGTCCTGAAAGGAAAACACTTCTGAGAGCCAGGGATAGATAAATGCATTCAGAGCAGCCTGTGGTGCCCCTGGGGGATAAGGATGGCAAAGGGACTGTGCCTTGTGGGTCCTCAGTGAAAGCAGAAAGGGAGAGCAGCCAGCATTAAAGGGTCAGAATGTGGCCCAGGAAGAACAGAGGCTTTGGGCTGCATCAAGAGCAGTGTGAGCAGCAGGACAGGGAGGGGATTCTGCCCCTCTGCTCTGCTCTGCTCTGCTCTGCTCTGCTCTGCTGAGACCCCACCTGCAGCACTGCCTCCAGATCTGATCCCCCCAGCATGGAACTGTTGGAGAGGGTCCAGAGGAGGCCATAAAGATGTCCTACGGGGACAGGCTGAGAGAGCTGGGGGGAGCCTGGAGAAGACTGCAAGGAGACCTCAGAGCAGCCTTCCAGTACCTGAAGGAGCTCCAGGAGAGCTGGGGAGGGACTTTGGACAAGGGCTGGGTGTGACAGGATTAGGGAGAATGGCTTTGAGCTGGGAGAGGGGAGATTGAGAGTGGAGAGGAGGAAGAAATTGTTTAGAGTGAGGGTGGGGAGACACTGGCACAGGTTGCCCAGGGAGGCTGTGGATGTCCCCTCCCTGGAGGTGTTCAAGGCCAGGCTGGATGAGGTCTTGGGCAACCTGGGCTGGAGGGAGGTGTCCCTGCATGCAGTGGGAATCCAGATGTTGGCAGGTGCACAGAGAATGCATTTTAAAACTTGAATGTGAAGAGAAGAGTGAATGAGCTCTCAGAAGCCTCCAGGCAGGCTGGAGTAGAACCAGAGAAGCCTTCCCTTGGTACAGATTCCTGGGGAATGGCTTTCAAAGTGTGTGGGCAGGATGCCTGCAGCTATTAAATCCAACACTTCCAAAACTGCTCTACATTACCCTGCAGGATTTTCTGCAAAGCCTTCCTGCCTTCATTCTGGCTGGAGGCTGCTCAGTGGGAGCAGCAGTCAGCAAGTGGGAAGGCTGCTCTCTGCCACTCCATGCTCTTTCCTCCAGCAGCTGTGCAGCAGAGGAGGGCTCTGCTGCTGGGTGGTGGAGGTTGCACAGCTCTGGAGGCCTGGAGGTCGGGCTGGATGTTGATGCCAGCAGTGGATGTGTGTTGGCTCCTGCCAGGCAGCAGGGGCTGTGCAAGGAAGCAGCTTTGCTGATGTTCAGCTCCAGAGGCAGGAAGGCATTTTTGCAGTGGAGTGAGCTGCTGTGATTGCAGAGGAAGCTGCCACAGGGAGGCCAGGCACACAGGTTTTGTGTTCCCACTCCCCTAGCCTGGCCGTGAGAGTGAGGGATTAGTGGGGGCAGGGTGCTGGAATTATTTTTATCTCCTCATCTCGTTGTGCCTGTGCAGAAGTGCCAGCCCTTTTTTCTTTTCTTTTTTTTTTTCTTTCCTTTTTTCATTTTTTTTTTATCCTTTCCCTATGAAGCATTAACTGGGTGGGTTGCCATAGCAACCCCCACATGCTAAGTTGGGCTGCTTCTCACAGCCTTCAAGATTCCTCTCCCTCAATGTTCACCATTTCCTCTGGAGGGCTTAAAATGGCTGAGGGCTTTGTGGTGCTGAGCATCCTGCAGCCTGAGGGGTTTCCTGCCACCACCTCCCTGGGCTGGGCTCAGGGCTGGGGCAGGGCAGGAAGGAGCAGCTCTGCACTTGTGTGTTGGAGGGATTTGAAGAGAGGCTCCCCACCTCCTCTGCACCACACCAGGGCTGAAGAGTGAAGCAGGTCCCAATCTGGCATCCCATTTACTTGCAAGTTTTCTGGAAGAGGGCTGGGCAGTGTTTGCTGGAGAGGCTGGAGTGGTTCCCAGCTGTGCCTGGATTATAGCAAGAATCAAGTATCTTATCCTTTCATTCTGAAAAAAAAAACCACCACACAGCATCCCTGAATGAATGCAGAGAAGTTCTTAAAAAGCACAAAACCAGCCCAAGTTCTGGCAGTTTAATGAACTGGACTGATTCCAAGCATTCCTTTCAAGCACTCTTTGGTTTGGTCTGTAGTATAGGGCATGCTCTAGGGGAAGAATAAACTCCTGAGCTGGGGGCAGAGGCTGTGACCTCCATTTGCATCCCTAACCTGTGGCTTTTTTGTGTTTCTATCCACCCCAATCCTAGCCCAGTCTCAGCAGAGATGTTCCTCACCCCTGAGCCCAATTTTCCTTCTTTACACAGCAGCCAGAACACCAATCTAGCCTGAGGAGCACCTCTCAGCTCTGCATGGGAGAGATTCTGAGGAACAACTCACTACTTTTTTAGGATGCCACTGTGTGTCAAATTGGTTAGCAGGTGAGTTCTGGTCTGCCTGGGGTTAGAAGGGAAAAAGCCTTCACAGAATCACATCATGGCAGGGGTTGGAGGAGATCTCTGGAGATCATCCAGTCCAATTCCCCCTGCCAAGGCAGGATCACCCAGAGAAGGTCACCCAGGAACACAGCCAGGCAGGTTTGGAACATCTCCAGAGATGGAGACTCCACCACCTCCCTGGGCAGCCTGCTCCAGGGCTCTGCCACCCTTCCATTCAAGAAGTTCCTCCTCATGCTCAGATGAACTTCTGATGTTCAGTCTGTGCCCACTGCCCCTTGTCCTGTCTCTGGGCACCACCGAACACAGCCTGGCCCCAGCCTGCTGACCCCCACCCTTGGAGTATTGATCAGCATTGATCAGATCCCCCTCAGGCTGCTCTTTTGCAGACTCAAAAGCCCCAATTCCCTCAGCCTTTCCTCCAAACAGATGTTCCAGTCCACTAATCTTCCCCTAAACAGACCTGGGGGAGCACCAAGGCACCTGACAGCAGGGCTGTGCTAAGGCAGGAGTAGAAAAGGTTGAAGGGTTGGTCAGTGGCTGCCAACCACAACAATTGTAGAGCTGCTGCTTAATCCTGTCAGCCCCTCTCCTGCCTCCCTGGCAGGATCCTCTGTAACAGATGTAATTAGAGCAGCACAAAGAGTACAGCTCTGCTGATCCACACTCTGTGCTTTCTGGCAGAGCAATTTGGCTTCCTGTGATTTCCACTCTCCTTCATGAAACAGGTGGTTGTCAAAGGAGAGAGCCAGGGACATTGTCCACTGCAGCACAGCCTGGATTGTTCCAGAAGAGCTTGGAGCTCAGCCTGCCCCTTCCCTTTGTTGAGTTGTTATGAGTCTAGCAAGGGGCAATGGGAGGAAAGCAAATGGCTTGGTGCAGGAGGCCACATCCTTCCATCACCCCTGGGTACCACAGATGCCATTTCCTCTTCCTGTGCAGAAAAGTCAGATTTTGAGACTTGGATATCCAAGATATCCAGAACCTGAAGTGGGCTACAAGAAAGCTGGGAAATGACTTTTGACAAGGGCTTGTAGTGATAGGATGAGAGGCAATGGCTTTGAGCTGGAAGAAGGAAGACTGAGACTGGAGATGAGGAAGAAATTCTTGAGAGTGAGGGTGGGGAGAACCTGGAACAGGTTGCCCAGGGAGGCTGTGGATGTCCCCTCCTTGGAGGAGTTCAAGGCCAGGTTGGATGAGGCCTTGAGCAACCTGGGCTGGTGGGAGGTGTCCCTGACAATGCCAGGGATGTTGGAACTGGATGAGCTTTAAGGTCCCTTCCAACCCAAACCATTCCATGACTCTATGATGGATGGCTTCTAAGGGGGCAACTGCAAGTGTGTTTGTGGCATGTGTAGGCCACTGACTCACAAGCTGTTGCTCTCCATAGTCCCAGCTGGCTCCTGGAGGCACAGGAAATTGTTTTTTTTTTCTTTGAGCAGTGTGCTGGTGGGAGGCACAGCCACCCAGAGAAGCCTAGGAGCAGAGGGGGTAGTGAGCCCAACCTGACAGCCAGCATGCAGGGGCTGCTGTGCTTTGGTCAGTCCCTGCTTCTGCAAAGGGTTCAGGGGTCACAGCCAGACTGGAACAGGGCAGAGTAAGCTGTCTGGTCAGAAAAATGAAGAACTGGGATGATGTCCTCAGGTAGGAATGACTTGGAGCTACACAGGGTGGAGGCAGTTGTGCTGTGAGTAGCTGCTGGCAGATGCTTGCTGATGCAGACAGGATTAGATGATGTCTAGGAAAAGTGCTGGATGTCTTTGTTCTGTCCTGCTTTGCTTAGGCACAGTAGGGACCAGATTGCCTTTGGGTGCCCCCCATGCCAGGCAGTGCTGGGGAGGCCACACAGTAGTGCCCACCACCAGCAGTGCTGTGCCCACCACCACCACCAGCAGTGCTGTGCCCACCACCACCAGCAGTGCTGTGCCCACCACCAGCAGTGCTGTGCCCACCACCAGCAGTGCTGTGCCCACCACCAGCAGCAGTGCTGTGCCCACCACCAGCAGTACTGTGCCCACCACCAGCAGTGCTGTGCCCACCACCAGCAGCAGTGCTGTGCCCACCACCAGCAGTGCTGTGCCCACCACCAGCAGTGCTGTGCCCACCACCACCACCAGCAGTGCTGTGCCCACCACCAGCAGCAGTACTGTGCCCACCACCAGCAGTGCTGTGCCCACCACCAGCAGTGCTGTGCCCACCACCAGCAGCAGTGCTGTGCCCAGATGAGAGGTGGGCACTGCAGGGCTGGAAGCTGCTGCTCTCTGACGTCTGCAGGTCACCCTGTCTGGGGATGAGGGTCTCCCTGTGTGTGCTCTTGCTCAGGTGCTGTTCCCTGGTGGGCTTGGGCAGGTGTAACTCCATCGAGTTGTGCTGGTCGTGGAGCAGATGCTTTCCACCAAGCACATCCACCAAGCAGTGCATTTATTTTTCCCCTCTCTGTCCACTGTGACCTTCAAAGTTGGAGAAGCCCTTGTGGGCACGGTGGCCCCAGTCCAAGAGGAGGAAGCCCAGCCTGCTGCTGGCATTAAACTCCCGGGAATCAGGCTGGAACATGAGGACAGAGGATTTCCCAGTACTGCCAACTGTGACCTTCAGAGCAGGGCAAGCGCAGGCATTAAACTCATTACAGGAGAGGCCTTTCGGTGACCCCGCAGGCACAGCTCTCCCTGCTCTCCCCCTGCCTCTATTTCGGAGGAGCGATGCCCGCATCCCCTCCCCGCCTCCCCCAGCCCGGCTGCCGGCTCCGTGCGGCCCAGGAGGGGCGGATGCCCGGCGGCTCCCCAGGGCACCTCG
>VXBD01008377.1:53188-63467 GCA_013399975.1 Indicator maculatus
AGCATCCTGCAGGCTTGGGCACTGGTTCCTTACAAACCTAGTAGCCAAACCAGGGAAAGAGCAGCTCCTTTGCTAAGTGCTTTGTCCCCAGGCCACCTTGCCTGGCCTTGGGGCAATGCTGGGCATATAATCCTCATTCTACACCCCCAGCAATGGAGCAAGTAATGCCAGAGGTTCCACCACTGACCGTGGTGGTGATACCCACAGGGATTTTTGGGTGAGGTCACAGAACCTCTTTCCCACTTCAGCTCTGCCTGTGGAGCACTGGTAACCCTCTGGAGTCACAATGCTGAGTCAAAAAGGGAGTAAACTAAACCCTTCACAGGCTCAGAGATGGGAGGGATTGGAAGGGACCTCCAGGGATCGAGTCCAACCCCCCTCCCAAATCAGGACCACCCAGGGCAGGTCACACAGGAACACATCCAGGTCGGTTTTGAATTACTCCAGAGAAGGAGACTCCACAACCTCTCTGGGCAGCCTGCTCCAGGGCTCCAGCACCCTCACACCAAAGTTTTTCCTCATGTTTAGGTGGAACTTCCTGGCTTCCAGTTTGCATCCCTTGCCCCTTTGTGCTATCACAGGACACCACTGGAAAGAGCCTGGCCCCTGCTTCTTGCCCCCCACCCTTCATATGTTTGTAAGCATTAATGAGATCTCCTCTCAGCTGCCTTTTCTCCAGGCTAAGCAGCCTCAGCTCTCCCTCATCACACAATGTTCCAGTCCCATCATCATCCTCATAGCCTCTGTTGGACTCTGTCCAGCAGTTCCCTGTCCCTCTTGAACTGGGGAGCTCAGAACTGGACCCAGTACTCTGGAGCTGGTCTCACCAGGGCAGAGTAGAGGGGGAGGAGAACCTCTCTTGACCTGCTGACCACACTCTTCCTCATGCCCCCCAGGATCCCATTGGCCCTCTTGGCTACCTACATTGCTCCAGCATATCCCTGCCCCACCTTCAATTGGGGAGCCCAGAAGTGGACATTCAGCTAAGACCTTTTGAGAGCTACCTTAGGTGGTAAAGGGCCACCCTCCAGTCCTGCACCCTCGAGTATCTTACATCCATCTCTTCAGATGCTTCCCTTTTGGACCCATTTCCACTTCCTGCAGACAAATGTGACCATTGCCCTCTTCTTCTTCGAGGGAGGAGGAAGATTCTCACAGCTAAAAATAACCCAACCCCCTCCCCCAGACTGGGACTGCTCAAGGGTGGTGTCACCAAAGGCAGGAGGAAATTGTGTGTAACTTATACTTAAGCTTCTCACAGGCAACAACAAAAACAACCCCAAACCTCCCAAGCCTCAAAATGGGCATCATTCAAGGGTGGTGGTAAAGACAGGAGGAAATGGTTTGTAAAGTTTGCTCAAGATTCTCATAGCTCAAAAAAAAAAAAAAAAAACCCAAAAACCCAACAACCCCAAAACTGGGAGCTTTCAAGGTTGGTGTTAAAGGTAGGAGGAAATGATGTGTAAATTATACTCAAGATTCTCCCAGGCAAGAACAACAACAAAAAAACCTCCAAGCCCCAAAACTGGGATTTCTAAGGGTAGTGTTAAAGGCAGGAGGAAATGGTGTGGAAATTTTACTCAAGACTCTCACAAGCAAAAAACCAACCCCAAAACTGGGAACTTTCAAGGGTGATGTGAAAGGCAGGAGGAAATGGTGTGTAAATTTTACTCAAGACTCTCACAGGCAAAAAAACAACCCCAAAACTGGGATTGTTCAAGGGTGGTGTTAAAGGCAGGGGGAAGTGATGTGTAACTTCTACTCAAGATTCTCATAGGCAAAAAAAAACCCCAAGCTCCAGGCTGGGATTGTTGAAGTGTGGTGTTAACAACAGGAGGAAATGGTGTGTAAATTTTGCTCAAGACTCTCACAGGCAAAAAACCAACCCCAAAACTGGGAACTTTCAAGGGTGGTGTTAAAGGCAGGAGGAAATGGTGTGTAAATTTTACTCAAGATTCTCATAGCCCCCCAGAAAAAAAACCCAAGCCCCAAAACTGAGATTTTTAAAGGTAGGAGGAAATGATGTGTAACTTCTACTCAAGATTCTCATAGCCAAAAAAACAATCCCAAACTGGGACTGTTCAAGTGTGGTGTTAAAGGCAGAAGGAAATGGTGTGTAAATTTTACTCAAGACTCTCACAGGCAAAAAACCAACCCCAAAACTGGGAACTTCAAAGGGTGATGTGAAAAGCAGGAGGAAATGGTGTGTAAATTTTACTCAAGACTCTCAAAGGCAAAAAAACCAACCCAAACCTGGGAACTTTCAAGGGTGATGTGAAAAGCAGGAGGAAATGGTGTGTAAATTATATTCAAGACTCTCACAGGCAAAAAACCAACCCCAAAACTGGGAACTTCAAAGGGTGATGTGAAAAGCAGGAGGAAATGGGGTGTAAATTTTACTCAAGACTCTCACAGGCAAGAAGATCCAACCCCAAAGTGGGACTTTTTCAGCAGAAGATCCTTTAGGATGGAGAAGGGCAATAAAAAGAAGCAACCACTCAGGTCAGGCTGTCTGATAGATTCTGGTTTAATTTATACTCCCATGGGACTAGCTACTTTACATGAAGTTTTGGCTGTGTAGCCTTTACAGTTCCTAGGTTCTAGCAGGTGAGTTTCATCATCATCATCATCATCATCATCAATCACCATCATCATCAATCACCATCATCATCAATCATCATCTTACTGCATCGTTTTCTCTTCTCTTCTTGCGCACAGCGCAAAGTTTGACGACAGTTGGACAACTCCTGAAACAAAGCCACAGCTCCTCCCCACCCCAGAGTTCATCTCAGCACTTGCAGGGCCAACAGCCCTGGGCCAGCAGCTCCCCTGCTGCCCAGGCTCTGGTGGTGAAAAGCCAGGAGGGAAGCAGAAGCCTGTGGGTGGTGGTAGGACCTGGGTCTTGCTGCCGTGAGGTGATCCTCCTTGGTCAGCAGCAGCTGGGGTCGTGGGCTCCAGGGCTTTGGGGATGGGGGGAGGACACGCTCCAGGTATTTAGCAGCTTAATCCAGGCCTGGAGCATGTGATGGGAGGTGAGCTGCTGCCAGAAGAGGACCATGCCAGAGGTGCCACGGCCGCGCCGATGCCAGTCCCACGCGGCTGGAACGCTGCAAGGGCTCTGCTGCTCCTCCCTCCCGCCCTGGCCTCGCTGGGCCGAGAGCCAGGTGAGTGCTTGTGGAGCTGTTAAGTGCTGTTCCAAGGGGGGGGGGTGGGCAGGGATGAGCCAGGTGTGGCACAGGCTCTGCCTCTCTGCTGGCTGAAGCCACGTCTTGTACCAGCTGCCTCCCCAGACCCTCCATGCCAGGACGGAGACAACGACCACATGGCTCTAGGACCTGAGCTGCACCTTGGGTTTATTCCCTAACCATTCTCAAGAGCTTGGGCTGGGGCAAAGTGGCCATTTAACATTAGCAATGGAATTGGCCTAAGATGAGTGAGGTAACAGAAACGGCCAGAGGAGGTCACCTCCCCCAGCCATGTGCAAATATAAATCCTTCAGCAGAAGGAAGTCCTTTTCCCTACTGAAAAACAAAAGAAAACCAAACCGAACGGAACCGAACAACAGTCCACATTCACTTAAAGAGCTTACAGACTGCAGCGAGGGAAGGCAGGCAGGGACAGCACCAGGCCAGCTACCACACAGGGAATGATTGTCCAGCAGCAAAGGGGTGAGGGGAGAGGGAGAAGCCAAAGCAAGCACTGCAAACCCGGGGAGGAGGAGGGCATGGCACACAGAGGTGCCCGTGCTGCGGGTGAAGCCCATGCTGGCTGGCTAGGGGAGGGGAAAGGATCTCAACGGGCAGCCAGGCAAGACAGGAGGAGGTCGTTTGGCCAGTGTGCACATCTAGGAAATGGAAGGGTTTATGGCACTGAGAGCCTCCTGCTGTGCAGAGTGCAGAGCACGGAGGGCAGGGCAGGCCAGGCAGGGGCAAGGGGGCAGAAGGTCCACGGGCACCTCTGGGGAACGACTTGGACACCAACGTTCTGTCAGCCACTTCCCTCAGCTGCTTTGCTTTGAGTCTCTGGTCCCAGCAGAGTTCTAAGCAAGCTCCTGCCAGGTATCTTAACTAGTGCTGAGACTGGTTGAAAAGACCGAGCCAGAGCCCACATGAGTGCACCATGAACCATCTGATGGCAGCAAGCCTGGCAGAGATCTTGCTGGGAAGACCTCTTGGGAGTCCAGCAGGTAGCACAGACAGCCCTCATCTGTCAAGAGCTATGGGATGGCAGCAGCTGCCTTGACAGAAGTGCTCCCCCTGAGCCAGGCTCTGTTGCTCTGAAGCGTTTGCTACTGATGGTGCTTTGGTGCAGCCAGCAAGTCCCACCTCTAACCTCAGAAGTGGTGCCTCCTACTTTATGGTGCTTTTGGTGCAGCCAGCAAGTCCCACCTCTAACCTCAGAAGTGGTGCCTCCTACTTTATGGTGCTTTTGGTGCAGCCAGCAAGTCCCACCTCTAACCTCAGAAGTGGTGCCTCCTACTTTATGGTGCTTTTGGTGCAGCCAGCAAGTCCCACCTCTAACCTCAGAAGTGGTGCCTCCTACTTTATGGTGCTTTTGGTGCAGCCAGCAAGTCCCACCTCTAACCTCAGAAGTGATTCCCTCCTGTCCTCAGACTCTGGCTGCTGGAGTGCTCCCTGGGCAGCAGGGCTGGTGCAAGGCACACCATGGACACAGGGGAAGGGCATCCTGTGGAGAGCTCCTCTCAGCAGCACAGCATCTCCACACCCATGGCAGGGGAAGACTCAACCTTTTTGCTACAAGCTATGGCTGAGAAAAAAAAAATCCACACCTAGGCTTACAAAGTTTAATGCTGAAGGCACAGGCAGGCTCAGAAGCCTGTGCCCAGGGGAGCTGGGACTAAGGGGGGGGGGGCTGTTTGGTAACCCAAAGCAAATCAATCAGGGCGGGCCTTCCAAGGGGGCACAGGGGCACTGTTGTTTCAGAGGTGGCTTTGTGCCAGGGCAAAGCACTGTGCTTGGAACCTTGCTTCTTCCACCACAGGCTCCTATGTCTAACAAAGGCATGCTGCATGCTGAGGTTCCCCTTTCTCAGCTCCAGAGCAGACAAGTGGGGCCAGGTGATCAAAGAGCAGCCTGCTGCCCCACACTGCTGGGGCAGTCCCATCAGCCATGGGTCCATCAGCCCTGTGCCAAGGCTTTGCTCTATGGCAGCAGCATGACTGAGGTATGTCAGGGGGACTTGTGTCACCTTTTTCCTCTTCTCCCAAAGCACTCAAGGGAGCCAGAAAGGATTTATGCAGAAGTTAGCATCAGTTAGTAACAACTCATACTGCAGTTTGCTGCCTGGAGCATGCCTTGGCTTACTGGTTAATGCCTGGCACCCACAAAGCATGGCTAGGCAGTGAATTCATTGCTGTCTCCTCACCACTGCACTCCTCTCTTTGTGTGGAATGTGCAGCCCCAGCAATGCCCTTGGCTTGGGCACAGGCTGCTGATCTCACCCCCTGGAACACCTGGGTTCACCTGGTTCCTCTGGGTCCTTCCTAGGCTTGACACACAGGTGCTGCACTAGATGCCTTTGGTATCTACCCCATGAAGAGCACTGAGCCAGCTCTCAGTGCCACCTGAGCTGGGCCCAGGTGCCACAACCCAAACACCTCCTTCAAGGCAAGCATCAGCAGGCTTCAGTTCATCAGAAGTGAGACTGCACCAGGCTAGGAAGAACCATTATCACCTTCTCCCTGACAGGCAGGTCAGATACACTAACTGGCAACAGAGAACCTTCTGTCCCTTCTTCTCCCTCCTCCCAGCAGCTCCCACCTTCCTTGGCAAGAATGAGGCTACTAGCAGTTGGCATCAGCTGGCATGCTTGGCTGGGAGCTGCTTTTAAAACCAATCTCTCCTTCGTAGTAGTTCAGATTCTGCAAATCCAACCTGGCAGAGGAGCAGCAGCAGAAGGGTCAGAGGGAGGACTTGGCAGGCAAACACCTGCCAGGTGCTGACAAAGGAAACCACCACAGAGGTGGGATTTCTGGCACAGGTATGCAGGGGAGAAGTGAAACCCTGCCAATGGAAGCCAAGCCACCACTTGGCTGGGAGTGCTATGGGGAGGCAGAAGAGGACCTCCTGTAAGATCAGTCAGGTCGCTCAGCCTGGCTCCTAGAAAGCATTTCTGGATTGCTCCAGGGAGTGCAGTCATCAACTGATGGCTCCAACATGATCTGTTGCTGCAAATCTGCAAAAGCAATTGGTCTGTTGAGTGGGGCCCAGCTGCAGAGGTGAAAACACACCCAGGTGTTAAGCCCTCCCCTTCAGTGTCACTATGGGGGCTGCCTTAAGGACAAGCCTTTGCTTTTTCCCCTCTCTTATTACCTCTGTGATAAACCAAGAGGCCATAAAAGCTCCTGAATCCTACCCAACTCCAAGCCAGACCTGCTGCCAAGTGGCCAAGCAAAGAAAGTCAGGGACTAGGAATCAAAGAAACCAAAGAGACCACCAAGTGAAACCTCCCTTGGGCTGAAGGTTCTGTCTGGTGACCACCACCTCGGTGGTCCTGCAGGATTTTGGGTAGCTGTGTGTCAGGGTAAGTGTCAAATGTGCTAAACCAGTTTAAACCAGCGTGGGCAGGATGAACATGAGTGCTTCAGAACTGGCAGAGCTGCCTCTCTGTGGCCTTGCACTGCTTCAGCAGAGTTTGTGCAGTTTCTAGGGCCAAGGCCAAGGAAGCCTCCTCAGCGGGAACCTAATGCAAGAGTGCTGCAGAGGAAGGAGGATGCACTCATGGGCAAGTGGATTTCTTGTACCCCCCCCCAACTAGCAAGAGAATGTGAAATTGGTAAGAAAGCAGCAGGGCTGAGCACCAGCATTTACTCCTGACCCTCCTGCACAGCACAGCACAGCACATGAGGGTTTCTCTGCCTCTCAATGGGTTATGCCCTTCTAGGTACAAGCCCCTCCCAGCCAGGTGGCAGAGACCTCCACGTGGCAGCTTTCTCTCTCAGGATGTGGCCTTATTTCTTTCCTGGCATGGGCAAGGTGGCAAGCACAGGGCTTCCTCTCTGTCTTCTCTCCTGGTGCTTGGAATGAGCATCCTAGGAAAGGGGAAGGTGGGCAGCAGGGGATTTCTCTGAGTTTAGTAATTTTGGGGGGGGATTGGTGGGGAACAGGACTCTTGACCAGTGTGGCAAGTCACAGCTGGGGCTCTTCTGTCCCCAGAGAAGCTGCAGAATGCCCTAGCCAGGCACTAGCAGCTCAGTTTCATGGTGCAGCAGCCATTTCAGCAGCCTCCCTGGCCAGAGCAGTCAGGGAGCAGTACAGTAGTCAGCAGCATTAAATTAAATAAATAGTCATAAATACACATTACTGAGGCACGGTTTTCCCTGCTGTAGCTTAGATTTTACACTCCTAAAGGTCTTTTTGATACCTCACCTTCAGCCACCCTCCTTCCAAGGTGAGTCTTCTGCTCCAGGACCTGCTGAGTTTAGGACTTGGCCATCAACACTGCAGGCAAGCTGGGGGAAATCAGCAGGAATATTCCAACACACATCACCTTTCCCTCACTGGGATGCACCCAGGGGCAGCTGGTGAGGGCTTTCCTGACTCCACTTTGTCACCCAGCTGCGCAGATGAGAGTTGCTGCACCAGGATTCAGCCTTCTGTCCCCTGCTCTTTCAGCAGCCACTGGAGCTAGAGGCAAGAGCCAAGCTAGAAGGGCACCACCTGCACATGGGGAACATGCAGCTGACTCCCTCCTGCCCTTCACAAGGTGGGAAAAATCCTGGTGCTGGACAAGGTGGGGATGAGTGCCTCACACACCACCTAACCCCCAGGGCTGGCTGGGATGAGAGGGCATTTATTAAACACCTCACCTCCCAGCCAGCCACTGTGGGGCTTGGTGCCCTGCACACTGCAGCCTCCTTGTCCCCTTCCCTCATTTGGCTGCTGCTGGGGAGCCCAGAATTAGCCCCCAGGAGACAGAGAACTGCAGACTGGCTGCTTCCTGCAGCTCCAGCACCTGACCTGCTTACAGAGCAAAGCCTCTGCTGCCCAGCTGATGAGGCCAGCCAGGAGCCTCACACTGGGGACACCCCTCAGGATCCATCCTGCCACTCCCTGATGGCCCTTTCCTTTTTTTTTCTCTCTTTTTCTTTATTTTCTTTTTTTTTTCTTTTTCTTTCCCTTTTTCTTTATTTTCTTTTTTTCTTTTTCTTTCTCTTTATTTTCTTTTTTTTTCCTTTGTCTTTTTCTTTCTTTTCCTTTTTTTCCTTTTTCTTTCTCTTTTTCTTTCTTTTCCTTTTTTCTTTTTCTATTTTTCCTTTTTCTTTCTCTTTTTTCCTTTTTCTTTCTCTTTTTCTCTCTTTTCCTTTTTTTTCTTTTTTTTCCAATTTTTTTCCTTTTCTTTCTGTTCTCCTTTTCCTTTTCTCTTTTTCTGTTTGTTTTTTTTTTTTTTTTCTTGGTCCCCATGACCCCTTCCTAACCTCTCCTGAACTTTTCAGAGGCCTTGCTGCTATATAGATGCAGTTTACAATCCTTCACTGGGCTATCTACATATATATATATAAAAAAGAATCTATTTACATATATAAATAAATATATTTATATATAAACATATTTTATATATAAATGTATTTTACACACAAATCTGGTTTTATATATAAACATTATATTTTACATATAAATCTGTTTTTATATAAAAATATATCTTTATATAAAAATATACCTTTATATTTATATATAAAGATATATTTATATATATAAATCTTTATATTTNTAAAGAATAAATATCTATTTACATATAAATATGTTTACATATAAGTATCTATTTACATATAAATATATATTTACATATAAATAGTTATTTACATATAAATATATATTTCTATATAGCTATATGATGTAAATACCCCAGTGAAGGAAAGGAAATTGGTCTTTTTTTTCTCTGCCTCATGTTTCCCCACCAAGTTTAGAAACCAAGGGGAGGTCTAAGTGGTCCAAGCAACAGAGTCTAGAGCCAAGAGGGAAATCTGCTGGGCAGCTGCAGCTGAATACTGATTTGGGCTCTCTTCTGCAGCTGGGCTACTCCACTGCCTACCCTAGGAAGCCACACAGGTAGTAGTCATCACCTTCTCAGCACCCATGGAGGTCTTCAGCACAGGGATGGCTTAATGGCAAGGGGCCCAAGCACAGAGCAAGCAGAGGGCTACAGAGAAAGGAAAGGGGACACTGTCAGAGGGAATGGCAGTGTGCTTTCTGCAGGGAGGCTCTCCTCCAGCCACCTCCTGGGCAAGTGCTCCCCTCCTCACCACCTCCTTGGCCATTACTGCAGGATCAGGACCAGGAGGCAGCACTTCGGCTGGCTGCCATCCTGTGCTTTGCTCCCTGAGCCAGCCTGACAGCAAATTGCACTCCTGCTCCAAGCAGCGCAGAAGATGATTGCCAGGGAGGTCTGCTCCTCTCTGCAGACCTACAGCAACTCCTCCAGCAGTCTCCTCTCCAAAAGGGGAGCCACTTGGTAAGGGGTTGACAGCGATTGCCAAAATCCTCTCTACCCTGAAGCCAGCAAGGTAAGAAAGTTGACAGTGTCCCCTTTGTGTGTACAGAGAGAGTCAGCCAGGGACCTTCATGCACAGGGAGGGCTGGGGGGGGTGNCCGTTGAGAATATGTTTTTCTGACCATCCCTTTTCTTGCTGGGAGGTCAGCTGCCTTTTTCTGAAGCACCTAAGTCTGTTTGCAGTGCAGGGTGGTGTGTAAGTTTCTGTTATGGATACTAGAAGATTTTTTTTTCTCTTCTCTTTTTCTTTTTGTTTTGTTTTGTTTTTTTTTTCTTTTTCTCTTAAAATCTGTATATAATATAGATATTTATATTCTGTATATATATATATATTTATATATATATATTTATAGATCCTATTTACACATATTGCACACCGTCCTCTGGCCTCCTGCATTTCCTGCCTGTTAGTGGAAACGTTTCCGTTTCTCCTCTGGGTCTGACCCGAAGTCCCGGGACCCGATGCCATTCTGCAGATTGATCAGGGAGTCCTTCATCTGCAAGAGAAGAAAAGGTCTCCACTGTGATGCTCCCCTACAGCACAGCACACTTGGGGATGCCCTCCTGCCCCCTTGGTGCCTCCTCCTTCCGTGGCGTGGAGACCGCAGTGAGCTGGTTCGGGGAGCTGGGATGTACGAGGGGGGACGGAGAAAAGGGGAGCCTGGGAGAGAGCATTCTGCAAGGTATCAGAGAAAGGGGGAGCAGAATGAGGCATGGGGTGAGCAGAATGAGGCATGGGGTGAGCAGAATGAGGCATGGGGTGAGCAGA
>VXBD01008378.1:0-48842 GCA_013399975.1 Indicator maculatus
GGGGGCACCCAGCCTAAACTGCCACAGCCTGCAAACTTACTGAGAATGCACTTGATTCCCTTGTCCAGGTCATTGATAAAGAGATTAAAGAAGACTGGCCCCAAAACTGAGCCCTAGAGAACGCCATTAATGATTGGCCACCAACCGTATTTGACTCCATTCACCACCACTCTTTGGGCCTGGCCATCCAGACAGTTTTTTACCCAGTGAAGTGGTCACCCATCTAAGCCATGAACAGCCAATTTCTCTGTGAGGATGCTGTGGGAAACAGTGTCAAACACTTTATTGAAGTCCAGGTAAATAACATCCACAGCCTTTGCTTCCTCCACTTAGTGGGTCGCCTTGTAGGAAATCAGGTTTGCCAAGCAGCATCTGTCCTTCATGAACCCATGATGTGACTGAGCCTGACCACCTGATTGCCCTGCATGTGCTGGTAATGGCACTCAAGATGATCTACTTCATGACCTGCCCTCGTATTGAGGTCAGACTGACAGGTCTGTAGTTCCCTTCTTGTAGATGGGCATCACATTTGCCAATCTCCAATCAATGGGGACCTCCCTGGTTGCCCAGGACTGCTGGTAAATTATGGAAAGTGGCTTGGTGAGCACCCATGCTCTCAGTACCCATGGTTGCATACCATCCAGCTCCATAGACTTGTGTATGTCTAGCTGGTATAGCAGATGACTAACCTCTTGGAGGCTCATCCCTATATTCCAACTCAGAGAGTTTTTCCTACTACTAAAGTCTGAGACAAAGAAGGTACTGAATACCTCAGCCTTTCCCTCATCCTTGACCACTATGTTCCTCCCACCCCCAACTTGCAATAATGGGCAGAGATTATCCTTAGTTCTCCTTTTGTTGCTAATATATTTGTAGAAGAATTTCCTGGTGTCTTTAACAGTTGTAGTCAGATTAATTCCTAGCTGGGCTTTTGCTCTTCTTATTTTCTCCCTGCATTCCCTCATGATAACTTTGCAGTCTTTCTGTGTGACCTGATCTTTCTTCCAGTGACCATAAACTCCTCTTTTTCCCCTGAGCTCCAACCAAGTGCCTCTATTCAGCAAGCCCAGCCTTCTCCCTCATTGACTTGTCTTTCAACGCACAGGGAGGGCCTGTTCCTGCACCTTTAAGACTTCCTTCCTGAAGAATGTTCAGGCTTCCTGGACTCCTTAGCTCTTCAGGACTGCCTCATAAGGGACGCTGTCAAACAGCCTCTGTAACACACCAAAGTCTGCCCACTGTAAGTCCAAAGTGGCAGTTTGGCTGCCCCCTTACTTCAATGTCTCCGACAATTGAGAATTCCATTATTTTCTGGTCACCGTGAACTAATCAACCTCCAACCATTACATCACCTCTTTGTTCACAAACAGCACATCCAGCAAGGTGCCTTCCCTCATTGCTTCTGTCACCAGTTGTGTCAGGAAGTTATCTTTGATGCACTCGAGGACTGTTCCCTCTTTGCTGTGTTGTATTTCCACCAGACATCTGCGAAGTTGAAGTTCCTTGCCAGAACAAGGGCTAGTGATTGTGAGATGCCTAAAGAATATTTGACCTGTCTCTTCATCTGGGATATGTAACAGATTACCACCAGAATATATGCCTTGTTGGCCTTTCCCTGATTCTTACCCATAAATTTACACTTACCCACCAATAACCCTTTTGTCTTTACTGCCATGTAGGTCTCTGTTCCCTACCCCCACTCATCTGGCAGACTCAGAGATCTTGCTAGCAAACCTTCTTTCAAATATTGTTGTGATCCCCTTGGGCTTATTTCTAACCACCACAGTTTTGTGCCCTTCTTCCTTCAAATCAAGTTTAGAGCTTTTTCTATGAGCCCTGCTAGATAGGATCTTTTCTACCTGTTAAGAGAGGTGTAACCCATGTGTTGCAATCAGGCCTGGTGTCCTGTAAATTGGCTCATAGCTAAAGAACCTGAAGTTCTACCAGTGACACCAGGCTTGGACCCAGGCATTAATTTGCTGGCTCCTCCTCATTACTCCCTGCAACTGGAGGGATAAAGAAGAATAGTGCTTGTGCTCCTGACCCCTTAACCTGTTGTCCCAGAGCCCTGAAGTCTGTCTGTACTAGGCAAAGAAGCTGTCTCCTTACATCACTAACCTACACTCTCTCTCTCCGGGCTCTCTCTCTCTCCCTTTTCCTCTCTTTTTTCTTCCCATTTTCCTTCTGTTCCAGTCCACTCAAGGGTCCAAGGTGCAAGCCATTACAGACTTGTCTTGTACTGTCATTTACTGTCTCAGTAAGCAGAGGACAACGCTGTCCAGGTTTGGTAAATTATCACTAAAATAAATGTTTATGGAAATACACGTATCACACACAACTGCTAAGAGAAAAGGTATCAGCAGGCATTCAGGGGGTATTGAAATAAATGCATCATGGTCTAAAATAGAATTAGGATATATGCAAGGCTGATACTAAGCATAGGCAAGCAGCTGGAGTTTGATGACTTGACAAGAGACTTTGTAGTGAAAGGAAGAAATGTGAAGGAACTGAGGTGGAGCATGAAAAGGGGTTAAGTGATTTTAGCAGGAGAAACCAGCTCAAGGAGAGACTAGAAGCAGCAGAAGAAAAGTACATATTGCCTTATATTATTGTCACTGAAGTTTGATAACACGTCTTCTTTCTGTGTTCAGACTGAAACCCACAGTATAGCCATTGGAAGGGAGAATGCAGAGAAAGAAGGACTAGTCAGGAATACCTTTCTGGGAAGCTAGTGTGGTGAGTGTTTCCCTATTTTTGTTGCAACATAGGACCATAAAGCCTGCAGGTAGCATTGCAGCTGTTGAATCCTTTTCTTCTGTGGTACCACTGCACAACACTGAATTTACCAAGCTCAGCCTGAAAATGACATTTCAAGGTTTTTCTTGGCCACAGAGTGATAACATCCAAAGCACATGTTTCTTTTGGCTCTCACATACTAGACTTGAAGTGTGACAGGTTTCACAAGGCAGACTACAGTATGGCATAGGCCTGTGATGCCTGTGAGTGTCCTAAGTGTTAAACACTGCAGGTCTGTGCTTGAGCCTCTTTTTCCATTTTTCAGAACTAACGTAAGTTTTGTCCAAAGTACAGTTTACTGATGCCTCTTTAATCCTCAAAATCTATTTACCACTGATACAAACCTAGGTATTTGCTAGTTACTGGCCTGGTTTAAACTGGCCCACTGGAATGAAGAAGCTATACTGGCCCTACCTATGGAAGCTTCAGCAAAACAGAGTAGAAATTGTATTACCATGAAGAAGTCTGTTTGTTTCCATTACTTAAAAAAAGTATACATATATGATCATATATAATAATTATTAAATATTTTATCAAGTATATTAAAATAACACCAGATATGTATGTATAAAGAGGGTAAATCAACCTTCTCTTTTTAATGCTTTGCCTTTTTTGTTTTGTTTTGGTTTGGTTCCCTTACACTATGATAGCTGTATAGAAGGGCTTCTATTGCAAATAGTTCTAAACTATAACACAACCTTTCATGGTACATTAGGCTTCAAGAAAACGGAGGGAAGGTGTAGATGAGAAGGATAGCTGGCTTTTCTGCATTTTCTTTCTGTTAAACCAGTCTAGCACAGACATACACACATCAAGAAAGACTAGTCTCGAATGGTATCACAGTGCTTTAAGATGCTGCCAAATGGGATGATAACATGTTTACATGATTGCTCCTGAGAGATACTGTTAATGCTTTCATGTCTGAGGAGAGATATAGTAGGACAAGTGTAGAACTACTGCTCTTCTGCTTGTTTCTGGGTATGTTCTGCACAGCAGCCATATGCATCTGGGGGGAGCAGAAAGTGTTGCAACAGGAATTTCGGATACTATTTGTCCCAAACTACAGACTTGACCCTAATTAATTCTCTAGTTAATGAAAAGAATTCTTGCCAAAGTCGCATGGCAAATGGTTACTTTCTGGGCATTTGAAACTTGATGAAATGTAACCATTTGAGTTTTTTGGTTTATATCTTCAAATTAAGGATCTCAGTCATAGTAATGAGGCAGAGCACAGGCTGCAGGCTTGAATGGAGTTAGCTGTTGCTATTCTCAGTAATGCATTCTGAGAAAAAAAATCCATTGTGGATCTACTGTGAAGAAATATGGGTATCTTGCTTGTTTGAAGGTCATTTTGACCTCCCTAGAAGACTGGCTATGCAAATGCCAAAAGATTGTATTTCATGCCAGGAAATACCTGGGCCAAAAGCAATCAGTCCATAGCAGTCTCTCTAATAGGACACTTGGCTGTTGCCTGTATTTTCTAGCCCTTCACCTAATAAGACACTTGGCTGTCACCTGTATTTTCTAGCCCTACACCTGACCACACAAGTTCTGACAATTTGGAAGTGAGCTGTTATTTCTACTTCTTCACATGGATGTCTTCAGGCCACTAATCACTCTGGAATCCACACCAACTAAAATCCTGGTTCAGGAAAGTTAAAGTGGATGGTGACTGTGGCAAGAATTCTTTTCATTAGCTTTCATCTCCCCCAAATTCTGTCTGAAAGTTAAACTGTGGGTGTGTCTATGTAGGTGTGTATATGTAGGTAAGTGTGTGCATATTTCTGTGTGACTTTATTTTTTTCTTCTTGAGAAAGGAATCTGTAACCCGAAAAGCATAGTACCCAGTAAAGTGAAGTGAATGATACATTCACAATATTTTTAGACAATTAGAGCTAAAGGGACTCCGTATTCAGTCAAGAATGATCTTAACAGTCAAGGAAGATTCAATTGCCAAGCATCTTGTAAAGTAAATTTATTATTTATTTACTTACTTATTTTGTCAAATTTGGTTTTGTTATTGTAAATACAAGTTTTTAAGTGAATGTACTATTTTCTCCCTAGCTCTTGGCTGGTGATAAAGATACAACCAGGAGATAGGTCATTCACAAATATCCTTCCTAAGGATGCCTTGCCTACAGAACCAAAGCACAGGACCTTTGGGCATGCACTCCTCAGTGCTTTCAGGCAGCCAGATGGTCACAGCTCATGTTTCCACACGGTGGCACTGGATGTCAGTGGACCACAGAGTCTAGCCCCCTGAGGAACAAATGCCTTTCATTAGTCATTGGCAGGGACATAAGCTGTCTATGTGACAAATAAATGCTAAACATGCTTTAAAAATCTGAGATCTCCCGTCAGTCATGAATCTGAACAGAGTTGTTCAGTAATGGCAATGACAATTAAGTTTATATTATTTTAATCCTGGCAGTGCTGTAACTTCTGCTAAGATTTGGTATCTCTTTTGTAGATTGGAACCAAGTTCAACTACTTCTAAAGTTGACTCTTGCAATTAGTGGGGAATGTAGTAAAATCTTATTGGATGTATCTCTTAAATTGTTCAGAGAGTAGGTTTTGATCAAAATAGACATGAAAATACTGAAGGTATTTGGGCAGATAATTTTAAACTGGCAATGGAAGACTAAGCTGGGGGTTTAGTCAGTTTTGCTTTATAGCTAAACAAACAAAAAAGCTCTCATTAACAAATCAAAATAATCATTCCCCAAGATGATACAGCTTCTCATCTGCAGGAAATCACCCCATCTCTTACACTTCCTTCTGTGAGAGAATAATTTTCTGCAGGTATTTCAGAAATATTTTTACCTTTTTTCCCCCCTTCTTCGATGTTTAGCATATAGTTCTGAAGAAATCAAACCACACTGGATCAACAGTGTTAGACAGGTATTTTAAAACTGAAGAAATTAATGAAATATATCTTGTTTTAATATCCCTCTGCATTCCAGTTTTAATCCAGTTGTAAGTATCACCTTCTAGATCCTTAGGTATTTTACATGCATATAGAATCAGAGAAGCCTAACTAGCCTACAGCAGCTGAATATTTACCCTGTTGTTTCAAGGTAATGGAGAAAACTGGAAAAAATGTTTAGCTACTGGAAGCTCTATATAGAGACTGCAGCAGATAAAAATCATGCCCATTGCTTCCACTAGCTGGAACTGACTCCAAAGTATTATGACAATGTCAGCCTTACTACATTGACCGTGCTCTCTGCTGTAAGATAGATAATATGCACAAATCTACAAAATCGTTCTCTCTCTCTTATACAACAGAAACTTCCTTTTCGTAGATTTTCAGCTAGGTATAAAAGAAAATATCATTGGCTTTCAGTACTTTCAGGAAATTTTCCTGCCTAGGAAAAGGCAGGTTTACTTAGTATCTCAGTGTTTCGGCTGTTAACAAAGACAGAGAGAGATAGCATGCATTTAGCTCACAGATAGCCCATTCGTCTGATTTGACTACAACTATCTGGTAATCAGAGCTTAGGAGGGGCCTAGGCTAACTGTTTCTCTGTTAATAAAAAAGGTAAATGTTAGGTTATTTTCTGTTCCTCTCAACCCCATGCTTATTCCTGCTCAGAAGCGTATACTTCAATACAAAATTTCCACTTCCTTCACTGAAGACTGAGACTCTTGGGAAAAAAACACAAAAGCAAGCATTTCAGGTGCTATCTGTAGCATTTAGTCCTATCCTGTCACTGCAGTGGAAACACAAGTTATGGTTAACAAACAGTCACAATACAGTCATTGAACAAGAGGAAACATCTGGATCCAATCACAGCCATCAAGGAAACACGCAGCTCTCGTCTGTTTCAGACCAGGGTTGAGAGGCTTTTCTGATTCCAGAGTGCTTGTGAGGAAGCACTATTCCTAACACCATCCTTACAGGAAAAATGCACTTGAGAACAGATCTCTCCAGAGGGAGCACCCATACCCAACACATACAACTTAATTACACTCCCAAGTGTTTTGTTTGTTTATCTGAGGTTTTAAAAAACATATTAAGGTGTCTTTGATGGTGTGCAGAGGAGGGGAGCTGCAGGGAGGATGGGAATCACATCCTCCCTGGTGCATTTTTTCAAGTGTCAGATTTTTCATGTTGTCCTGAGAAAGCATGAAAAGTGAAGAGTCTGAAATTCTCCCCTGAGGGAAGTTCTGGGAGGAAATTACACTTCACAGAAATCTTCCAAAATAAAGCAAGCAAAATAAATGTAGATAGATGAGTTTTGCTATAAATGTTCTATTCTGACAGAATTTTGTGCCATGAATATAAACTGCTGTTTATATACCCATTCTAAAATACCTGTATATGCCCTGTCATGCACACATTCTTTCATTCCAGAAACAAATTTATAAAGAATTCATCTCACTCCCTTTTGGGTGTTTCTTCATGGTTTGCCTTCAGAAACATATGAGTGGCATGGTTTCATGTAAGTACTGGTAAGACATTATAAACAAGGGAGTAGCAGTAGCCCAAGATTTTGAAACAGGGAAATAGAATGCATAAGAAAGAATTTTAACAGAATTTTAAAACAATGCAACCCCAAAATATCTGTTTAGTGTGTCCACTGCAAAATTTTGTATTTCTCACTCATGACTGCAATGAGGATGAAATCAGAATTCACTAGTCTGCACCTCATCTTAAATTTTATTTTAGCTTACTTTTAACATATTAAAATCACAATTATTTGAAATTCTACCAATTCCATAGATAAAAAGAAAAAATAGAAAAAAACAGACTAATTAATTTATTAAGCAGACTCCTAAGATAGACTGTGGGAACTAGAGAGGATGTCTGCCTCCTAATGCTAAAGTTCTGTATCAGATTGGAATCATGTTTTCCTTCATTTATCTTGTGTTTTTCCAGAGGTACACTGACTGAATTTCAGAGAAAGTAGCAAATAATGAAATATCAGTGTAGCAAATAACAAGACTTACTGAATATTTTTTTCTGTTTGATTGCTTAACATGTTTTCCTGAGAGATATCACTAAAGGTTTTGGTTGGTTATTTTTACTATTCAAGCAAACATCTGAACTATGTTGTGATGCTGAATTTGTCCACAACCAACATGGTCTCATGGGACCCAAAGGCTCATCTGTGGTCTCTAGGGAACTGGAGAGCTGGATAGTCATTTAAAGGGATACCAAAAACCTCTAAATCATTATCTGGAGTACTTGTACTCATCCTGTGATCTTTGGGGTATTTTCTTTCACTTGTCAATCAATTCTTAGTTTCAAACAGAAGGTTTTTATTTGTCCATGTGTGCATAGCAGGGGTTTCTCTTCTAAAATTAATCTCAACTTCTGTCCTCAAATTTCCTCACTTCTTAAGTGACATCTTGTTCTCCCTTCACAAATATCTTTGTTTTCTATTAGTTTTATTTTATAAGTATACTTTAGACTTTTGTATTCTTACTGTCTCTAATTTACGGACTGGAGAATCATAGAATGGTCTGGGCTGAAAGTGACCTCCAAAGGTCATCTAGTCCGACCTTCCCACAGTCAGCAGGGACATCCCCAGCTAGACCAGGCTGCCCAGGGCCTCGTCAAGTCTCCCTCAGGTACTGGAAGGTTGCTGTTAAGTTTCCCCAGAACCTCCTCTTTTCCAGGCTGAACAACCCCAGCAGATGTGCTCCAATCCCTTGACCCTCCTCTGCACCTGCTCCATCAGGTCCATGCCCTTCCTATATTGAGGGCTCCAGACCTGTACACAGTACACCTGGTGAGGCCTCACCAGACCAAAGTGGGAAGAAAGATGAAATGCCACTATTGCTAGCATACTTATTCTTAGGGCAAATATTCAGTTTGATTTTTCACCAATCGTTGTGGCAGCAAGGTGCCATTGTACTTATACTTGCCTTCAATAAGGGCATAAGGTGAAAGCATGAAATATCTTTAGATCGTTTCTTAGTTCTTCTTCCACATGTAGCAGTTTAAGTGACCTAAGTTAGAGTCTATCCATTCAGAAGATAAAACTTACCACCAAGCATCTCTCAAGAACCTAAATACAGAGCAACCTTTTGACCTTTATTCTCTTGTCCAACTTTTGTGGTTTTCCTTCAAGGAAAGACTAAGTCCATCCTCCACTACACAGTTTTGATTGACATATTCTTCTCTAGTTCTAGGGCTTTAACAACGTTATTTGACAGAAGACCATTCTCCTTTGCAGTCTCTCTTGAGCCTTTGTCAGCTCAGTTCCTCTTTCCTTGAGCTCTAATACGTTTTGCAAAAGTTCACTTCCTTTTTTTTCATCCCTTGATGCATAGCTTTCTGACAGTTGCTACTCCTTTCTTAGAGGAGCAGCAACCCTTTTTCCCTGCATTGCTTGTTCTTTTATTTTTCTTTGACTTTGTAATCTTGAAAGATCGTTTTCTCTCTTTGCTGCTATGTACTGCATCAGCAGTTGTTTGGAGATGAGGCAATGTCTGTGTGGTTAAGATAAATTTTCTCAGTCACGTCTTCAAGCCCATACCTGCTTTAGTCTTCTCTCCAAATAGATTTGTGGTTGCACCTAAGTCTATGATTTTCAATGTGCTTATGTGGAAAAGCAGTTTTATCTTGCTTGCTAAGAATGATATATGTCCTGCAGGATCTCTATCCCACTTACTTCTTTGTCTTATGTTGTTGATGTTGTTTGTTTTTTTTCCCTTTGTGCTGTCCTTACTGAGTTTTTTTGTCCCTAGCTCCCAAGAAACTATAACACTTTGGAGATGATACTCTTCTAGAAGTACATTTTCAAAATCAGATTGGATAAGTCCAAAAGCTTTTCCCCCTCTATATTGCTATTATTGTACATAAGGATGTTGGAAAGCAGATAACTTGCATTACAACTGCCCCCTAAAGTCAGTCACAGATTCGGTGATTCATGGTAAGTGTGAAGCTTGCATGTATACTTAGGGACATCTGAAGTGAAGCTGATAGTGCATCCAGACAAACACATCTGAAGAAGCAGGGTACGACAGTTTCACAACATGGTGTCTGTGATTATTAGCAATGATAGTAATTTATGATACTGCTCTTCTGAAAAGCACATGAGCACCAGTACTGCCAAATGAGATTAAGGTGCAAAAAGAAGCTCTCAAAATAACATTGTGTGGTTTACGTTTGTGTGAGTAAGAACACCACTTGAGACCCTCCAGCTACTCTTCTGCCAACTCCTGAAATTTATTTATAGCTATTCAATGTTTTACTCGAAGCATGGCTCCTACTGGTGTGTGACCATGTAAGAAATTCAGATTCCATTTAGAGAAAAATGAGCATTCCAGCCATCAAAACACAGAAATTAGCAGGCAAGTGGGATCCAAATGCACACAACCAGCTCACAAAATGAGGGAGGAGGAGAAGCATTCTTTGTTGAATTTTGGACAAATATCTGCCAGTATAATTTTGGTATAATTGGTTTTGCCTTAGGAAAATCTCATGTTGGCTTCAAATAATTGGACTGGAAAGACCCAATTTCAAGTTTTCTTTGTAATTACAAGAATAGACTGTGAATGGGACAATGAGATTTGTATTCCCGTTTTTATGATTTAATGATTTGCATTCCAGGTTTTATGTTTGTTAGTTTTAGTGAAAAAAATATTAAAATATATCTTGAGACTTTTTCAGACAAATGCAGTATCTGCAGGATTGACATTCTCTTCAGGAAATCAAATTCTCCTGAATTAAAAATAAATTCAAATACATTTGTTTTACATTTATTTTTTTTACACAATTTTAGAGTTTCTCATTATAGTCTACTTCCCTTTTGACTGAAGAAGCCTTCTCTTTGTATATTTCACTAGGATCATGTGCAGAAAAACTAAATAGTTCGAGTCTACCATGAAACCTGCACAGCAGGTTTTTCTGAGCTGAAACAGAAAAATAATTAGAGAGAATGTAATAATATGCCCTCTCAATTGTGCAAAAGAGTTGGATGAAATTTAAAGATACTAAATTTATGCCAAAGAGAAAATATTTATGTGAGCAGTTAGAATTCACTGAAATGAAAGACACTTAGATAAGCAGTTGTGGTTTAATCTGACACAGCAGCATCGCAGGATAAACAACAATGGTTTTGCTGCAGTTCCAATAGCTGGAAAAGCAAGGTTCCATGGAGTAAGGGCATTGCCCTGCTGAAAAAGTGAAGTTCAGGTGAAGTGCAAGGAGTGCAGCAGCTGTATTAGCTCTCTCAGAGCTTTACCTGAGAAAGCTCAGGTACCACTGCAAGGTGAATTGAAGTGCCAGTGTGGTGAAGGCACAATTCTTGTCTCACACATGCGAACACAGTACTGCTGAGCAAACAGCAGACTTGGTTTTCTTATGGAATGGCTGCTCTTTATCATGCTAGAGTAACTTTAAGAAAATTACTCATGTGCAGCTGTAGCACAGATTCTTTGTGAGAGGTATAGGTTAAGAGGATGGTGAGGTGTCTCTGTTGACTGGAAGTGGGAAAGTCTTGCAGAGGATGTCAGCTTCATTACTGCCTTCTGATGGGACCTGTGTCTGGCAGCATTTCTGAGGTGGCAGGGAAGGTGGCGTAGCAGAGTGAGACAGTCTGGGACATGAGGCTATGGTATATGACCAGGCAAAACTAAGTTGTGAGTTGTTCTTGCTCACCCCCTCAAAAGGAAGTATTTCAAATAATTTCTGTTAGTAGAAAAAAAAATTCAATTTGTCAAACTCTTTGACTAGTATTAACGGCAATATTGGCCTCAGAGAATTCACGTTTTTAGCTACTCAGTACGTACCCCAATGGAAAATTTGTTTTAAGCAAAACACCAGAGATCTCTGAAGTCATGTGGGAATTAACACAATATCTTATTTCTCTTACAATAAAGGAAGATAACATATTTCTGGCAACAAAGAAATGAATTACAGTTAGTGAGTCAATATTAACTTTTTTATCAGATGTCCCATTAAACCAGAGAAAAGTTATTTTGCTAGATAGACAAGCGTGGCAGAGATACTGTCATGCCCAAGAGACAAAAAGCTATCAGTCTCCATTTCTGTTAAACCATCTTCTTTCATATGCTTTCATATGCTTGGTTTCAATATTGTTTCATGCCTCAGGTTTACATGCAATTCACATAAAATGTGGTTTTATCATCTGGAAAACCTTAAGGGCTACAAATCTTTAAAGCTATCAGAAACATTTATCGATAAATTCTTGTGATTGTAAAGACTGTGCTCATGAAGGCAATGAAACACTTTTGGTAAGCACTTTCAGTGTTCATTGCTGCAAGCTGCAGTTCAAAATCTCCCAAGTACCTCTCCTGTGCCTGTCTTTTATGAGACTGCAATCTGCGTTTTACAAGGCTGAAGGTCAAAGGGCTGGACATTGTCTTTCAAAGTATTATATCACACAGGGGTTGAGATTTATCAGAAAAATGTAAGAGTATTGATTTTTTTGGTCTTTTTACATGTTGTGGACACATTTTTAGTTCTGTGATGTGTACAGAGATGTCCCAGAACAATGCTTGTTTTCTCCCATTTCTCCTTTGTTTTTACATTTTGACATGTCAGAGGTATTGACGGAATCACAGAATCACAGTGTAGGTCAGATTGGAAGGGACACTGTAAGTTCATCTTGTCTAAAATTTCATGTGAAAGTGACCCTAGATGAGATTATCCAGCACCCATTCCTGTTGCATCTTGAAAACTTCCAGCAACAGAGACTCCACCAAAGGAATGTTGCTCCAGTGATTGGTTGTTCTCACTTTAAAAAAAATTCTCTCCTATTTCAAGATGAAATGGTTCCTAGTTCTTATTAAAGTAACTGAAAAGGGACAGAGAACATAAAAAAGTCCTTTGGATATTCATTTCAGCTTTCTTTAAATGGCTGAAGTAATTTTTCTGGGGCCTTAGATTCAGCGTACATTAAATTAACACCACAATCACCTTTTTCATTCTGAAGGTATGTGATAGACAAGCCATATCCCAAAACTCTGGCACTTGACTCTTCCCATCAGTTTTGTACTTGTGACTTAAGAGTGAAAATGGAAGAAAAATTGAGCTTCTAGAAAAGGTGAGCTTCCATCTTCTTCTCCTGCATGATAGTAAAAGTACAGAGAGCTCTTCCAGGACTGAGACACTTCACAGCTGACGCTGTGACTGCTGGTGCTGACAGGGTGTGTACAAATTTTGTAGAGAAGTGTGGGTATGGATGGCTGGGAGCATTGCAGTTTGCCATAATAATTCTGTTTCTTTACCAGACATGTCTTCAATTTATGGCATGATGAGTACCTTAGTATATAGCTGTGTTTATATGGATGCATATGTCCTGTTAGCTATTTTCTGCTTGTGGCTTCTTCTTCAGTATTTTGATGCTCAGAAGACTCCTGTTCCTTCCTTTCATTCATTAGGCTCTCGCTCTCACATGCACTTAACTGAAGCCATGATTTTGTAATGAATTGTCCTTCAAACGTTCTCTCTTGTCACCCTTCTTTGCTACGGCTTCTCCCTATCTTCTCCTACAGCTGCTTTTCACCTCTCTTCAAGCATGCAGCCTAACTGCAAACTACTGAAATCTTCCTGTTCTGTCTGTAATCAGCTCCTTTTCAACCTTCATCTTTTACAGTCCTACTGCATATCTGCTCCTCAAGGTAACCATTCCTGTGGCACACTCTTGTGTTTTAATCTCCTCTTTTGTCTAAGAAGAGAGGTGTCTGCACAGCCATTTTCCTGTCCAGCTTTACAGGAAGACATAGGATGCCATTTCAAGCTCGACCTAAGCCAATTTAAAAACAAACTACTGCTGAAAGAGGCTGTGCTGTTCCTCTGGCTTCAGGTTCCCCTCTCTGTGCCCATCTCTTTTGAGATGCTAACTGGTATGATGAGAAGTTTTCTTAGTTTGTTTCATTTTTTTATTCCCCGGATCGATTTTCCATGCCTGATTTATTCTGTAGTTGCACAATAGTCGTGTCTGAGGCAAAGGGCGTGCTGGCAACCTTTGGATCTGGAAGGCAAGGTGGGGGTGAATTTGCCCCTTTTTGGCAGTAGTTCACACACTGACTTCTCTGCAATGTTAAAAGTCTGTCTCAAAGCAAAACAGCTGGCTACAGATTTTCCCAGGAGAAGATGTCATCAGTTCCTTGTGACTGCTGGCTGCAGTGAAAGAGTGTACCAAGTAATATGGGCAGCCTGGATGAGATTGTAGTAGGGAGTGGAAATGAAGAAGGTTAACTTCTTTTTGCTGGTCCCTGTCCAAAAGAGGTCTGCAATAACTTAGATTGTGTAATTTTCCTTAATTCAAAGCAAAGGAAAAATGCTGAAAAAAAATAGTGTCATGTAAGTTCATAGCTGGTTTTTTTACAATATCAGCCTAGACAAAAGGAGGGCTGTGTAACAAATTGCTCTTCAAAACAGGAATGGATGTGGGGCTTAGTCACATATGAGCAGTTATGATTCAAGTAAAAGCTGCAAGTTTTTAGGCGCACTTCTCATAGTGACAAATGCATTGACATGAACAACCGTAGTAGTTTCTAGGGAGGCTTTCATGTTTCTGAAGTATATATTCAATGTACATTTGAGGACCTGGCACACTTTTCTCTTGTCCATCACAGTTCAAGAGCACGATACCTTTTATACAGAATCCTTCATATTCCTTTTAATGTCAAAGGCCTTTCAAAAGAAAAACATTAAATTTGTTACCATCTTTTAAAATAGAATTAAATTAGTTGCCCCAATCATGAAAAGTGTCACCATATCTTGAATGTAAATTTACTGCAATGTTAAATAGCTCTATTGTCTGTGTGCTTCTCTTTATGCGGGGTTGCATGCTTTAAGCTTTAATTTAAAAATCTACATTTCTTCTCAGAGTGTTGTAACCTCCATGGGACAGTAAGAGGGAGCATTACAATACACTAGCTATTATCCTACTTAGAAAAAAAAGAAGTGTATACCTAATCTTTTGTCACATTAAATCATTATGCTCACATTTTAAATGTATTGCTTGCAGATTTTGTGCAAGTAGTATTCTCTTATGTTAAAGAACTGCTTTTGTGAGAATTTACTATATTACCTGATATGATTCTGTTGGTTTTGGATGTAAATACAGAATATTTGTGTATAACATTAGACAAGTTACAGCATTCAGGTCTGGGGGGAAAGTTCCATTTTGGCTGTGTCAGTGTGACTTGTAAACTGCTGGATCTGTAAAACATTCATTACAGAAATTCTGTGGTTTTTACTGAAAAAGCACTGTCACCTTTGACATTTCTAGGTTAGCCAGGAGGATGACTGTTGTTCCTTTCAGGTCCCAATTTAGCCAAAGCAGTGTGTAAGAATCACTTGGGTATTATTAGCTTCCTTGGTTGTAATTATGTAACACACTGTATAGAAATTTCAGCTATATGGGTTAAGGGATCTAGCTGTTCCTTTCATGCCACAGTCTCAGAGGATGACATCATTGTGAAAAGGGTCAGCTTTTGACAGGAAGCAGGATTCTTGAAAGAGAAAAACATCCTCATCATCCCAAATTGCTCTAAATGTCAACAGTTATATCGCTGGGACACTCAACTTCTCTGCTAAGACAAACTTATCTCACTTCTAAGCAGTAGCTTTCAGTTCTGCAAAGTTATTGAAAATCAGGACAAAATCAAAAGCAAGAAAGTCAGCATCCTGCTTCATTAAGATCTCATATGTCTCCTCATACTCATTATTCCAAATCTCTTTACCTTATTTTGAGACTACTTTTAAATCAAGCTAGCTAATGTAAGAATGGGAATGTTAGGCAGCATTTAAACTTTCTTGAATGAAAAAAATATGTTCAGTGACAACTACTCTGGCTGTTATTATAATGACACTTAGACATAAAATGTGCCTTTACTGATGTTACTGCTACACCTGGAAAATCTCTAAACTATATTGTTATTTTGAATGACCTAAGTTAAGGAGCAAACTCATGCACTTTGATGTGCCTGGCAAAGAAAAGTTCCCTATGCAAGCACAAAAGAAGAAAAGCCATGGAGTTATCCTGAAAAGACAGCCTAGTTAATTCAAAGGGGGTGTGAACTTAGCAAGTGAGCTTATTTTTTAAAATGTCTTTTGTGATGAATATGAGGGAATGCCAGTGGTAGCACTACATGGCCTGGGGAGCAAGAATGCTCTCCAATGAATGCCATGAACAGAGGTTCACGGTCGGGATGTTCACAGCACATGCACAATTGGCTCATACTACAGAATTGGCTCATGCAAATCGCAGGGGAGGATGCCTTCAGATATTAGTGGCAATTAAAGCCATCTGCAAGGGAAAAAAAATTCAGTGTCTTAATGAACTTAGCTGCTGACCTGTGGGCCAAGCACACCTGGCCTACCCTCCTTTCTAAAGTGAGAAGAGGAAGGCTAGGCTGGGTTGTGAATGCTGCTGAATCAGCCAAAATGTTTCTCCTTTGCTTTGTCTCTACCGTTTTGACACAGAGAATGAAGTCTTGGCATTGACTATGAGGGTTAGGGTACGCTCAGTAAAAACATCTGGGAGAACAACTTCTGCAAGAAAAAGCAAATTTGCATAGCTCCCTTCCCCTCTGTGTAAGCATGGTGGTAGAAGACCTTCAAGTGGGAGGCCTTCTACTTAGTATCTTGTATGCCACTGCTTCTACGTTGGGTGGGATTCAGCATTTCAGGGCCCCCACCTCCTGAAAGTAACAGTTCCGTGACTTCTGTGAGAATCACACTAAAAAGTTGGCATTAGTATCTCTTGAGCCGCAGTGAATGTCTCAGAATTGCGTTTATTGACTTTTAATCAAAATGTAGTTGTTTCCTGAAAGGCTGCCTTCATTTACACTTTCTAAAATGGATAGAGATTTTGGAACTGAAGCATGTCTAAACATCATATATAATTATCTTCAAGTTTCTTTTTGCAAAAAGACGTTAAAACACAACTTTATAGCCAAGCAAGTCAAGGCTATGGAAAATATTTTAATTATACTGGCTGAGAAATTCTGTCTTTGAAGAGCATTGGAGGAACTTTCCTATTAAATATCTGGAGATGAAACTTCATCATATTACTAAATTACCTGAAATACCAGTTTATTTCTGATATTTATTTCAGAACTTTACATTATTTCCATTCAAGGGCATAAGTGAAACTATTTTCAAATGAAATAAGAATATTAGAATTTGCAGTCTCTGGTGCTGGAAGCCAAGATATGGTGCATTCATTGCACATCCTACAAAAATGGACCCCGTAGCATCTGATAAACCCAAAAGTCACGTCAAAAGCTTCAGCTGCCTAAAGCAACATAAGGGGCCATAGGAATCCAGCTTTGAAACTGAGATCTAAAACACTCCCTGGCTAATAACTGCTTGAATTCACTAGTGTCTCTTCCTGTCTTCTCTCTCTAGACAACTTGGTCAGGGACACCCTAGGGCTTTTCCACTTAGCTCCTGTATCCTGCTTTAACCTTACTGGGGAAAACAAACCTAGCAAAACCACTGCATACACCTCTGGTGCCCAACTCACACATTGTGACAACACCTTCTAGCTTTCATATGTTCACCAGGTTGCTCCTGGGATTATTTCTGGTTTCTTTGAGGGTTTTTTGGGGTTGTTTTTGTTTGTTTGGTTGGTTGGTTTGGTTTGGTTTGGGTTTTGTTTGTTTTTAATCCAATGGCTACATAATATAAAATGCATATGAAGTGGTAGGAGCACACCTCCCCTTCAAGTGAGGATGTTCCCTCAATACGGGATTCATCTCTTCTTTTCCTCCCAATTCACTAAGTGGATGATGACTTGCATCACAATGAGAATTGTTTAAAGGGAAGTAGATGATGAAGAGTCTCTTCATGACAAAAAGGTACACACCAGAAAGCACACCAGCCTGCCTGGATGACAGAGCGGTTCTCCTGCAGTAATGTGCTACTGAGTCTATAAGACTTTGTGTGATGTGAGAGTACTTAAATGTAAATTCTTCCATCTGATGTTATGAAATCTCTGTGCCAAAAGTCTTCTGGGAATGTAATCCGGTCTCTTTTGTCAAGTCTTGTCATGATCCTGCCAGACAAGGTAGGGTTACTAAATCTTGTCAATTATCCTCGCAGAAGTTGTTTGTTGTAACAGTGAGGTGGATCAAATCTCGCTCTGCAGAATTCAGATTCAGAAAGTGGAAAATACCCAGAGAATGAAAAGGGTAATTACAAGCTGGCACTTTAAAATAGCAGAAGAGAAGATGCTAATGGGATGAAGCAGCCCCAGGACACCCTTTTTGAAACTTATGTAGAAAATAGATGCTGAGTGATTTGGAGGGTACAGAATGCAGCATTACGGAATCATAGAATCATAGAATCAACCAGGTTGGATGAGACTTTCAAGATCATCCAGTCCAGCTGATCACCCAGCCCTAAGCAATCAACTAGACCATGGCACTAAGTGCCTCATCCAATCTTCTCTTGAACATCTCCAGTGATGGCGACTCCACCACCTCCCCAGGCAGCCCATTCCGATGAGCAATCACCCTCTCTGTGAAGAACTTTCTCCTAATATCCAGCCTATACCTCCCCCGGCACAACTTGAGGCTGTGTCCCCACATTCTGCTGCTGGTTGCCTGGGAGAAGAGATCAACCGCCACATGCCTACAACCTCCCTTCAGGCAGTTGTAGACAGCAATGAGGTCACCCCTGAGCCTTCTCCTGGCTAAACAACCCCAGCTCCCACAGCTGCTCCTTATAGGGTTTGTGTTCCAGACCCCTCACCAGCTTTGTTGCCCTTCTCTGGACACGTTCCAGTGCCTCAACGTCTCTCTTGAATTGAGGAGCCCAGAACTGGACACAATACTCAAGGTGTGGCCTGACCAGGGCTGAGTACAGGGGAAGAATAACCTCCCTTGTCCTGCTGGCTACACTATTCCTGATACAGGCCAGGATGCCATTGGCCTTCCTGGCCGCCTGGGCACACTGCTGACTCATGTTCAACTGGCTGTCAATCAGTACCCCCAGGTTTCTTTCTGTCTGCTCTCCAGCCACTCTTCATACCACTGATAGCTGTCTCTTAATTTGGATGGAAGACACTACCTCTGAAACTTTTGTAATACAGAAGAGTACAGAGTACTGCATCCCACCTGAAAAAAGCACAGGAACGTGTTTAAAGGTAGTGCACAAAACGTGATGGCAAGTGATCTACAACAGAAAAGCCACTGTCCATTGTAGCTGCATGTATGAGAGCAGGCCAGACTTAAATTGCGCCTTGTGTCAAAAATCACACAGACATACAGGCTCCTGGAAGTTACAGAATTGCAGATAAGGGAGAGATCCAAAATTGTAAAGCAAAGGGAGATTCTTGGTCCAGAAATAAAAGTTTCAAGTAAGTTTCACTAAACAGAGTCAAAATGTATTGTGAATCAGATTATGAGAGCCATCTACTTTTGTACACAGCAGAATAAGAAAATCTGGGGGGAAATACTTTCTTTTTAGCAGTGTCGGTATTGTAAATAGGGGGGGGGGGGAAGTGTGTTACACCTACTGTTATTGGCACATGCAAGATGCCCAACCATCACATACACTTGATGAAAAAAGCTGCAAAATGTTCATGAAGTTTTTCTTGGAAAAATATGTGCGTGAAGGCATACTTGCTGATCTGTTTATGATACATTTAAATTCTTACACCCAGAAATTTGTGCAAAACTAGTAATAAATTTGCAGTACATTTGTGGATTGTGTTTTGATGTCCATAAAATTTTTATTCCTTCCAGCATTGTTTATCTCAACTTTTTTAATGTTACAGGATATATGAAAAAGACCAACTGTGCTGTAGAAAAATATGGAGAATAAGCGAAGTACCAAAATTAATTCCAGAGGCCCACAAGTAATATTTTCAGGGTTTTTCTGTTGCTGCTACGTTTAAAGCAGTGATGGCAAACACACAGTTGTCATTTAACACGTAAAATCTGCAACAAGTTACTTTAATTGGTCTAAAGGTTGTAATAGTGGACCAAAACTGTAAGGAATATAGTCCATCTGATAGATGGAGGTTTTAACAATACTACAGGACATCTGGGAGTGAGAACTGGTTAGACAGCAATAAACCTTTAAAATAAATAGTTCGGTTTAATTGCCAACAAATAGACTTACAATATGCAGAAAATATTTGGTAGTTCACTGTGTTACCAACATTTTTTAGTGTTCAGATAAGGGATGAAGGTTAAATTCCATATACTATGAGTTTTTCTCTTGTTGCCAAATGTAAAATACTTAACCATTAAGGCAGTCATTATTCTTCTGCTGTCCTGGTCTGATTGATTGTTATTTATTAAACAACAATTCATTATATCCTTCCAGATAAGGGGAGGATAGGGATGGAAGATAAGTGGCTGATAAAAAAAAATCTCCAAGAACAGTTATAAATCATTTACTTTAAAAGACTAATAAAGCATCTATGCAGAGCTGAGTAAATCTTCCACACACTGTAGATAATTTACTTAGAAACCTTCAACAAATTACAGTTGATAATCTTCACTGTTTCCCAAACCTCTGCACAGCAACTCAAATCTGAAATGCAAGTCCTTAATTAGTTTTTAATTGTGGAGTTTATTTTCACTAGTTATGATAATCTGCCTCCATTAGTTTCTCCGTTTTCACAGTTAACAAACAATTGTCATTTCAGGAGCTTTCTTTCTCCTTCTGTTTTGTATCCCCTGCTTTGAAATTGAAATATCAGTGAAAACGGACAGCACACATCGTATGAATGATGACCTGTTATAGGGACCTACTCATGGTCATTTTCTTTTGGGCCAGATATTCCAAGTTCAAGTACGAGACAGGAAGCTGGAATTAAGCTGGGTTTGTGGGACATTTAAAAAATATATACATGAGTGAGAATCACTATATCTTGATTTATCTTGATGTAAATAACAGACAGCAGGCAATGGGAACCATCAGCATATTATGACTTTAGACATATTATGACTTTAGACATTTTATGACTCCTAGATCTGAAGCGTGAAGCACATGTTGTGTTGGGAAAAAAACAAACCAAACTAAAACCCAAAACCCCACCAAGAACACCCCAACTTCGAAAACTCTGAACAGCAATAGTTTCTGCATTTTGTTCTTATGCTATGCTGAAAATATAAATCAAAATTAATAATAATATTGGCACACACTTTTTCCACACTGCACATATTTGCCTCCTTTGAGTATCTAAGGACTTGTAAAAAGTTCACAAAAATTTGTTAAATTGTTTCTTTTTCCCTAGGCCAACAACCAGCTGAATATATTTGAAGCAATGTAATTTCTTTCTCCCATTAAATTTGGTTCAAATAGTAAAAATATTGCATCATTGCTTATTGCACAGCTCCCTACCATACCATAGCTCATCATCAGGCAGATATAGTGTCATGGCCTATGTTTGAGTAATCGTGCTTATGAAATTTAATTTTTAATGATGGTATGTGTGTCGGTGTGAGCTGAAATTCCCCCCCCACCGACAATAACCAGGCTAGCCCAGTCTGGAAGCAAATGAAAGCTGTATTTACAAGCAGAGTCTACAATCTACAATGAAATGCAATGAATATGTACAAATATACAAAATTCACAACATTCACAAATATATACAATCAACAGAAAAATCACAACCAATCTCCCTTTGCTTTCCCGGGACCAAAGGGGACCCTTCCCGAAGGAGCCTCCCTCCCAGGAGCTTCCCCCTCAGACCCCCCTGGACAGAAAGCAGAGTTAGTTAAGCAGAAAGGTTGTTAACTTAGCTGCCAAGGTCAGTGTGTTATCTTCGGTGAGAAGAGAAGAAGGAGAAGAGGGAAACCGCAGTCACTGCAGAACGCAGAATGACCAGAGTGCCCCACTTTGTTTTGGGTAATAGTTCTTAAACATTTCTATCTATCCAATGGAAGCGTTTAGAACAATCAGTATTTTGCTTTCTTACACCCAATAGTGACTTATTTATATTCTTTCACTTTCTCTGTTTTGAACTTTGCAAGGAAAAATTAAAAAGACAGTTTCAAACCATCACAGCATGGCACTATCTCCTAAAGGTAGAGTCTCAGACCAGACAGCTACAAAGCTTTTTCTAATCTCTACATCACCTTCTTGTTACATGACCCTCTCTGTGAATTTGTTTTTTAACCCAGTGGCAGTGGTATCCTGGACAGGCTAGTAGGAGAGCTGTCTGCCATGAGTACTGCTCAGATGCTGCTGGGGCAGCAGGATCAGCAGGTAATTTGGAGGACTGTCATTCATTAGAAAGACTTTTGTTCTTTTGGCTATATGCAGTCCTTCCCACCTGTTGCTGCCAATTAGCAGGACCTTGCAGTTTTTATAACACATGAAGCATCCCATTCAATTACTCAAATAATTACTCAAATACAGCAACTAGGATGGATAGGTAGGCTCTAGGAGTAGAGTATTGTTAGAGAGGAAATGTTGGAGGTGAGTTCTTACACCTACTATAGGTATTCTGTATGTTTTCTGACCAGTAAATGTGTACTGCATGAACGCTCCTCCCGAAAGAAAGACATAAGGTCTGATGAAACTTACATGGATGAGCATATAACTATTACTTGCCAAACCAAGAGATAAAAAAATCCAAGGTTATGCAGCTAGCTAGATTGGGTTGTTTTACCTATGAGTTCAAAAATACCAAGCTTTCCTCCAAGCCTGATAGAGAAATGCCAAAGGAATTATATTTCCCTTTTAACTCCACTCCTGAATTATCACAGTATCACAGTATATTAGAGGTGAGAAGGGACCTCAAGAGATCATTGGGTCAAACCACCCTGCCAAAGCAGGATCACTTAGGGTAGTCTGCACAGGAATGCATCCAGGTGGGTTTTGAAAGTCATCAGAGGAGATGACTCCACAACCTCCCTGAGCAGCCTGTTCCAGTGTTCCATCACTCTCTCTATAAAGAAGTTTCTCCTCATGTTGAGGTGAAATCTTCTATGTTCAGGTTTGAACCTATTGTTCCTTGTCTTATCACTGTGCACCACTGAAAAGAGTTTGGCCCCATCCGCTTGACACCCACCCCTCAGATATTTATACACATTGATGAGATCCTCTCTCAACCTTCTCTTCTCAACACTAAATAGACCCAGGTCTCTCAGTCTCTCTTCTTAGGGGAGATGCTCAAGTCCCCTAATCATCCTGGTGGTTCTCCTTTGGATTCTTTCCAGCAGTCCTCTGTCTTTCTTGAACGGGGGAGCCCAAAACTGGATGTAGTATTCCAGATGTGGTCTCACCAGGACAGAATAGAGAGGTAGAAGAACTTCCCTAGATCTGCTGGACACACCCTTCTTGATGCATCCCAGGATACCATTTGCTCTCTTGGCCACAAGGGCACATTGCTGCCCCATAGAGAACTTGCTGTCCACCAGTACTCAAGGTCTGTGTATCTGTATATCGCTATACAGTCAGCAAGTCTCTGGTAATTGAGTAATTTGACATCACATCTTCCACTACAACTGCAACCATCTAACAACTACCCAGTATCATACTCTGAAGCCTGGGTGAGGAAATCACATGTGCGTCGTTGAGCAGCAGTCCTGTTCAGACCACCTGTCACACCAGCAAGTGATGCCCAGAGGAGCAAAGTGTGGTAAAGGAACCGTCAAACATCTTAAAATGGTTGCTAACATGAGTGATAGTGGGACATATTTCATTCCATCACCAGACAACCATTGCTGTGATGTCTGGAGCCAACTCACACATGAAGGCAAAGAATTTGAAGAAAGCAAACAGAAAACTGAACACTTACTCCTTATGGTAATTTTATTAATTACCCCTCCCGCCTGCCCCATAATTACAGCGTCACTCTCAGTGACAGATTTGGCATAATCCTTCAGTACACAATTAACTGCTGAAACAGGACAAAAACAGCTGTTAGTAGGTAAACACAGCACAATTAGAAATTGCTTGTAAAGGCTGCAATTTACATACTGAGTTAAAGCCATGGAGAATGTATAATGGAGCCATGATCTGACACATTTTAGCAGATTGTATGTCTATTTTGTACATTAAGAGGGAAGAACTACTGTGCTGTTTGCTGTAAACAAGAACCAAAGAGAAAACCACCTCCCTTTCACATCAAGCTTAGCTAAGAAACAAAAATTTAGCTACCAGTAGATACACGAGATCCTCAGCACAATAGGCACTTACTGTGGGGATGGGTTGTATAGAATAATAACTCATTTGCAGCTTCAGTTGTTCTCAGCTGGTTTTATATTAAAGAAAAAAACAGGATGACATTTTGAAGGACGTGTTTCTGCCTTTCAGTGCAGACAGTTTGACAAGAAAGGACAAACACCTCTAAAGTGCAGTTGAACAAGGTGCTTAAAGATAGAATTATTTCCTTAAAGTTTAATCATGTTTTCCAAAGCCACTCCCTCTGGTGACTTAACCACATAAATCATAGTAAAAGGTGAAAGATGAGGTTCAATTGCACCAAATTATATCTGATAGTTTCTATGAAATTGATTGTTTTCAATTAAAAATTGAACTCATTCCATACTCTTTGCATGGCCTCTGGACTGGAATACTGTTACACACTAGTAGGAATGAACATTTTGACTCCTTAAAACTCTACTACATGGGACCATTTAGATAGCAAATTTGTTCTGGAACAGAATCATTAAACCGTTGCCTTACTCTGTGCAATGAAAATGCTATGTGTGATTTAGGATTTCTGTAGAAATTCCTTGAACTTCTGCTTGTTTGACAGCAGGGGAAAACAAAGAATAGAGACAGTGGTAGGGGTTGTCCCACTCCTAGACCTTTGCAGTGCACTATCTTCTTCCTCTTGTCCAGCAAAAGAGATGCTTCTGTTGCAAAATTATTCTTCTTATGTATTTGTTTTGAGTGACGTCAATGTGTTTAATAAATTAAAATTTGGAAAGCTAAGGTCATGTGCTTCCAAGGACCTGGTAAAATACAGCGATACGTTGTGCTGGCTGTCAAAGATACTAAACAAGTTAGCACATTTCCCTGACTAGGAAGTAATCAAAGAAGAAAAGATGTGATTCATTAGAAAGTTCATGATGCAATAACTGGCAAGAGGAATCAATAAGACAGAGCTGGCAAAAATGTTACTCTGCCCCAATACTTAACAGCAACCAGAACATTAACATAACTCCCCTGACTGACTTACCAATACCATCATGCTAAGTGGATTATTTTTTATATATGCAGGGGGAAAAACAGATATATAAATAGATTAATAACTATGTAAATATATATATATACACACATACATATATGTATATATATTCATTCAGTCTTTTTGGAAACAAGTCAGCTGGGAATTGTATTTAATGATTTAATGCATCTTGTAGTTGCTCATATAAGGAAATTAATGTGAAAGAAAATAAATTGCTTATTATGCTTACTAGAAAAAGCAACTCAGATTATAGATCTCATCTAATTCAGTACTCCAAGCAAAGTTCAACATTAGCATTCAAATCTGACAGACACTTTGCTGAGGTATTATGAGTTTTTCAACTTGGTTCCTCACAACTGATGTCCTTTTTTTTTGTCCAGAACATTGTTACCTTAAAGGGTTTTAGAAGAAAGTGTATTAAGAAACTGCAGGCATTTTCTGTAAGTCAGGTCCATCACATCTTTCTCTGCTGTTTTAGTTTGTTGAAAGGCTGCCAATATTGAGAGGGAGGCTAACTATAGCTGTTCATCAGATGAGAAAATGAAGTTCTTTAGCCTTGAAATCAGAATGTAGCCAAAATGGACTTGACTTTCATGTTCTCTTGCTCTTCTTTTGTTTTTATTTAAACCAATGGTACTCTCCCATCTAAAACGACAAGTTCAATTTCCCTTTGGTTCAGCCCTGTTAGCATGGCCCTGAGCAGAATTAACACATAATTTAATCCACTCCTAATTTAAGTGTTTCAGTATTTTCCACTCAACCAGCTCACATGGCCTAATACTTAAAAAATATTCTGTCACCTTGAATTATAAGATAGAAATAATGGGGAAGACAAGATCAGTGACTGTGTTTAATGACTAAATTCCCATGAAGCTTTATGGCAGACATCACAAATACCCTTTTGTCTTACCACAGCCGAAATAAAGTGGTGACTCACACGTGACTATTGATCCTCACCTAGTTAGTAAAATCTTTAGTTCAGAAAAGCTTCATGCAACAGGGGGTCTGATTTTGCTGAATATCAGGGCAAAGCTCTTGAGAGAAAATCTCCTCAAGCTGCACCAGGAGAAACTTAGATTGGATATTAGGAGAAACATATTCACTGACAGGGTTATTAAACACTAGAATCATAGAATCAATAAGGTTGGAAAAGACCTCAGAGATCATCAAGTCTGTCACCTTGCCCAGCACTTCATGACTTACAAAACCATGGCTTCAGGTGCCATGTCCAATCCTTTTTTGAACACCTCCAGGTACAGTGACTCCACCACCTCCCCAGGCAACACATTCCAATGGCAGATCACTCTCTCTGCGAAGAATTTTCTCCTCACCTTGAGCCTAAGCTTCCCCTGGTGCAGCTTGAGACTGTGTCCTCTTCTTCTGGTGCTAGTTGCCTTGGAGAAGAGACCAACCCCCACCTGTCTACAACCTCCTTTAAGGTAGTTCTAGAGAGCAATAAGGTCACCTCTGAGCCTCCTCTTCTCCAGGCTAAACAACCCCAGCTTCCTCAGACTCTCCTCATGGGGCTTGTGCTCGAGACCTCTCACCAGCCTTGTTGCCAATCTCCAGACACGTTCAAGTACCTCAATGACCTTTTTAAATTGAGGAGTCCAGAACTGGACACAGTACTCAAGGTGTGGCCTAACCAGTGCTGAGCACAGTAGCACAATGACTTCCCTGTTCCTGCTGGCCACACTATTTCTGATACAGGCCAGGATGCCATTGGCCTTCTTGGCCACCTGGGCACACTGCTGCTGCATGTTCAGCCTACTGTCATTCAGTAGCTTTCTTCCTGGCTGCTCTCCAGCCACTCTGTCCCCAGCCCGTAGTTCTGCATGGGGTTGTTGTGGCCAAAGTGCAGAACCCAGCACTTGGACTTGTTGAATGCCATCCTGTTGGATTCTGCCCACCGGTCCAGCCTGTCAAGGTCCCTCTGCAGAGCCCTCCTACCTTCTAACAGATCAACACCTGCTCCCAGCTTGGTGTCATCTGCAAATTTACTGATGGACTCAATCCCCTCATCCAGATCATCAATAAAGATATTGAACAGGATGGGGCCCAACACTGATCCCTGGGGGACACCACTATTGACTGGCTGCCAGCTGGCAGTGGCACCACTAACCACCACTCTCTGGGCTCAGCCCTCCAGCCGGTTCCTAACTCAGCACAGAGTGCTCCTGTCCAAGCCACAGGCTGACAGCTTGGCCAAGGGTTTACCATGGGGAACGGTGTCAAAGGCCTTGCTGAAGTCCAGGCAAACTACATCCACAGCCTGCCCCACATCCACCAGGCTGGTCACCTGATCATAGAAGGAGATCAGGTCTGCCCTTCCTAAATCCATGTTGGCTGTCCTGAAGGTGTGCTGTGATTGCCCTCAAGATGATCTGCTCCATAATCTTGCCTGGCACTGAGGTCAGGCTGACAGACCTGTAGTTTCCAGGTTCCTCCATCCGGCCCTTCTTGTGGATGGGCATCACGTTGGCCAGCTTCCAGTCATTTGGGACCTCTCTGGCGAACCAAGAGGCATGATGGACAGAGGCTTGGCCAGCTCATCTGCCAGCTCTCTCAGTATCCTAGGATGGATCCCATTTGGTCCCATGGACTTGTGAGAAGAGGTTTCCCAGGGGGATGGTTGAATCCCCATCTCTGGAGGTTTTCAAAAAAACTCATGAATGTGGTACTAAGGGACATAGTTTAGCACCAGATTTGGTAGAGTTAGATAATAGCTGGACTCAATGATCTTAAAGGTATTTTCCAAACAAAACGACTCTATGAAGCCAAATCTCTTTAATCTGTCAGAAAAGGAGTACAAACATAAATGATATCATGTTGCTACCTAAGGCTGTTTCATAAGTCTGTTATGGAAATTATTCTTGGACTACACTTTCTTAGGTGACACTTTTGACCAGCAATGATCTAGTCACTTGTCAATATGAGGAGTAGGATTGTGGCCTCTGGCATCTATTTGCTTTAAACTGAACTATCAATGTTCTAGTATAATCCAGGTACTGCAGCCTCCTTAGTGCTAAACTGGGGAGGTTGGTTGCAGAGCAGCTCCCCATGAGCCAGAAGTGTCCTCATGCAGCCCAGAAGGGAGCCATGTGCTGGGTTGCATTTAGAGGAGTGTGGCCAGCATGATAGGAGAGGGGATTCTGCCCCTTGACTCTGCTCTGCTGTCTCCAATTGTGTGTCCAATTTTGGTGTCTCCAGCATGAGAAGGACACAGGGCTGTTGGAGTGAGTCCAGAGGAGGCCATAAAGATGATCCAAGAGCTGGAGGACCTCTGCTGTGAGGAAAGGCTGAGGGAGCTAGGGTTGTTCAGCCTGGAGAAGAGAAGACTCTAGGGAAATCTTAGAGCTGCCTTTCAATGCCTGAAGGGAATCTGCAGGAAGGCTGCAGAGGGACTTTTCCTAGTGAGGAAAGGCTGAGGGAGCTAGGGTTGTTCAGCCTGGAGAAGAGAAGACTCTAGGGAAATCTTAGAGCTGCCTTTCAATGCCTGAAGGGAATCTGCAGGAAGGCTGCAGAGGGACTTTTCCTAAGGGTGTATAGAGGCAGGATGAGGGGCAATGGTTGGAAGCTGAGGGAGAGCAGGGTTAGACTGGAGTTTAGGAAGAGGGTGCTGAGACACTGGAACAGGTTGCCCCGGGAGGTTATGAATGCCTCCTCCCTGGATGTGTTCAAGGACAGGTTGGATGTGGCCTTGAGCAACCAAGACTAGTTGAGATGTGTCCATGCCCACGGCAGAGAGGTTGGAATAGATGACCTCTAAGGTCCCTTCCGACCTGAGCCATTCTGTGATTCTCCAGCTTAGTCAGCTCTTACAAGAAAAGAAAAGAAAAATGGTTAGGATGGAGTGCTTGAAAAGTGAAGATAAACACCCAACACAGATAAATACGTAGTAAAATACTGTCATGTATGAGATTCACCCAGAATTATACAATTTTTCTCTGGAGTAGCATTAAAAGAAGCACTGAAAGAAGGGAGAAAGCTTTTGGAAATGTATCCAAATCAGAAATGAACAGCAGAATTACTTCATTCTCCAGCTAATTCAATGTGATGGTAAGGTTACTCATTGTTCAGTGACTGACTTTCACATTCTGGACCTGGCCACCCTTGTGCTACATTCTGCAAAAACAAAAGAGGGGTCTTGCTGCAGGCAAAAGGGTGTAACTCTGGTTGTTTGAAAAGAAGCAGTATCTCTATAGATGAAGCATGGGGGATGTGGTGCCTGCTAAAAGCATTCTCTGATAAAATCAGGGATAAGAAGATAAACCCCCAAATTAATTTTCTAATATACATAGTGTCTAGCTGATCTGATTTTAAGTTCAGTACTGTAGAAAACTGGAATCCATTAAATCAAACTATATGATTATAGAGGTCCTCACTGTTTCTTTGCAACAAAAATGTGTTGAAAACAGACCTCAGAATTGGTTTGAATTAGCTTTCAAAAGAAGAAACCAAACCAAAGCCCAGAACATATGTGCTAAATAGTGGTTTCAAGCTTTCTTCTTAAATAACCGAATGAAATGATGGCTAAATAATGTCATTCGTGTTTGCTTGCACTAATCATAGAGAAAGTTAAAATCAGATTTAACTTCAGACTCTCTCTGAAATCCCCAGTTATAATAAATGAAGCTTCTTGCAACTCATTTAAAAAAAGATGCTATTTTGAACTTATTCATTCAAGCTATTTATTTATTTTAGTACGTGTTTCATCTCTGTTTACTATGGAAATTTCAGGAATAAACGGATATATCCCATTTTAGATTTTTTTTTTCTGTTAAGAAACTACCCTTAGTTCCAAAAGAAATTAGGATTTTTGAAGTTACTTAGACTATTAGGATTTGGGGAATTTTGATGCAGGTGATTTCTTTATAAATTATTAAGATTCAATCATGCTTCTTTTTTTTTTTTTTTTTTTTTTTAACAGAGAAGTAATGTATGATACTGTTAAAAATCATAGAATCACATATGTCCGAGGGTGGAGACACCCCTGGCGAACATCACCTCTCCCAGTTCAGAGTAGAATCAGCTAGAGTGAGTCCTCCAGAGTTGTGGGTAGTCAGGTTTTGAGTATCTCCAGGGACAGAGACTGAACAACCTCTCTTGAAAACCTGCTCTAGTCTTTGACTACCCTCATAAGTAAAAATGTTTTATCAGGCTATTGAATGGACATTCCTGTATTTCATTTTCTATCCTGTAATTAGGCATCGCTGGTTCCATCTTGTTATACAATGGATAAGATCTCCCTGAACCTTCACTTCTGAGCAGTCCCAGCCTTCTAAGTCTCTCATTGTTTCAGAAATGCTTCTCTTCCCTCATCATCTTGGTGGCCTGCCTCTGGAGTCACTCCAGTATTCTTTGTCTGTCTTGCGCTTGGAAGCCTAGAACTGGAGTCAGCACACCAGAGCTGAGATGAAAGATCACCACCCAGTGCACCCCTGGGTGGTATTGTTCACCTCTTGTCACTTTGCCTGCTTGTGGTTGTGTTGGTGTCCACCCACCGTGACCAGGAATACTTAATACATTGCTCTTACTTTTATTCCTACACTCTTGTTGGTTAAAACTAATTTCTCCCTTCACCACTGTATTTTGAAAAATACACTGAGCGGGAAAAAAATGTTAAGAATTGTAAAGGGAATTAATTTTAGGAAATAAAGGGCTTTTATAATGAGTGTAAGCTGATGCAATTAATCCCTTCAGTGTCTCTACAAACAAGCATTTAGACTTTGTTCTCTTTGCCAGATACTGCAAGCCTTCAAGATGAACTAAAATACCTTCACCTTTCTAAACTTTCTTGCTATGACTTCGTAAGAACAGCTTGGAAAAGGCAGATACATAGAGGCAATATGAAAGCCAAAATATATTTGCAGTTTCTATAAAGCATGTGAATGTAGGGTTTTTTTCCATAAACACATAGTTTCTTACTGTGACATCACAATACACCTCTTGAATTAGGGATATGGACTAATGGACTTCTAAATTTTGAACATATCCTGAGGCTTAATTCAGAGCAGAAAACTAAAGAAACTTAGGTTTATAGTCCTGCAATATGAGTTTTGGATTTGGCTCAGCATTCTTGTTTGGAGAAAAACTAGAAAATTATTTTGGAATTTGATTCCCATCTCCCTAGGATTTGGAACAACCACAATCAAAAGCTGAGGTCTGTGGCTTTGACTTCAACCTATGTCTTCTCTCTTTCTTCATCTTGCTCAATGCTACATCAGCCCCAAAAGGGTTTGCAGGTTTACAAACCCAAATACTAATTTGTATTATTCTTTGCTACATGCTCAGTTGTGCCTATCAGCCTGTTAAGAAATTAATAAGGTTTCAGTATCTGTCATTATTAATTTTTAACAGGAGTAAGGACAATGCAAGGCGTATTATTTGAAATTACCTTGTCAACATACTGCATTCAAAAATATGTTGTCATTCTTACTATTCAGCCTACTTAGCTACTTTCCAATGCTACTTTCCTAAATACAAGCCATGAGTGATATTATAACATTTTAAAAAACATATCCAAATTAATTTGAAATGCCAATATTTCTCCTAACTGAAAAACAATTTTCATGAGGATTTTTGTAAAGAAATCACCAATCAGAAATAGAAGATACTGTACATTTGGTACATGCTGTTGCCTGCTTTTCAGTCATAATAGCTGATGAACATTACTTGTGAACTCAGCAGAAGTGCTAACTCACTTCTGGGGTCAACAGTTCTCAGCCTGGGTTTAGCAGTTCAGTCACAATTCTGATGTAAAATATCTGTGGTAGTTGTACAAAAGAAAGTAAGCAAGGGAACAAATTTCGCACACCACACCACACCATACCACCCTCTCCTCCCACTCTCCCCCCTCCACCACAACAAGCCTGAGTGATTCCTAGTAGTGCTAATATATGCGTGCCTGTGTCATAATAGCTATGCTATCAGACTGCAAAGTGACGGTCTTACAGTGTATCAATACCGTTTAGGGACACAAAACGACATAAAATGATTATTAACTCTAATCTTCCAGTTTCTCTGTGGAAACCTGGGATAATGGAGGCTCTTTCTTTTAGCTTTTTGGAGGACACTAAGTGGTTTTTTTTTTTTTCTGAATGTGTGTGGAGCAATAGCTCTTTTGGCATTTAGATGTCAGGTGTCCCATTCTGTTGTTTTGTTCATGGGCTGCAATGCCTTTTGACCTGTCTGAGATCTCATCTACATACATTTTTTTGTAAAGTTCCCTGTCAGTATTTCAAGTAATAGTTCAGAAAATGTCTCCCCAATAGGGAATATGAGCAAGAAAGGAGCAAAGGAATAGATGTAGTTGTATGTGTGTATGCTGACCAAGTTTGCTGCTCTTTAAGTGACAGTTTTACGGGTTATGTGTGACTTCTTTGTCTCTACTCCTCAGCAGGTTTCTGTGCCTCACCCTGCTCTGACACTTGAGGAAATTATGTATCTGAGAGGCACAGATAAATCTCACATTTGGCACACCACATCACACTCATTTGCACATCTTCATTTACATAATACTACATAACACAAGCAAAAGTCAAAGAAGAAAGGGAAATAATTATAATCTGAGGAAGAGACAGGAGAGGAGGATATCAGCGCAGAATTTCATGAAGTGGTAATTTTGCTCCTGCAAGTTGTTCTCAAAGAAAATCAGTATCTGTAACCTAGAAATTCTCTGTGACTTAAGTATTTATACTCAGATTTTCAAAGAAACCTTTGGGCTATCTGGACCTCAAATCCTACCAAGTTGCAGGTAAGATATCTAATAGCTCTCAAGAAGTCTCCATGCTATGAAAGATGGAGCGCTCTGCATGCCTGTAAAAACAAGCCTAGAGTTCAACATTGTTTTTTAGCAGAAAACAGAGGAAGAAAATCTAGATATATAAATACCACAGTCCACGTAGAGGCATGCATGTTCCTAGCATTACATGGTGCTGCTCTGAAGGAAGAAGTACTTTACAAGCAGGAGAAAAAGAAGGAATCAGTGTTTTTACCTCAACTTAAGAGCTGCTGCCTGGCAGTGCACTCAGGGGCAGAATAGACACACCCAATTTAGTGTTGGTGACTTCTATCTGAAACACTGTAGGATCTTTTTGGTGATCACTAATTGTTAGTTTGCATTAGAGGTGCTGACCAAGCTTATCTAAAATGAAGGTCAAATCACTCATTGGCTCCTGCTGAGAAGAACTGAACCTTTCATATTCCATGTGATTGTTCTAATGGGATTTCTGCACGATTGTGCAGTGACAACTTGTACCAGATGCTTCAAGAAGGTCTTTCAAATCCCATGCCTTTGGAAAGCCTATGCCCGGATTCTAGTCCTCTTTCTTCCATGAGTGGTCCTGAGTCAATCCTAACTGAAGACCTCAAGGTAGCCTCCAACTGTATGTAAAACTAAAAACATACTTAATTTTCTCAACCTGTAAAGAAGAGGCATAACAGAAATCCTTGTGAAAGGGGAGCTATTTCCCATGTTTTCCTCAGAAAAAATATTGCTGGTGTTTGTCTGAGTTTGACTCCCTTCCCATCCTTCAGACAAAAAAAAAAAAAAAAACCAAAAAAACCAAACCAAAAACCAAACCAAAAACCAAACCAAAAAGAAAGGGAAAGAACTTCTCACTTGTTAAAGATCAAAAAGTTTCTACTCTCTCCCCTCCAGTGCAAGCAAGAAATAAGTCTAGAGACAAGGTCCCTGGGATACTCACTGGACCACCTTTCCAAAGCTACATATACCCTGACAGGCATGCATTTTGCATAAAGTCTCATTTCCAGTGGCTATTATTTAGCTGCAGCCAAGGCTTTACACTCCTAATTCTGTTACAAAAACCATGCTCCCATGCTCCACAACACTGACCCTCACAGCCACTATGTGGCTGGCAGGATTAATGTTTTAAAATAAGGGATGCTTCTACAGAAAATTCCTCAAGGGTCAGAGAAAAGAAGATAATTCATGTGAGCTTCAAATCTATTGCCCAGACAAGAAGCCTGAAGGAAATAGGAGAATAATATCCCATATTCTTTCTTTTTTGAGCTGTGAAGATACAGGTTATCTGAACACTGAAGATCTTAAGAGATCAAAACAAATGACATTCTGTCACCCCAAAGCTGACTATGGGCTCTGTGTCTGTGTATATGTGTGTGTCTGCTTGTTTTTAATAAAAAAGTCAGGAAAACATCCAGACCCCTATGTTCTTTACTCAGATTTCCTGACTGACAGTTTAAAACTGACTTAATTTTTCTCATGAGAAAGGAAAACAGGAACTTTAGTTACCTGTTTTCCCTCAAATCAAAAGTAACTATGTTAAGCATAGCTTTGGTGCGTGAAAACAAACACAACTCCCAGGGCAAAATGCCTAGATAGAAGTTCAGCAGCTAAGCAGTAAATGTAAATGTTACTGAATATATCCTCTTCCATTGCAAGGTGAGTTTATTTTCTAAAGTGCACAGTTGAAGTTCATATAATTCACTACATTTAAAAAATGTAAGGGATTAAAGTGTTAGATGAATCACAAATTGTAATCAATATTCAGACTGACTGACAAAAGAAGTACTAATTTGTGTTAAAAAGACTTTACTAGCAGCACTCTGCAGAGAAGAAGTACTATCAGATTAGGCAGGGGAATTCCTTGTGGGTTTTCTTCGGGGGTGTTTTGGTTGGTTGGTGTGTGGGTTTGTTTGGTTTTGTGTGGTTGTTGTTGTTTTGGGTTTTGTTTCGTTTGGGTTGTTGTTTTGGGGTTGGATTATGGGGTTTGGTTTTTTTCTCCTTTGGTTATTTTTTGGTGTTTGCTTTTTTGTTGGTGGTGGGGTGTGTGTTTGTTTTGGGTTTGTTTTTGGTGTTGATGTGTGTATTCGGTTTGTTTTGGGTTTTTTTTACACCTTTTGAGTTTTAATATTCTTTTGAAGATCACTTCAGACAAGCTGTGAGGTGACTGCTGTACTCAGTCAAGCAGAATCCATCAAAGAGCTGCTGAGAGAGAACTGAATTTACAGCCTGGTATTAAAAAGCATTAAAATCGTCATGTAATTACTTTGAACACACAAACAGGACTCTAATCCGAGTTTGGGGTGTGTGTGTAAAATTCTAAGCCTTAAAAAGGAAGCTTTTGAACCTAGGCATTTACCAGTTCCTTGGCAGTCCCTGATCCTTTCCACTTAGAAATACAAGAAGGATGAAGAAGAATGGAAACTACCTGTAACTGCTGCAGTGAGAAACGGATGCAGTTCTTTCTGGACTAGATGAAGGTTTTTGTTTCACAGAAATTGACTACCAAACTGTCTTAATTTATTTAATAAGTCTATAACATTTTTATTGCATGTGCCTGGCTAATACTGTCTGTTATGTCCTGCCATAGTAGGTGAGAAATACTGACATTAGACTTAATCGTAACAACAATTAAATTAATATTATACTGATTATACTGCTGTGCATTCCCTGTTTACTTTCTGGAAAGTATATGACAGTTCATCTTCTACTGATGCCAGAAGTGGTAGTATAAAACCCATATTTTGAGCCACAACTATATTTTATTGTAAGGATTTGTGACTGCTAGACCAACAAATTTTCAGCTTGCTGATTCATGTAAGATCCACGCTATAAAGATATTATCCATGTTATTTGCTTTAAAAGCTTTAGCATGTTTTTTGTTGTCTTATTACTATTGTGCATTTCAGATGTTCACTGTGGAGAAGGGTTGAAAAACTGAAGTGTTTTTATCTTGGTACACTCTTCAAAAGAAGAGAAGAAAGAAACAGGTGTATATTTCAAACCATTGCACACATTTCTGGATGTTTTAAATACATTGACGTTTGACAGATTCAAACCTTCATATCTTCACAAGTAGTATTTCATGAAGCTAGCAATTACCTCAGTAGATGCAGTAAGTAATTCAAGGTTTTAGAATAACTTTTACCTTTTTTTTTGNACATATTAACACATTAAAGGTGATTACATTTTAAACATTCTACAGTGCATTAAGTAAAAGTGAGATGTGTGGTATTTGACAGAGTCTACAGAAAAAAAAAAAGATTCCTTTATAACATTGTTTCATTGCTAAAATTAACCCTTTCAAATTGTTTTACCAATGTCAACAGTTGAATGGTGCACCAAGGGGGTCTTTTTGCACAGGAAAACCTGTTCTTAAAAGCTGTCAAGAGATGATGAGGATATGAACTTGTAGGGGAAGGGGAATATCACCTTGATATCAAATTTGTAGGGAGAAAATTATGAGGTATAAGTGAAATAGGCATAATTAATACATACATTTAGATGATGAAGCAACAACAAAAAGGGATAGAGTATTAAAGCAGCATAAAACATATTTGGTTACAGGAGAAGGGCACTTTCAATATAATTAGATAGCTTGGTACTTTGTATTCAAGTTTTGTTTGTTTAAGATAGGTTTAAAATGCCAATCACAGCAACTAAGCTGTGAGAGCATGGAAATGTCTTTGTCCAAATAGTTTGTGTACAAATGTCTGAGCCTGAAGAAACTTGCCATGTGTTTTTGTAGCTAAGGAAATGAGTAATCGGTGAAATCAGTATGGGTGGTATAGGAAAATCATGCATATGGTCTTGGCACAGGAGTGTGCTTGTTACATTCCATGGGATATTTCACAATGGAAAACCAATTGCTGCACTAATATAGGATACCAGCATATCAGGCATATGTTATGAATCATGCAGTGAAGTCACAGGATCTTAGGAAATAAATGTAGCGTGAACAAGAAGGGCAAAAGAAAGTCCCTTGCTGTTGACTTGAAAGACGGAGAGGAAAATATCCTGGTAAATTTCTTGATGTTTAACATAGTGATGTATTTATTCCTTAATTGTGATTTTTATTGTTAATCAATCAGTTTTACCAGATCAAAAGTGCAAGTTGGCAAGATGGTAAATAAGTTAGAAGAAATGTATAGCTAGCTGCAGTATCAGGATATTTGATCTTTTGTCTATTTAGCAAGGCTGTAAGCCCTTGTGACTAGTTTTCTGCTAGTCAGATTCCTCCTTTGAATCTGCTTCTTTCAGGGGCTATGTTTTTCTTACGTTTTACATAGAATATTGTGATATTGTCAAGAAATAGCAATTAAGCAGATGCTGGTGCTCTATATGATGTTTTATTATTAATGTTTTTAATGAAAACATTTCCTTTAAATCCATGCACACATCGATTGTGTATGTCATAATTTAGTCTAAATATTTTCAGTAGTTTCTTATCAATTCCTTGGTAGTTTGAAAGATGAAGGGACAGTAGTGCCAATCTGTGTGTACCTCTGTCTATACTGGAACAACTTATGGCAACTGCAGATCCAGAACTTCTGTGTGTCTCAGGGTATTTGTGCTGTATTGCAGCTACATGGATAGGAAGATGTGCTAATTTATGAATAGGTAGAATACAGAAATTGAAAAAATGGGTAGAAGTAAGATCCTACTCAGCAAACTGGGATGTGATTTCCTAGTCTTTTGGCTGTGACTATCCACCAACATGCAAGTTGATACAAAATGTACCTTACATTGTATATGGCAATAAAGAGGGAGCTGTTTAAACAAAAAAATAACCCCAAATTTAGTCGTAAATATTGTTCCTAGAGGTGCAGATCTTAAAGACATTAGTTCTGTTGTTCTCAGACTAAGAAGCTTTAAAATGCGAGCCCTAAGGAAATCCTTTTAACATACAGTGATTTTCAGTTAAAAGTTTCAAAACAAATGGTAGGCAGAAAGCCCAGGGAGGCCAATGGAAGATGCTTTGAGGATGTTTAACTCTTCAGAGTCCTGAGAATTTGTATCTTTCATACAAATGTATAGATATCTCTATCAACCAATTAATCCAATGACATTTTTACTTCAAAAATCTTAGTGGCTTGACCAGAAAAATTACCTTTTGATGATACTTGACTGTGCCCTATGTTCATAGTTCAGCTACTGGGCTGCAGGTGTCTTTTAAAAACAACCTTGATGCTTTTCCACCCCAGCTGTAAACTGGCTCAGCTCTTAGAAAATACATTAAGTTTGTATTGTTATTATTACTATTATTTTGGCTTCTACCACTTCCCTTGTTAAGGTCTGTATTTTTTATTTATTTGTTTTGGATGCATGGATACCTTTCTTCTGAAATGGGGATGCCTATAATGTGCATAGCACTCATGTTTTCATTTCTTGCCTCCTGGGATCTGCATTAGAAGCAGATTTTTGAGCACAAATCTGCCTCATGCATGGGAAAAGGCTTTTTTCCCTCTGTTTGCAGGCCCTCATTATCCCCTCCCAGGATCCTGTGCACCCTGCCACTTTTTAATCTGTGTCACTGAGGCAAGATAGAGTTCAGGCAGGCTGGATGTGCAGAGATTGTCATGCAAGAAAATAAAAATTTAAGGATATGTTGCCACGTAGGATCTGTACAGTCTCCTAGACAGAGGATGTTTCCTGTTGGAAAGAGTCTCTGATGCCCAGCTCCAGCAGAGCTCTGCTGACAACAGAAAATGATTAGTGAGGATGCAGATGTGGGGCCCAGGGATTCCTTTACACCATCTGAATAACTAGATGTCCGGAATGTGGAAGCCAATATTGCTATGGCCAAGGTCCTTCCCAGCCTAATTACTTGTGTTTGTAAATACACCCAATTAATGTCTTTACCTAGTTACCTTCTTCTTTCAAGTACTCACGTGCTTGTATCAGTGATGATAGCTAGATGCCATTTTGTCCTAAAGGAAATGGTTAATGATCTTGTTTAAGTTATAGCTTCAAAAAAAGTCCTGCAAAGAGGGGGAAGGATGTGGATATACCAGATTTGGTGCCTTTCTGTGAAGACAAACTACATGCTCGAGAAAGCTTGAAATCATTCAGTGTAATGAGCACATCCACAAGGCTATCTGAAAGCCCAAAGCCTTGGAAATACATTCCTTTCATCTTTGCAATGTATTCTTAGCATTTTACTGTGTAGAATGTATAGCATAATATTAGGATTCTGAGCATGGAAAGCTGCTAACTGTAAAATATTCAGACTTCACACCTGTTCCTAAATTCAGTGAATTGTGCTCGTTAGTATTAAAATCAATATCTAACTCATTTCTGTATTATTCTATTGAAATGCATACTCTGATCCCAAAAGGAAAAAAAATGAACTGCACTTGTTTATCACTGAAGTCACTAATTGTATGTATCTTTTCAAAAATCAGTTTTCTTCAAAACTGGAAAAACACTGTGTACACAATCCTTTGTTTATTCAAAGTTTGACATTTAAAACCAGTATATCAAACGTCAGTCTTCCCTGACAGTCACAGATTTTCCATCATCTGGATTTTCCCCAACAGTTGTTAACTGTATTCAGGAAAATCTTTCCCAAAACATTCTGATATGTTAGAGCAAGCTCACTTACTGTGTAGTGTGATTGCAGTTTTAGGGAAAACTGTTAAGAAAACCTTCCTGGATGTGTTCCGGTGTGATTTACTCTAGGTGATCTTGCTCTAGCAGAAGGATTGGACTGGAAGATATTCAGAGGTCCCTTCCAACCCTTACCATTCTATGATTCTGTGTGTATAATAGAAATATAGATGAGGGCATATGCCTGAAAACCATGACATAATGTGTGCATTGAAGAGCTTTCTGAAGCCAGAATACCGGAGGTCTTTTGGAATGCTACCTTTGGCCTACCTACCAACTTCAACCTTCATTGCAGCAGCACTGCCACAGTGATACACTCTTGGTTTGTGTGTTTATTCCTTTTTAATAACTAGATGATTATTCAACAGAATTGATTTTTTGTCACCGGAAGTCATTATTTCACTAGGTATTACTAGCCTACAATAAGTCTGTCAGCTTTGCTAACCTGATTGTCCCTATTTTTAAGCTCTAGTAGACAGCCCTCTGCATTTTTTTATCAACTGGTAGCTGAAACACACTGGAAGTCAATACTTTTAATCTTTCTGGTCTTGCTATCATAAATTGAATCAGGCAATAATAACCATGCAGTTCCAATATTTTTGCTGCTTTGACACTGCTTTGTTTCAGGTACATTTTTTAGACTGATTCTGACGATACATAGGATTGTGCTTTCTTATTCTACTTTTAACTCTTAACTGTTACTACTGAGACATGCTTATAAATTATTTTTGGTCACAGACCAGTGATGGAGTGGATATAATCAGGTGAAAGAATCACCTGTGCATGCTATATGCTGCATTGTGTTGTTCGACTTCTTTTCTTTCCTCTTACCAACATGTCCAGGTGAGACAGTGTTCTTTGAACAGTTTTGAGGGCTTTCTTTTCATGAGGGCCCTTTACAGGTAACTTCAGTGGTGGCAATGAGGAGGTCTAACCCAGGGCATCCAGCAGTGCTTCCTGCCTGCTGGAAGGAAAATCCAGTGTGGAAGGGAGGAGACAGTAATGGTAGGCACACACCCAAACAATCAAAGAACAAGGTGTTCCAGGCAGGTGGTGGTACAGCATATGGTCTGCTGTTCAGTCGCAAACTGTTGTAATTCTCTTGATGTCGCTGAGCTGGTTTTCTTGATAACTGTGTTTGTAATTGTAATTGTAATTGTGATTTTGATAGTATGAAGAGGATCTTGATCTGCACCACCTCAAAACATTTTTAGTCACTGGGTGTAAAACCATAACTAGATTTGTCTTTCAAATCCCCTCTCCCCAAACACAGAGAGCCATCTGCTGAAGTTCATCTGTCCTGCAGCAAGGCATGTGATCTGACATTTTCTGAGGGCTGCCCCGAAGAAATTGATTTAGGGACCAGCACTCCAGACGCTGGAGACATTGTATCTCTGATGGGTGGCAAACCCTGGGAACAGAGTGCAGCTGTGTAAAAGGAAAACACAGGTTGACTCCCTAGTGGTCACTGTGACCTGTGGGGATTACGCAGTTACCTGATAACAGGAACTCGGTAAAAGTTGTAACATCGAAGATGCAGAATTATGGAATCCTTTATCTCTTGCCTGACCCTTGCTTAAGCCTTGGAAAAATATATGCGTTCGTGTGATACTTTCTCTCTGTAGCCAATCATGAAATTACAACTGTAGCTTGGACATATTAATGACCAGTTACAAGCTGCCTTCTGGTATTATGTCAACCTATATAAAGAAAAAGCTTTGTACAATAAATCAACACTTTGCTTGTATCAGGCTTTATCCCGTCTCTCGCATCGTGGCACTGCCCACTGTAGCACTGTAATTAAATCTCTCATTTTGTCCCTTACAGAAAAGAAATATTCTACCCCAGTCCAAATGACATGATAGGCTGGGAGAGGTTACTGCCATCTCAGGGTCTAGTGGCATTTAATATCAATGGTTCAGTGCTGCACTGCCAACATAATGGCACCTGGTATCAAACAGGTCTCTTATATGTGCTGCAGAGGCAAGTAAATATGCTGTTAAATTCTTTTCCACACCATTTTTTTCCCAGTATATTGAAATAAACAAACAAAAGGGCTATTCACAGTTAATATTGCTTGCCCTTCAGCCTACAGATAGCAAAATGCATCAACTGATGATGCAAGGAAGGTGGCTGTAGGATTATTCATTTCAGCTTCTTTGGATGATGGATGGAGAGATATTCATTGCTACTTTGGTGCCATCTGGAAACACAACACCAAATCCTAGTATGATGCTGGAACAGAAAACAATGTTTGCCTTTGTGGTTTTATTATTTATCTTCTTGTGCATCCTCAATCTTCACTGCTTCCAAATTCTTCTCAACCTCAGTTTGGGCTGATGTACTTGAGAAAAGGCCAGTTTGACTATGCTCCTTCTTATGCGCTGGTTTTGGGGCCAGACAGATCTTCTCTTGCCCCGAAAGGGACAAAAGAAAGACAAACACAAACGGATTGGAGAGTGATAGAAAGTTTAAATGGAAATGCGATTCGTGAAACTACAAAACACTACAAAGCATAGTAGCAAAGAAATATCTCAAATCATACAGAGCCCTTACATAGTACCCAGAGGCTTCCAATCCTTCCCTCCTCCCACCTGGGGGTCTACCCAAAACCCCCAGGGCTCTTTCTTCCCCCCTCCCACTGCTAGGCAAGTCTCAGGCTGGCCAGCTCTGAGACTGCACCCCCCCTTCCATTCTCCTCCTGGCATTAGGCCTGGACAGGCCTAAGAGGCCTGAGATACTCCCCCAGCGTTACCCGATAAGAGAGAGCATCTCCCACGGGGGCAGAGAGGGAAGAAAGAGAGAGATAATGACTTTGCAGATGGATTTATAGGGCGCAGGATTTATGGGTAGAAATACGCTGTTTCCTGAGTCCACCCCTATTGGGTGGGCACCCAGGACACCAGAGGTGTATCTCATGTAGCAGTGGCAGGGGGCACCCAGCCTAAACTGCCACAGAGATAGAGAATTACAGAGGCTTATTTGCCACTCTGATAATGAAAGAAAAATCCTTTATTTCTAGTTTAGATTTTTCCAAATAATTGCAGGGGTTGGAACATACAAATATGCCCACAATGAATTTTAATTTAATTAAATACCGAAGAAAGTTGTACTTTTGAAGGGAGATTGGTGAATCTCCTCATTGGGAAAAAGATAAAGGTTTCATTAGGATAATTTTTATTCAGAATGCATTGGAACAATATGCTGTATATGTGGTGTCTTATAATCAGCTCCCAGACACTCTTGCATAATCTTTTTATCACTAGCAAGAGTCTGTGGAGGGAAGTGTTTCACAAATGAGTTAAGAATGTGTTCTTATGATTTGTATATAAGTGAATTAGCTTTTCAAGCTCCACAACTCTTCTTACTCTGTTTCACATGCTCTGAAGACAAGTGAGAAAATTTGCCATACAATAAGATTAAAAGAGCTAGAAATCTTCAGGACACAAAAAATCCTCTATGTTTTCCCAGGTATTCAATAAGATGCTCTTTATAAGCATTAAACAGTGATTAATCTTATCAATACTAACAAATCACTATCATCTGTAATCTATGTTGTGAATAAGGTATGTAATGCTTTGGGCCATCTTTGTGTCAAAACTGATTTTATTTAGCATTGCTCTTACCAGAGTTTATGGAAATAATTTTCAGTCTTGCATGTATTTCAAATTTTACTTTTCAAGCACTCACTCTGTCTATTTGGTGCGTAGGTCATACTACATTGATTTTTTTTCCTATTTGGATGACTGATATATGGGTGATAAGAATCAATAAATAACCACCCTCTCTCTTTCCTTATAAATGTCCCCAAATGTATTTGTACAATGAAATGCCATTCCTAGAAGTCAGCATAAACAAAAATCTATCTGCATCATTGATCAGGGAAAGAAAGACTTAAAAGATTGTATAAAATTTAGTAGAACTGCTCAGAATCATTGTTTAGCAGCATTGAAATACTATAGTGGGGAACATTTGCTGCCAGGTGGGGAAAGGCCATGCTCCTGAAAACAGAGGAGTCTTCAAAAACGTCCTAGTGCTGCCAGACTTCTTAAGCATTTCACAGTGCAGGGAAGAGAAGGTGCATGCTGTTTTCAGGTAAAGCTTTAAATTTAGCAATTTCACTTATACAGTAATAATGACAAACTTGGGAAGTTTTCCTTTGTACTTTGGCTTGCAGCCTGTAAATGGAGAAACAAAGCTGGTCTCGTAGCTGGTGCAGCTGGGGCTGTGCTGACTCATTTGAGCTGAGGCTCTGACCCTAACCTTGGCACTTAGAGCTATTTATTTCTCTTTGCTGCTTGTCCTGTCCATCAGCTAAAGGTTGAAGCTATTTGTAGCAGAGTGGAAGCAGGGATAGCTCTGCATGCTGGTTTTCACAGTTCACAGAAGTGCAACCAGAGACCCAAACACAGGACCCTGATGAGTTCACAGAAAAAAGCTGTGATCTGCCACTGCTGAAATATGAGCACAGTTTGTTGCTGGGGTAGTAACCTTTGAGACTGAGTAGATAGAAAGGGACAAGAAAAAAACTATATTCTCCAGAAGCCATGAAGTGTGGGTTTAGCTATGTATCTATCTTCAAGGCACCTAGATCTAAATAAACATTCAGATAATTTCACAAAAGGAATGACAGCATGGCATGCAAGAAATATTCCCGTTACTCCACCACTGCTGCCTAAAGCAATGTGTTGTCAATATTTATGAAGCATCAGTAACAGCATTTCTCCCCATGGCCTCAGGACTTTTCTACCCTGGCAGGGTCTGTTTGTTTGAAGACTCTATACACTTTCTTTTCATTTAAACCAAAAAGATTTTTCCTTTTAATTACACCTAAGAGGGAAGTGATGACTCAGGCCAAGGGAATGTAGCACAGTGCTCAAGTGAGGCAATTTGATTCTTCTGTGGAGTTTGGAAGTTGCTAACTGAGGACTATTTTGGAGCCTTATCCAGCCAGCATCTCTGCTATGTTTGGAAGCATTCCAATGAGATATTTTTGTAAAGCACTGGGATAAGTCCATCTATTAAGGGGAATTTAATACTGCTGGGCATTTGCTTTAAATCACCCTATCTGTGGATATTGTTAAATGACTACAGAAAAGATAGCAAACTCGCACCACAGCAGAGACATTTTCTTTCACACTTTCAAAGTCTAATAAGAGTTTTCTGAAGACATACTGGTGATACAGTTTTGTGATACCTCACTTTTCCTTTGTCTGGAGAAACCAGACCAGACTTTGAATGGAAATAATAATATTCCAGTCCACAAAGTAGCCTCTGACACATTGCTGTATCTCAGAATAATATGTATTCACTGTGGAATGACCTGAATTATTAATGAGACTGGGAAGGGAGGGCCTATGTGTTAATGCAGCTCTGTTCAGGCAGCTCTGCATTTCTGCATCACTTTATTGTAGTTTTTTGTTTATTGTATCAGTTTCTGTAGAAAACCTTGTGCAATCTTTAAAAACTCTTTTTAGAAGGAATATTTTTTGATAAATTTTAAACAAATATACACATACATACTGTGGAGAAAGAAGGAATATGTATAGTTTTTAAATAAATATAACATTTGACTTAGTTTGTTCAAACTAACTACAAAGAGTTTAAGTCAAAGGGTTTCTGGGGAGAAATAAAGGTCAGGATAACATTTTTTTTTAAATTGGTATACACGAGGGAGTAAATCAATTTTACTCCAAGGAGGATTTCAAGACGTAAATATTTCAGTCATGACACTTAAATGAAAGCACTGACCTAATAACATGGAGCTGAAATGAGAATCTGTATTCAGTAATGTCTGGGGTACATGTGTGTGAGAACAGGCCTGATCACAAAATGGTAGGGGTTGGAAGGGACCACTGGTGTTCATCAAATCCAGCTGCCCTGCCAAGATAGGCTTACATAGGACAGGGCACATGATGCTGCCTCTCCATTGTATTCAGAGGTCTGGGTGCAATTTGTGAAAATGTTAACTATTTTTGAAGTAGAGTACATGCCTGGAATGATACAGCCACAAAACCCATAGGGCAGTAAACTTGCCAAGCACCACACAGAGCTTACTACTGGATGTGCACGTGGGACCTACAGAGAAATGTGTCTGCCATCACCATGCAGCTAGGAAGATCTGAGCTCTCTTTTAGTGATAGGTAAAACTGGGATCCAGCAGTACAACTGTCCTAACTGGGAGAGAAAAAAAAAAACACATCAGCTAACTGATACATAGCTGGAAGCAGGGTAAGCTTCTCCCTCACCAGAGATGGGGTTTACAGAATTGAATGGATTTCAAACTGAAGTTTCCAAGAAAATAATTTTGTTCTGCCTACTGTGTACTCTGAGCAAATGTTTAATGCTTGATTTTGACAGAATGATCTGTGAAGCATGTTGTATTCAGCTTTTGCCACACATGCCCCAAAAAGGCATGTAAAGGTACCTGGTATATGGCTACATGTGAGCCTAATGGGATTGGTACACAGAAATTTTGCAGGTTTTGAGCTCTACAGAGAAATGCTAGAGCTACACATATGAGATGTGGTTTCAATGGACACTTGGAAGAAACCTAGCTTAGGACTTGAAACCTCTTTCCTGTAGACTGTTTGGTAGGAATTTATATTCAGTTTCGTGTCAAGATCAACGTATTTGCCTGTGTCAATGATCACTGAGAACCAGTCCACAAACACAAAAGACTGCAGGAAAAGGGCAAAACACTTTTAACCTACAGCATGACTGGATCTGTGGTCATGACCTGAATTTTCTCCAACACAAAATCTTCTTCTTTTCACCCGAGGTTATTGATATATATTTAGTCTGTAATATGCATCAAGTGTCTACTCATATTGATGTAATTTTCACAGAAATAAAGCTATTGGCTTCCCACATTTTACATCCATTTTTCAATGCTTCTAAGGTTCTGCATCAAAGTTTTGAACAACATAGGTTTGTTGTAATTCTGCTGCCATGGTTCCTGTTCTTTTGTCAGCATCACCATAAGAGCAGCTGATGACATAGGTATTTTATTTTCTTTGCTTCTTGGCACATTAACTAATCACACCCTCAGACATTTGCATTGTTATATTCATGGTCTAACAGAAGCAGGGAGGAGTGAAAGGTCTTTGTCAAGGCAGAGACAAAGAAGACTTATTATCAGTGTCAGGCAGGACCTGTGAAGTGCAGGCTTCTGTACCATGGTGAAGACACTGTGTTAGTCAGTAGGATAGTAGAAAATGCATCCTTCACTTCTGACGTAACTGTAAAACACAGTAAGTCTTATCACACTTCCTTCTGCTTTGTGTGAGCTGGTTTTTACTGTGGGAGAACCACTGGTGTGTTGGCTTCACCCAACCTGCTGTTTAGCCCAGTGTAGGCTCTCCAAGGGAACTGTGGTATCTGATGCGATGCTGCTTTCCCAGCATTTTAACAGCTAATGCCTGAACTAGGCTATATTCCCATCTTGTGGATTTGATTTTCAGTGAGATTTTCTGCTTGTGTCTGCACTGGTTTAAAATCTCACCTTGCCTCTTAGAATTGTATTAGAGTTTTAAACATAAGAAAGTGATATGCAGAACATGGCTGTACATATGTTGAAGACATGGGAGGGGAAATCAGATTTTTCACTATCTGTTCCATATGAGGAAAAAATTACAAATGCTGGAGTCAGAACATCTAAGGGTTACATCCTAGAGTAAAGTGGTTTTAATAACCCCAAGTCTGAGATAGAACACAGACTCGTGCATAATGGTCCCCCCTAACCTTTCAATTCCACGGCTAATACTGGTGATCACTTCAGAAAAAAGTGTAAATCAAAGCAGACCTAAAGGTCTTTAATCTTGTGACATTAGTCACAGTATCCTTGTAACAGAAAAAAGAAGTGTACTTATGAAGTTCTTGTAGCTTTAGAGTCGCTTTCTAAAGAGCTGATTCCTCGTGGATTTGGACTGAAGTAATTGATTTCAGCTGTATTATTTTAGATTTCATCAATGTAACCATGAATCAGGCTCCAAATTTCTAAACATATACAGCTACATCAAAGAATTGGTAGTGCTGCAGTGGTGTTGAATACATGTGCAGACATTTTTTTTTTTTTTAATCAGCTAGTTTTTGGAAGCATCATTATTGGCAATTAAGCTTTAGCAGGCACTATCAATGCCATAACATTACTATGGTGACAAGATGCTTTCCGACGTGACAGAACACATCTTTATTCATGGTATTTGACTGCTATTTAAGAGGCCAGTCTCATAAAGCAGGCCTTAAATTTACCATTGAAATCTCCATTTATATTCTATCACTCTTTACAATAGTTGTAACAATAGTTGTAAAGAGTGATACTGATCAAGATGTTTGTTTTGCTTTTTTATTTCTTTACATGTTGGATGGTTTTTGGCAGACTTGAAAATTGTCTTATTTCCTATACAATCTTGATTTGAGGTCACTGGAACATTTTTACTAGTTCCTTCTAATTAGTTTAGATAGATTAAAAATACTTCAATTGTGTGAAGTTTAACCAACTCTTAAAAAAAATCTTTCTGTATTTTGACTTTTATGGTGAACAACAGAGTGCAAAGAGTTTGGTAACCAAAAAGAAATGTCCGTAAAACATTATTACTGTGTATATAGCAGCTATGTAAAATGAGACACCTTCCCTGTTTACCATCTGATTTTCTCAGTGCCAAGAGACTGAATTACACATTGATGCTTCTCTCTCTTCAAAATGATTGGCATGTTTTTTCTCTCTTCCTACCTTGCCATTTCATATTTTTCTGCCTTTTTTTTTTTTCTCTGTAGTTCTTCCTTCTGTTTGGGATTCCAGGCTTGAATGTGTCTGTGTTGCTCTTGCCAAAATTTTACTTCTCTGAGAAAGTGTCATTTCCAAATGTAACCAAGCAAGAAGACATGATTCAGTGGCCAAGGTAACAAAATATACAATGAAAGAACTGCAGCAATCAATGAGAGATTTAAAATGGTTGAAGAATTGTGATTTTTATCTCTGTCTTCCATAATCCCATGACTAACTTGTCACAAGTATAATTTTCAGTTACTGCAGCTCTTACTGTAAACATGGACCAATCACTTCCATTAATATGGTTAATTTCAGAAGACAGTGTAGCTGGGTTGTGTACAAAAATGCAGCTTTTCCCACTGAAGTACTGTAGTATGTTTGCCCTACATATCTCACTGGTGATTATTGCAACACAGGTTAAAGTTACCATAGGATCGAATGTTTTCCACTTTCCTGAAGCTTCATACTAGTCCATTTAGAAAATGTGTGTTATTAAAGTAGGAGAAGTCTTATGCATACAATTTAAATGAAATATTTGAAATTACTTCCATGTAGAGTTTTGTGGAATTTGATTGACAGTAAATACTGGCTGGTCCATGTGTTTCTAGAGACATAGCAATAGACACAGAAACAATGAACAAAATCCCAGTTTGCTAAGTACATACCGGAGATTAAGACGTAGGTAGAGAAAGTTCTTGCCTGAATCAAAGGGACAGTGTAGAAATACCACATGGAATAGGATATTAAGTCTAGGAAGTTGCCAATTTGTTTAGACAGCAATTATTCACCACTACTAGTCAGCACG
>VXBD01008378.1:53003-65327 GCA_013399975.1 Indicator maculatus
AAGAAATTGAAGTGAAACAAAGTATTCCTCAGCACAAAGAAACTACAGGAAACTGTGTGCTTATGCTGAGAGATCATCCTTATCATGGCAAACCATTAATTTGTCATTAATAGGTAGAGTGTGACCACCATTTTAAGCTCTACACACACTTGCAAAGTAGAAGATCAGCATCTCTAGCAGTATTGGGTTTTTATAATATGTTTTTCCAAAAACTACATGGTGCTGAAGCAACAGAGATCATGTACCATTTTATCTAAAAGTGGCCATTTTACAAAAAGCAAAGGTTGGGATTTTGTTTGTTTGCTTGTTTGCTTGTTCAAAGAAGGAGTTTAAGCAAACCAAACATTCTTTAGGGTGTATACTGACTTTAAATCCGTATCAATGAAGCTACTAGATATTTCTCAAGCCATCTAAAATTACCTGAAATATGTGTAATCAGGGTTGCCTCTGTGGTAGCACCTTCTGGCACATCCTGGCTGTTTGCATAGTGTAATCATTGAGTCATAAAATTGTTTTCATTGGAAAAGACCTTTAAGATTCATCAAGTCCAACCATTATATAACTCTACCAAGTCTGGTGATAAACTGTGGTCCTAAGCACCACATCAAAAGACCTTTTAAACACCTCCACAGACAATGATACAATCACCTCCCTGAGAAGCCTATTCCAGTGTTTGATAATGTTGTAAGATAACTGATTATCAGAACCTCTTCTTTTTTTTTTTTTTTTTTTATTTTTTCTTCCTTCTCCTTCCTACATAGGGAGACATAACAAGGAAAGGGAAAAGTGTCTATGGATGTGGTATTGTCCACTCAAAGTAGGCTGCTCATAAGAAAAAAATATTGTTTGGGTTACTTGCTGCTTGTATCATGAATCTTCCTGAGCTGGTGTAAACTTGTTTGAATTTCTATTTTTTTTCATAGCATCAGCAAAAGAGGTAGACAATCCAGGAGAAATGATGGTCCCAAATTTGATGGAGCCTAAGGATTAAAGGTCCCAGCAAATGGTGCCTTGTAGTAGGCACCATTAGGTATGGTCAAGGTTCAACTCTGGAAAGAAAAAGGCTGTGGGACCTTGAGGCATGAAAGGGTTTGCATGAGATTAGGGAACCATGAACAATGAATATGTGAAGGTGAAAGTATAGAAGCTGTGGGATATGTTCCTCTATGTAAAACATTCTGGAGTTCACTCAGCTGGAGATCACAGTGTCCTACAGTCATGTACAGGTGCTAGAGTATGCCTGATTTTATGTATATATCTGTGTATGCATGCATCTGCGTGTGTATGTGTCTAATGTACACACACATGCATGGAGGTCATGCAATCAAACAAGATCATACTCTGCTGTCATAGACTCATACAAAATGTCTGCTGTGCTTTGCCTTTAGCTAGGACCATCAGCATATTAGCTGTCTGACTAGGACTAATATTTGGCTATTCCTTTGCCTAATAATTCCGCATTTGTTTGCCTCCTACTTCTGTGTGCCTTACACTTAATTTACAAGTGGCTAAAAGCCAGTTTCTCTGAGAACTTAGTCCCTTTGCAGTCATTCTAAATTATTTATGCCTTTCTTCAACAGTAAGTCTATTGTTCTGCCTTGTTTGCAATGAATCCTTCTTTCCTCTACGTGAGGAGTATTCTCTGTAATACAAGGATGCTCCATTTTCTGCAATGGCTGGTCTCAAATTACCAAAAATCTAGACAGTGTCTGTAGGTGATGATTTAAAGAAATCTGTGTTGGAGTACACAAGTGTGATGCAGTGGGCAGAGTAATAAACCTCACAGGAAAGAACTTATGTGGAGGAAAACGTCAGTGATTCACCACTGACCTGTGAACATTTGCTAACCAGATTATTCAGTAAAAATTAGCCCTTAAATAGAGAGCAGTGCAAACCCCAGTTGTGATCAGGGGTAGTGATGTGATGTTCATAAGTAGTGCCCCATTTTATTTTCTTCTTTTACCCATCTGCAGTCTTCAATTTTGCTTATTCTCACCATTTTCTTAACAAGTGACGATGTCTTTAACTTTTAAAAATTGGTTTTGATTAACATCTTTCCTTTCTCTAGGCTTGCAGCTTTCAAACTTTGCTCAGCATTAGGCTATTCTGGCCACACTAACTGGCAGATAATCTTGTTATAGATCATTTCAGGTGCTTCTGCTATGACATTTTCTCAGAAATGTCTGCTGGGATTTTTACTTGATCCTGAATTTTACACGGAATTTCACAATTTTCTCTGACCCAGTTTAAATGTATGACAGTTTTCTTAGCTGATGTATTACAATTTCTCTCGTTTCACTCTTGTGCTTTTATATATTTTTTTATTCTGACTCTTTCCTTCAAGCACTGTCTTGTTTCTTGTCATCTCGTTTCTTGTCTTCAGACAATTTTCTTGAACTGCTTTTTAGCTTTCATTATAATTACTATGAAAATTCTTCTTTGTGTTTAAAGCATTTGTGGAAACTTTGAACTCGTCACACACTGAGTGTTTTTCTTCCTAAACAATTCTTCCTTTTTCATCTTCCTCAGACTGAAAGCTGTGGTGAAAAGAATTTAACAGGGCATCTTTTTCTCACAAGGATGTTCTTTTGGACAATGTTGAAAATCACGTAAGAAATCTTTAAGCAAAGAATATTGATAAAGGTGGCAGAAAATACAGCAGGGTGATATAAATGAAAACAAATAGTAATTTAAAATAAAATCTATCTCTCCCTCCACATACTTGATTTTATTTAAGGACCTACTAGTAATGTTTGTCTAACCATTTTTAGTAGTTAACTTTCTGTTTGATGAATTTGGCATGTTAATGAAAGCAATATGCTGTATGTGGGCCTTTTGCTGCATGTAATTTGTATAATCAATTCTGTACATAATACTTACAAGAGCATCCTTTTCCTGCAGTAAGTTGTAGTGAATCTTAAGTAGTAAGTTGTGTGAATCTTAAATAGGTAAAGCTGAAAGGGAAAATAATCATTCCGTTCACAGCCATCGAGAATAGGCAGAGTTCTTGGCACATACGTATCTACATATTCATAATAATGTGGAGGGGGTTGCAGCTTGAAAGCAGTACAGCTGTCTAATGAACAAAATTGTTTAAATCTCAGTGTGGCTAACTCCTCATCTCAGAGTTCCCAGTTTATGTATTTTGCCCCATACTGATGTATGTGACTGGGGGTATATGTATACTACGTAACTGTTGACCTTCCTCTACTCCAAAGCATGGAAATTAAACAAAGTTCCAAAACACCTTGCCAGTAAAGAACTGGTCATAAACCCTGTTAGGATGCATCTCTAGAGATTTTGAATAATTATTCCCAAAGGTGGATGGAATGGACAAACATTTTAAAATCCTGTTTTCAAACAATAGGCACCATTTTTTAATTAGATTAAATTAGGATCAAATTATTTTATATATATACAAGGTGGTTTAACAGGACACAAAGCTTTCTAAGACTTTCAGTTTTCACTTTCTAAAAGCAGCCATGCTTGACTGTAAAGCTGTTCCTTCTGGGCTCTTTACCTATTGAAATGACCATAGTTTTTTAGGTGATTCTTTTTAAATTTCCTGGAAAGTGTTTCACTGACTACCCACATCTAAGTCCATCTGTTTGCATTTTGCAAAGGTGCATTTGTAGTTCTCATAAATACACTTGGTAGTAAAGGGAAGAGCAATGAAGCTCTAGGGCTGTATACCTGTAGTAGTTATACGACTGTTATTCAACAATGAAAATTGCTGTACTAAATTTGTGTAGCTGTCTGTATAAAACACTTTGGTTGTGTACATCTGTTACATAAAGCTCTTAAAAAAGAGCTTCAGTGTGGTTGACTTGAAGCTGGAGAGAGAAATTCATAATTAGGGAGAACAATATAATAAAGCTTAACAATATATAAGTCAATGAAACATTAGTTCCTTAAAATGCAAACAAAACCCTTGAAAAGTCAACCAAAACGAGATGAGAAAGAGAGGGAAATAAGACAATGTTGTATTCTTTGAATTTGCTATGAAGACATGGAAAATACCTGGCACACACACTTGCCAGAAATATCTTTTTATACAGATTGAAAAAAAAATTGCCTGTTAAGCTAATACATTTCTTAATCGAGATTTCACAACCAGAGCTACTCCCTACTCTTCAGAGACAGATTAAATTTTGGCTGAACACACCTGACTAAGCTAAGATGATGTTGTCTGCCTCCCTTGCTTTTTAAACCCAGTTTTAAATTTTCCATGAAATTCAAAATGGGACCAACAATCTTGCAGTAAGCTTCCACAGAATCAGAAACAGAAGGTAGATGAGAAGATACTAATTATGCTATCCCATTTAACACCAAATTAACTTGAGTTCTTTTCCACATGGCAAACCTGCAACATAAGAATACTATTCACATGGTGTAGATCATGCCTTTGCTCACTGGCTTTTGCACCTGTGGAAAGGAACTGAGTGGAGAAAAAAAAAGAAATAGAAAATGCTGATGGGCAATAGAAGAACTATGAATTGATCTTACTATAGGGCAAGTAAAAGGAATTCAAGACCCATTTAGTTCTGCTGTCTTTTCTAAATCATAGGAGAGGAGAAGCAAGAAAATTGAGGCTTTGGATCAGCCTTACAGATGTTGTGGGTAGAGCTCAGCCATTTCCAATACAAGAATATATTGAAATGCTGTTTGCACTATGGCTGTCAGGAAGAACTCAAGCTGAGTTTCTCTCCCCCACCTCTTCTTTTTCAGTTATTTACAGCTGACAGGACTCAAAAAGTTCTCTTGGCTGGCACATCTGAAATACTGCACAGGTCTGGTTCTCCTGAAAAAGACCAAAAGCTGTACTCTGGCCCAGAGTACATGCTTCGCTGAATTACTCTGATCACACTTCTGAGTTTGCATAGTGTGGCTTCAACAAACGTTTTTACATAACCTATTGACACCCACACATGGNTACCATGTTTATGGATGGATTAGGAATTTGTGAATACCAACAATATTGAAATCCTAGACTATTTCCTAGAGCTCTTCCTCTCTAAGGAAGAGAGAAAGCAGTTCACAACTAATCCACAATTAGTTCATGATGACTTATTAACAGTACTCATAATAAAAATCTGCATCAGAATGTGCTAAAAAGCAATTTCCTGTCTGATGCTATAGTAACAAGAGGACACAGTCTCAAGCTGCGCCAGGGGAGGTTTAGGCTGGAGATGAGGAGAAAGTTCTTCACAGAGAGAGTGGTTGGCCATTGGAATGGGCTGCCCAGGGAGGTGGTGGAGTCACCGTCCCTGGAGGTGTTCAAGAGGGGATTGGACGTGGCACTTGGTGCCATGGTTTAGATAGGCATGAGGTTTAGGGTGACAGGTTGGACTTGATGATCTTTGAGGTCTCTTCCAACCTTCTTGATTCTATTCTATTCTATTCTATTCTATTCTATTCTATTCTATTCTATTCTATTCTATTCTATTCTATTCTATTCTATTCTATTCTATTCTATTCTATTCTATTCTATTCTATTCTATTCTATTCTATTCTATTCTATTCTATTCTATTCTATTGCTCATTGCTTTGCTTCTTCTGAAAGCAGGTATGTGCAGTTTCACTTTGCTGTTACCATAAGAAGCAACTAAAATGGCCTAGAGCGTTCTTCAGTCCCAATTTTTAGCACACCTCTAACAGTGCAAACTGGAAGAACGTCAATAGATGGATTAATTAGTTAGGGATATTTAATTAATTTATCAGAAAAGAAGCTTGAGTGTAAGCTCTGAGCAACACATATTGACAGACAAAAATTTGATTAGTATAGCTCTTATTCTTGATATAGAAGAGACTGAGAGGCAATGCCTTCTTTAATGTTCTGGACTTGAAGCTGCTGAGGCTCAGCACAGATTCACTAGTAGATCAGTGTGTTTACCTCTCGGGGTGACACCTTGTCGTAGAGGAACTGGGCTGCTAGAAGTCATGATTTCCTCCACTGCCATGTGGTTCCAATCCTTTTGATTTATTTTTCTGCTTTTGGAATACTCAAAAGTACAGACTTCAGAGAAGATAGACTGAAGGGATTGATTTAGGGATGAGCACCCAGAACCAGACACCAGAGATATAGTGTCTCTACTGGACAGTAAACCCTGGGAACAAAGTGAAGCTGTGTAAATGAAAACACAGACAGATTGGCTCCCTAGAAGACCACTGTGACCTGTGGAGTTACATGGTGACCTGATAACAAGAACAAAGCAAAGCCTGGGACAGAATTATGGAATCCACTTAGCTCTTGGTTGACGGTTGCTTAAGCCTTGGAAAAAATATATGCGTTAGTGTGATACTTTCTCTTTGTAACCAATCATGAACTTACAACTGTAGTATGGACATACCAATGACCAATTACAAGCTGCCTTCTGATGCTATGTTAACCTATATAAAGAAAAATCTTTGTGCAATAAATTGACACTTTGCTTGCATCAGGCCTCGTCCCATCTCTCCATCACAGCAATAGACTGTTTTCTTACTTCTGCTATATTTAGAGTCTTCATGTGCATTTTAGATTTTACTGTATCATTTTAGATTTGAATTCTTGAGATAAAATTTCCTTATACCTTGAATTACGTTGTCAAGTGTAACTTAGTCAAGTAAACAGAATCTGAAAATTTTCATCCTCTCTCAATTGCCTGTGCTATACTTTTTACTCAGAGAAAGAAAAATAATCCAGGTCTTACAGTATTGCTATAGCTTTGCAGAAATGTTTAGTGAAGGTTTGAAGTAAATGTGTTTATAAGGTGTAATGTAATATGGTTTGCACAGACTTCAGAGATGCTATAGAGGCCTAAAGGATGTTTCTAGGATCAAAATACCATTTATAATTGCAGTCTTGGTCTTAGAGTTTACCTGGTTGTCTTGTGTGACCCACAGATGGTGCCAACATACAGAAAACCATCTTGTGTCAGAACTGTGATCATTATTAGTTGTTATAAGGTATCCTCATCCCATCTCCTAGATATGTGAAAAGCCATACCAGCATGCTGGTAGCAGATTGGTAGAAGGATTGTGAATAGTGGATGTTACTTTGGGCTTTTTGTACCCATTTTGGAGCACACATAGCCATAACATGGTAATCAAATGAATGACAGAGTACTAAAATATTGTAAGAGGATAACCCTAAAGGTAATTTCCACTTCCCTCCAGTATTCTGGAAGTTGTAATACAGAATCATAGAATCACAGAATTGTTTTGGTTGGAAAAGACCTCTTAAGATCATTGAGTCCAACCATTGACTTACAGCATCATGGCCATTAAGCCACATGCTGAAGTGCCATGTCCACAAGTTTCTTGAACACCTGCAGGGATGATGACACCACCACCTCCCTGGGCAACCCATTTCAACACATGATCACTCTTTCCATAAATGATTTTTTTTTCCTAATATCCAACCTAAACTCTCCCCTCGCACAATTTCAAGCCATTTCCTCTCTTCCTATCACCTTATATCAGGGAGAAGAGACCTACCCCACCTCACTACAACCTCTTTCAGGTAATTGTAGAGAGCAATGAGGCCTCCCCTCAGCCTCCTCTTCTTGAGACTAAATGATGCCAGCTCCCTCAGACCTTCCTCGTAAGACTTGTCCTCTTCACCAGCTAAGACCATTTGACACCATTGCAGTCAAAACGCAGACAAGCTGTGCAACTGTGCACAGTGCAACATAAAAGGTTCCAAAGGAAAGTAGGCATAATGAATATTGAAAGCTCTGACATTTGTAGCTTCTGGTGTGCCTTGCAAATAAGGCTAATCACACCAAAGAAGCCACTTTCTAGTGTGTTGAATTGATGGAAGATTTCATCACTACATTTGATAGGAAGAAAGAATAGTATTGCCCAGAACTTGCACTCTAAGTTTCTTTTTTTTTCTTTCAAAAGGTGTACAGTGGAGCTCAAGTGCTATAAATAGATATGAGAAGGTAATTTGATTTTGCAACCTGAAGTAGAGAAGTTATTACTTGATACTCTCTAATGGGATTTTGCTAAGTTACTCACTTCAGCAGAGCATCAGGACATGATGAACTCCATAGCTGCAAGCAGAACTAAATTTATAGTTACAGCTTGTGGAATGTCAAAAAGAGTAGACACTGATTTTGACTTCTCTGTGGATTTTAAGTGATGTTAGTGATTTAATGAACCCACATAAATTCTCTGTGAATTTTACATCCACGTTACTGGATTCATGACCCTCCCTGCTCTTACTGCTGTGTACTGTTTAACTTCAAAGATACAAGTTTGGCAGTCTGCTTTGTTATCATATGTCAAAAAGTGCTTCACCAAATAGCCTTCGAACGTATTGTTGTTTCAGGTTCTTCACAGAAAATACAGAAATGTTTATTATCTCAGAGTTCAACTATACTTGCTAGCAATATTAGTGTTCATCTACCATAGAATATTTACTTTGAACCCCAAGGAGTTTGAAAAGTATCATGAATTTCAAACTTTTAGGTACTCAGCACTTCTTCAGTGTGTAAAATCTTGCTTGATTTTTCAGTAAACTGTATTTCCACCTGTGACTTATGAAATAGGGAAATCAGTTCAATTTCCTGGAAACGTGTAAGATTGTGGTACTGCTGTGATGTGAGAGACGGGACGAGGCCTGATGCAAGCCAAGTGTCGATTTATTGAACAAAGCTTTTTCTTTATATAGGCTTACATAACATGAGAAGGCAGCTTGTAATTGGTCATTGGTATGTCCATACTACAGTTGTAAATTCATGATTGGTCACAGAGAGAAAGTATCACACTAACGCATATATTTTTTCCTAGGCTTAAGCAGCCATCAACCAAGAGCTAAGTGGATTCCATAATTCTGTCCCAGGCTTTGCTTTGTTCTTGTTATCAGGTCACCATGTAACTCCACAGGTCACAGTGGTCTTCTAGGGAGCCAATCTGTCTGTGTTTTCCTTCTAGCTGCGCTCTGTTCCCAGGGTTTGCCACCCATCAGGGTTAAAGCATCTCCTTCTATCAGTAAGGCAGTGTCTGGAGTTCTGGTCCCTAAATCAATTCCTTCATGGTACCATACACAGAATTTTAAACCAAACACAATAACAGATATCTATATGTCTTTGAAAAGTTTTGAATTTACGCTTGTGATCAAATCTAGTTATAGAAAAAGCAGTACTTTTTAGATTTGGTTTCCATATAGTTATCGTTTTGTTGAAAGTGAGCTGTGATTCTCAAGTCACTCACAGGAAACTGTGGCACTGTGCCATCCTCCTCCATTGCAACACTGATCCTCACTTACTAGTTTTGTCAGTTACTTGTGTCATATTTAGCATAGGAATGGCAGCTAGCTCAGCAGAACTGCTTACTCTAACATTTAACCCTTTTCTAAAGACGTTGTGGTACCCAGTAATATGGGTTTTCCTCAAAAAAACCTCAAATTTTTTCTTTTCTTGGGGTAGACTCTTTGTTGACAATTTTTTCCAGAAATGGGGGAATAAGTATCCTAAAGCATATGGAAGATTTTAGACTACGTTTTAAAGCTGTAGCTGTGATTTTTAAAATACATGTTTAGGAAACATAGGTTTGAGATGCTTATGAATGTTAAAAAAGCTTTTCCAAAGCATAAAATACACAAAAATGCACCTCAATACTGTAAAAATTTAACATATATCTATGTTATTAGTTTGTAGGGAGTGATCTATCAGCCTTGTAATGAAAGACTTTCTGTGTTGGAAACAGGTAGCATTGCTTTCTCTTTCTCAGACATTTTGAGAATTTATATGCTGCAGACCCATGACTGAATCACATAGAAACACACATGGCTCTAATGAGACAAAACAAGGCTGTACTTGTTAAATATTCAATCCTATGTATGTTGTCCCCAAAAGCAAAATAATATAATACTTAAGCTGAATGTCTTCAACAGTTATGATCTCTGTGAATGAGTGTGGGTTGAGTCATGACAGTTCTTCTCACTGTTATGAAAGCTCAAAATTTTCTAAAGCAATATTTTCCTTCCCTCCGTATCTTCTGTGGGGAAACAAGTCACTTCTGGCATGCTTTTTCTGTGGGTTAAATCCTAAATAGATCATGTTTTGGGATCAGTTTGGCAACTGACATCTTCTTAACTTTCAGAGTGCCTGTTTGGAGATATGACTCATCACACGTTTTCTCCTAATCTTTTCCTTCAGAACTTGCTTCAGAGAGGTATCAGGCCTCTTGTACCATGCAGTAGTTTCCATTCACCTTCCTGATTATTTACTCTGTGTAGAACAGAAGTTGTTTTTCATTGCTGAGCTAGAGTAAAAGTACAATTTTAATTGGCCTACCAATTGTTACCTTGTCCATTGCAACACATGAGAGATGGAGCGGGGCTGAGATACCTGCCAGGTTGAAAGCTACAGCCTGAACTGGTTCCACACTGCTTATGAACAGTTGGTGGGTAGTTTCTGCCCAAACTCTTGGGTCAAAGATTCACACAAATCACCTAGTATTAGTATTCTTCTTTTAAAATCATATTCTTGTCACCCACTGTGGACAGTTTGCAATAAGTGCAAAAATGACACAGACTGAAGCAGACTGCTCACTACCAAGAGCCCCTTGGATAATGAGAAAAAGCAGTAGACATGGGAATAACTCTTTTTTGGTTTTTCTTTAAGAAATTCTGAGGCTACCAGAGCAGTGGAAGACAGTTTTCTTCCTAAATGTTGAGAGCCTGAGCCCTCCTTTGGCTGCATAACAGTTACTGGCTCTCTCCTTAAGTGGCTGTTAGGAGAAAAGAAACTACATAAAATAGAAATGATGTTGAAAGAGAAAACGGCTTGTTAACCAGAACTCTGGTTGTAGTTGCATATGCCACCCTATGGGACCTGCATTTCAGGGAGACAGGCTATGGCTGCAAGGTCACTGTAACACCAATGGCACAGAGACCAGAAACAAAGGACAAGTCAGAAAGCAAAAGGGGGTGATGTTAAAGAGTGAAGTGATGGTGCATCACATCCTATCCTTTGGAGAATATTTCTCTTAATGTGGCACTCTAACAAGGCATTGTGCATGTAATATGCCACTCTCCATGATGTCAGATGGGGAAAATATGGTTATGATACAAAAGGACATCTTTTTAGCTTCTTCTCTCAGAAGACACAAGAGAAAAGTATTATCTTAGACAGCTGTGATGTGTATATAATGTACATAAAATCAGTTTCTGTCAAGCGGTGAGTTTTAATTACACTGGGATTTAGCTCACAGGAGGTGAGCACTAACAAAAACAATTTTTAAATAGTCCATCTCTTTCACATATTTGAAAATATCATTCTAATAAATAAAATATTGAGGGGGTTGTTTGTTTGTTGTTTTTTGTTGTGTTTGGGTTTTTTTGGGGGGTGTTGGTGTGGTTTGGTTAATATTTTTTTTGTCTTGAAATTGTGGTATTGCAGAAGACCATTGATTTCATTCTATGCAATAACATTTTCTAGAAACAGGCTGTGAGGTTGTTCAGCTGCGGATGTTATCACAAACCTATCAAATATGTTACAGTATTTCTCACTCCACTGGGGGAAGGCTTCTGTGGTTATAACTGTACTGTTATGGGACATAAAAGATTTATTATTAAAATGTACATGAAGAAAGTAAAATACTCTTTTTACTTCAAAACCTGAAATACATCTGTCTCATCTCTTGCTCCTCTTTTACAGACAACAAAAACAGAAAAAAAATTCATTAAAATAGTTTCTGTGATAAGACTCCAATTCATGGGTTTGGAAAATTAATTTCAACTGGGAAAGAAAATTACTTTCATAGTGATACTAAAATGTAGAAATAGAAGTAAAAGTATCTGTTTCGAATGGAACAGAAAAGAATTTTAAGGTAACAAATGAAACACCAAAGTGCAGCTTTTCTGGTTTAATAATTTCAACTTCTGTTTTATTTTGCTGTGTTAAAAAAGACCTTTTTTTTATTGTTGATATTTTATGGATGTACTAAGTAGCTGTCATAGAATCATAGAATCATAGAGTCAACCAGGTTGGAAGAGACCTCCAAGATCATCTAGTCCAACCTATCACCCAGCCCTAAGCAATCAACCAGACCATGGCACTAAGTCCCTCATCCAGTCTCCTCTTGAACGTCTCCAGTGATGGCAACTCCACCACCTCCCTGCGCAGCCTATTCCAATGGGCAATCACCCTCTCTGTGAAGAACTTCCTCCTAATATCCAGCCTATACCTCCCCTGGCACAACTTCAGACTGTGTCCTCTTGTTTTGCTGCTGGTTGCCTGGGAGAAGAGACCAACCCCCACATGCCTACAACCTTCCCTCAGGTAGTTGTAGACAGTAACGAGGTCACCCCTGACCCTCCTCTTCTCCAGG
>VXBD01008378.1:65704-104704 GCA_013399975.1 Indicator maculatus
GGTAGACTACATCCACAGCCTTCCCTGCATTCACCAGACAGGTAACCTGATCATAAAAGCAGATCAGGTTGGCCAGGCAGGACCTGCCCCTCCTGAATCCACGCTGGCTGGGCCTGATCCCTTGACCATCTTGCAGGTTCTGTGTGATTGTCTGTGTCTTAGTAACAAGACTGTGAATGCTGTGTTCCTTACAACTACAAGTTGTGTCAGTTTCAAGCAGAAAATGTAAGATTTCATCTGTTGGCCTGCAGTTCTGTGCCCACTGGTATAATACCAGACATTTGTTATTTCATTAAACATGTCATCGGTTTTTTCAGTCTTTCTGACTAACTTTGGAGTGGGCTGTCATCATATCCTTCTTTGATTTCAGTTATTTCATAACACGCCAATTAGATCCATCTAACTATAAAATTCGTGGTTTGTCTTGTCTTTCTTGTTCATGCGGAATCACAGAATCACAGACGTTAGGGGTTGGATGGGACCTCCAGAGATCATTCAGTCCAAGTCCTCTGCCAAAACAGAATCACTGCACAGGAATGCATCCAGGTAGTTTTTGAGTCTACAGAGAAGGAGACTCCACAATGTCTCTGGGCTGAGCCTGTTCCAGTCCTCCATCATCTTCATCTCCAAGAAATGTCTCTTTGTGTTGAGGTGGAACCTCCTGTGTTCTAGCTTGTACCTGTTGTTCCTTGTCCTATCATTGGGCACCATCCAAAACAGACTGGCACCTTCGTCTTGACACCCACCTCTCAGTTATTTGTAGACTATGACAAGATTCCCTCTCAGCCTTCTCTGCTCAAGACCAAACAGCCTTAGGTATCTCAGTCTTTTTTCACAACAGAGATGTTCCAGTCCTTCAATCATCCTCGTAGATCTCTATTGGACACTCTCCAGCAGAACTCTGACACTTTTGAGTTGGAAAGCCTCCTTATAGGTAAGAAACAATTCATTTTTTCAGAGGATAGTCTGCCACTCAACAGACGTTACCTTCAGGTTCATAGCTGCAGAAATACCAGCTCTAAGTGTCCGCAATTTGGGTCAACAGAGGCAAAGCAACAGAAATGGGAGCACCTGTTAGAAAGTACGCAGGATCAAGAGGCCCTTGTATTCTGCCCATGTCAGATCAAAGGCAGAAGGCTAAATAAAAAGAGTGAATGGATTCAAGTTCTTAGGGCAGCAATTGAGCTTCTTCCTTGCCCATCTCCTCCCCTCACCTGTCTCTGAACAACATGTATGAGGCTCTGGTTGAGATAAAACAGTCAAATGAGGATGTTGATGATGGGTGACCTGCAGCAGAGGTATCTTCACAGTCAGAAAGGCCTATGGTCCTTACCATGATCACATCCACATAGAAGAAAAGACAGGTTATAGCTGTAGGTGACTTCATTCTGAGGGAATCAGAGGGTCCAATATGCCAAGCAAGAGGGCCTCATAGGTAGGTCTGCTGCCTCCCTGGAGCACAGGTTAAAGATCTTACTAAGAAACTTCCTATCATGTTACTGTCTTCAGTGTCACCCATTATTGAATTTCCATGTAGATGGAGAGGAAGTTGTTATTTGTAGTCAGAGAGCAATCAAAAGAGAATTCAGGGCCTTGGGATGGTTGGTGAAGTAATGTGGGGCGCAAGTTATTTCTTCCTCTGTCCTTCCAATTACAGGCAATGACAGTGGAAGGAACCAGTGGATCCAGTCAATCAATATGCGGCTCCGTGGCTGCTGTTGGCACCACGTTTTTGGGTTTTTTTGACAATAGGATGGACTACATAATACCAGGCTTGCTGGAATCAAATGGGAGATGTTGTTCTCAAAGTGAGAAGAGTGTCTTTGCTCAGGACATTGTGGGGCTGATCAGCAGGGCCTTCAACTTGTTGTCCTGAGGCATGCTGAGGACATTGCAGCACAGTCAAAGTCTTACAGAAATGAGTCAGTGGCACCTAAAGTAGCAGGAGACAACAGGAAAACATCTGTGAAACACCCTAGGAAAAGCATATTTGATCACAAATCTACACTTACATTGGTAAGTTTTGTGGGAAATGAAGATGTCCTTGTTTCATACATAACTTTAATTCCATTACTTCTTTAGTTTTTATACCAATGGTCCTAGAATTTACATTCAGCAGAAATTATTTTTTAAAAAATTATTTATTTTTGGAAGTAGCCAGTAGCACAGTCATGACACTGCATATCTTGTTACAGAAGCATATTTGAAAATGTGCATTCTCAGTATCTTTAAGATTTAATTGCAGTTAGTATGAACTTGCTAATTCAGAAAGGAGAAAAAACATGACCAGGAAGTTTAGAATGTCTTATGCATTTCAGCTTCTTCTGAGAAGTTACTTAATAGACAGTCTCAGTCATGTTTACACTGGGAACCAGGAAATGCAATACGTATCTGAGTTCCCATAGTATTAGTTTAAGGGATAGATTTTAACGTGTTTGGGTGGGCAAAAGACCCAGTGGAATGTGGCTGTGTGTTTGTGCAAAAATATAAATATATATATTCACACACATAAATTACATTTTGGAAAATGTAGCTGAGACTTGTGGATAAACTCTACACTCACTGAATGTAATGGAAATTTTTCATATTGATTTCAATGGGAATAGATCCAAACCTATCCCAATTAAGGCGTCAGCTGTGTAATGAGCAGAATTTACAATAGAATACGTGGGAATGTGTAGGGGTAAACAATACAAAATTGAATCAGTTTGGAATGGTAAACAAGTATGATTTTAATTATCAGCTTGTTGAGACTGTGGGTGGACTTTTTGGTCTTGCACTCCTCCCTTTCTTTTCAGGTGTTAGCCAAATTTCAAAGACGTTATTGTTTAAGATTATTTGTGATTTGGTTGCTGAAGGAAGGAGCACAGTATTTCTCTATTTCTGTGCTTATTTACACTCTGTAAAAGCATATTTTCATATTAGCTGTGGCATGCCAAGTCAGTTAAATAGGAGTTTCAGGGGCTGCCTGGAGGTGGTAATATTAATGACCAGTCATCATCTCATGTCCTTTTCCACTTGCTCTGGCAGCTAACAGGACACTGAGTACTGTGCTGTCGTTGGCAGGTACAAAGATAAAACCTCACCCTTTCCCAAGCAACCCTCTCCTCAACACAGTTTAGTTGCTTATTGTAATTAAAATCTTTGCCTGAAGCTTCCACTAAGCTTCCTGAAGACCAGGTTTTATCCAGTTTCCTAATGTAGTGACCAAATGCCAGATCTCTCTCTCTCTTGCAAAACCTTGCCACTTATTCCAGAACCCAAAAAGAAGGTAAATCTTCGGACACTCTGTTTCCAAGTTTGGGGACTAGTTCTTTTTAAATCTTTGAATAATGGGCTTTATAGATATCTTCATTTTAGGGAAAGTACTGGGTGATTTTCTTCAAGCTTGTTCTAAGCTGTAGAGCAAAGTTCTGTCCCAGGTTTGTTTTAATTACAATTCCAGTAAGTACATCTTTGTTGATCCTTGCAACTTTTTTATACACTATATTTAGCATGACAAAACGTTGTAAAATTTCACCTCTTCAACCCGAGGGCTGTGTGAAGGGAAGAGAATTATTTTCACTGCACAGGCTACTATAACATCTGCCAAGTCTATTTGAGGAAAAGAGGTCTGTGTTACGGCCCTAAATAGACCTTGTTATTTACAGGCAAGTAGAATCCTGCTCCTGTCTATCTGCCTCTGTATGGAACGATACCTAGCTGAAAGCAAGCCCTTCACATGAAGCACATCTTCTAGTTTCATAACAGTTTTTTGCAGTAGCTGGAGTAGCTTGTAAGTAATTATTTTAGTACCTCTTCCTTCAAATATGTGGTATATGCTTCTGAGAGAGAAATCATTTACGTTCCCTGGGTAAAGGAATTAAATGTCTGCAAGGTGGTGCTAAGACCTCACTGCTGTCCTGCTTCTGAAAGAGAAAACTGTGGCTGACTCTCATCGTCTGTCTTCTTGCAGATTGCAAAATATGGATAGGTCCAATACTGACAATTTACATTTAAATGAGTCAAAAGACATTTTGCTTACAGCAGAAGATTAAGGGATGATTTAGGGTTTTACTTAAATGCCTTTAACTTCTGCTTTGTTTTCTATTGTCTTTCATTTTTCTAAAGATACTGCTCCATTTGAACTGCTTCAGTTGCAGTTACTCCGTGTGTAGAGTAAATGGATTAATAACTTGAAAATTGCCCACACTAGACACCTGCATGTACACAATATCATAAATATGTCAGGGTTTAAATAAGAAAATCCTACACATTTAGACCTTTCTGCACTGATCACATGCAAATGGAATAAAAACACTACCTTAAAAAAACCTTGTAATAAGACAGTGATGCGTACCTGAGAGTGTGATTTAATATGGAATTAAATAAGAAGGGCAAGTCAGTTGATATTGTTTCCAGTGTGAAATCTTTGCAAATTGGCTGCTCACCAATTAACCCCACTATGTCTAGCTGAGAAAATATTCGTTTCTCTTTAGCTTTATTTTAATGGGACTGCAAACCCTCATGTCCTATGAAGTTCCCTAGGCTCAGATCACCACTAGGAGTACTCCTGAAATGCTAAGATTTTCAATTTTAATTAATTTCAATTCAACCTGTGTATTGAGATACAAACAACCCAATACTTATATGATCGTTTTATGGCTGCTCAAACTTTGGAGTGCTGTTCAGTCAGATTTTAGAGGAAAGTGACAAAATGCACTAAAGTGATTCAAGTGTTGGTAGTGTAGATTCAGAGGTAATGGAGAAATATATTAATTTTTAAACTTTTTTTAAAGGAAATATGAAAGAAAATATGTTATGGCTTTCCTACTGGAGCATAAGAATAATTCAACAAGTTCATTTTGAGAGAACAACATTCTTGCAGTAATTCTGTCAGGGGAAATAAGTAGCAGAGGGTGCATATCACAGGAAAGAAAAATTCTGAATCAAAGTGTTCAACAAATTTGTCAGTGTCTTGTGTACATTGACAACATCACAGAATCACTGCTAAAATAGCACAAACCAAAACAAAACCAGAAAGCAGCATCTTAGGAGCCTGCTGACTTTCTGTGAGTACTGTGGTTTTCTTATTCCCTTCTGAATGGATGCTGCGTTTAATTTTCTGCCACCAAAACAAAACCAACCTACAGAAGCAAAAACCACAACCCAAACCAAATCAAAACAGCTTAAGCAAGCCACAGGCAATCTACAGCAAAGCTTTTGGTATGATTATAGTCTTTAAAAACTCTGTCAGGGAGTGCTTCATAAGGATAGAATAAATTGCCACAACCAGCACTTATGTAATGATTAGATTACAGATTGACAAGATCTGTGCTTGAAAGAAATTCTGCAAGGTAAAACACACAAGTATGAACAGTAAACTGCTAGTAAACATCCATGTGATGTGTAATGTGTGTGCTTACAGGGTATTCTGCTAAAGCTGCTGCTTGGTCCTTGTATACCCTGAAGACGGTGCGAAACAGTTTTTCATGTACTCATGCCAGAACCATCCTATTGTCTTCAGATCTTTCCGTGGTCCACGAACAGAGAAAAATCCTTAGAAGGATGTTTTTCCCCATCAGTCCATTAGCATAGTAAAAATTATTCAAGGAAGACCTCTAGACCTAAAGGCAGAAAAAACTTGGGAATAATTCTGAAACAACTTTTCACATGCATGGAGTCTCTGAAAATGTCTGCTTTTCTGATTCCTTGGACACTGAACAGCTATATTTTGCAGGATAATTAGGTCATGAAGACAAATGTTAGAGGCTCTATGCTCTCCAACCCTTTGATTCACTTAAGATATCTTAAACCTTTTTCTGGGCCTGAAATTTTAGATCTGAGAATTTGATTGAGTCTTTCACACTGGTTACTGCTTTATGCATAGACAAGACAAGTTAAACTCATGTGTATGAATATGAAATATCACCTCACAGTGCTATCACTCATCACCTTTTAATTTAGCATATGACCTTTCAAATAACTTATAACTAGGAAATAGTATCCTAGATACCTGGAGTGATGAGGCTACTGAACAATGGGAAACATTTTGCTTGACACTCTTTCTTTGGACTGGAAATGCTACTTATCACATAATGAAAGTAAATGTTTATATCTCTCATTTGATTGAAATTGAGTCAGCTTGGACAACCAATTTAGAAGAGTAATGGAGTTGTAGAAAGATTCATCCTAATCTGCTGCTCAAAAAATCTGATTTTTCAGGAATGACCAGAGATTAGTAGGATTGCTTCAGATTTTGAAAGTGTATATTGAAGAAAGGTGATTTTTTTTTCCTGATAAATTTCAAAAGGTCCTAAACTGAAATTTCCTCTTGAATTGTCAGTTGACTGTTGCAAGTAGGTATATAGGACAGTCTTAAGTTTTTATGCAAGAAAGTCATATGCTAAATCAAATTTTGTAGTTGTTGGTAGATTGGAATTGGTAATATTCGAAATCCTACAGTCATCAAAATTTCAGGGAAGAGTATAAGTAAATTTTTATAGAAGAAATTGTGCATATGTTAGTCAAGAACTCACTCAAATATATTTAATTTCTCAAGTATATTGAACTGACTTCTCTTTAAGCAAAGGGACCTCATGGGATTGATAAACTGAGATTTTCTGCATTTTTGGTATTGTACTCTATTCACAAAATAAACAATGGAATTGGCATTCAACTTCTAAAGGAAAGTCCCTTCACCTAAGCCCAAATACTATTGGCATAATATCTTTGTCCTTAGGAGTCAGTCTGCACTTCTCTAACATGGGTAAGTCAAGACTGGTGATCATGCGACACTAGTTAGTGTGGAGACAAAAATAACAGGACATATGTTCCATTTATGACATTTGAGACTTCTGAAAACTCACTTGTCTTACTTCACAGTTCACAGCCTGTAACTTATTTAAGAATCACCTTCTGGCATGTCTTCTCTGCTTTCTTACAATTTGAAAGTGAACACTGTTCCCTTTCAAATAGCCATTGCTCACATCCTCCATGATCCTGCCTTGTAAACAATCTGCACAAATGAATTTTTCTCATGGGAAAAAGTCAAATTGGATATCTTTGTGACAAACAGACCACAGGAGGTTATGGGAAATCTATCTTTTAATATGCCACTAAAGCTTTAGACCTAGCCCTTGTTGATACAGAGCTGACATAGCTCTGTTGACTCACAGAGGACTGAACTGAGTGACACAGCTAAAATGCTTACTTTTAATTTCCCTTAGAGTCTAATGCCCTGCTTTAATCATTTTTTGGGGCAATGGTGCATCTTTTAGGCCAGTGGAAGAAATCCTCTTTTGCTCCTTGATAAGTCTAGAATCTGTATGTTTTGAAAATCAACATTTTCTTATTTTGACTTATTATAAACCCTACAGTCTCCTTCAAATAATGTAAAAAATAGTTGCTCAGTGGTTGGAGCTCCTTGTGTGAAATTTGCTCCATATGGAGAGAGGAAAGAAATGTGGAAGCATAAAATACCTTGCCTTTCATCAAGACGTCTTTTTGCCTTCTCCATTTAAATACCAAATACAGTCAACTGTCAGGCCAAGCATGCCTGCTATAGGTGTCTTCTGTAGCCCAAGACTGGGCTGGTCTTGAAAGCTTGATTTGTTTTCATTGTAAAGTGGCTGGTTTTCAAAGAGTGTGTTTGTTTTACTAATAGAGATTCTAGTAATCAGTTGTGGTACAACATTATCAGACACTGGAATTGGCATCACAGGCAGGTGGTGGAATCCCCATTCTTGGAGGTGCTTAAATGACACACCATCATGGTGCTTGGAAACAGTTTAGCACCAAAATTTGTAGAGCAAGATAGTGTTTGGACTCAATGACCTTAAAGATTTTTCCCAACCAAAACCATACTATGATTTCAGAATAACATCCAGATTGTCTCCAATACATTTCTTAGCTCTCCTTGTTTTCTTCTGTGGTGCCCTTGTCTTGGTATTTTAAAGCGAAGTGGTGAATGTGTTTAACATCACAGTATTTGACATAGGTATGTTCTGTTCCACATTGCTTAGCAGAGGAAATATCTTCTTAGATCATACATTATTTGGCAGACTATAAAGTCTTAATTAAGGGCAAAATCTCTCTGATTCTCCTTACCAATTTAAAATTGAAAGCAACACAGCAATAAAGTGTCATCTAGTCTTATCTAAATGTTAGAGAATATGTGGTACAAGTCATCCTTCACTCCATGGCATTAGAAGTCTATGTGTTACCCTGACAGAAGACAGCTCGTTTTGGAAAAAAACAAAACAAAACATTTTTTCTGGGATTTGTTCTATTTCCTATAGAACTTTTAATTTCTCTTCAAGTTTTTTCTATCACTATTTTCTTTATAATGTTTGAGCTTGCCTTTTGGACAGTAAAGATCACTTCAAAGCCAGAAATTCAAGAAAATGGAGAAAGTGAAATCCCTGTAGAAAAATAATCTTCAAAGAAATTCCCCAGAAAGTTCAGACATTAGTGCATATACAGTAAATGTCTGTCAGCTGTGTACCATAGCAGTTGACATAGCTCTGTGCTAGAGATGAAGTTTAAAATCTACTGGAAGAATGTTATTGTATTTTCCCAGTACTTCCAGATGAGGTAAAAATATTCTCCTTCGTAATTCATACTATCTATCAAACCCCAACCTTATAATATGATTTCTGAAAGTTACAAAGAATTATTAGTTTCTGTGAAGCAATGCCAGCTTTCAGCTCATCAGATTCTGTAAAGCATGTCATATATAACTGACACAAAAACATGAGAAAAATGTTTAGGTGAAATAATAAGTATAAACCTTCATTATCTCAAATTACATTATCTAATAATTTACAATTTAGTTTGCCAGGAACGTTTTCTCAGAAAATAATGGCTTGATGTTTTAGTTCTAGCCAAACTCTGAATTCTTTTATGAGCATCTGAGAAAGGTTTCACAATCATTCTCCCTTGTTCTCGTGGGAGACTTCAACTTCCTAGATGTCTGCTGGGAATACAATACTGCAGGGAGAGAACTGTCCTGGAGGTTTCTGGAGTGTGTGGAAGATAACTTCCTGACATGACTGGTGAGGGAGCCAACCAGGGAAGGTGTCTTCCTGGACCTGCTTCTCGTGAACAAGAAAGAACCTGTGGGCGAAGACTGGAGAGCATCTAGGGCTCAGCAGTCATGAGGTGATTGGGGAAACAAGGAGAGGGGTTAGTAAAACTGACACTTCGAACTTCCAGAGGGCAAACTTTGGCCTGTTCGGGAGACTGATTGACAAAGTCCCTTGGGAAGCCACCCTGAAGTATATAGGGGTCCAGGAAGATTGGACATACTCCAAGAGGGAAGTCTTGAAGGCTCAGGAGCAGGCTCTCCCTGTGTGCCAAAAAATGAGTCGGCAGGGAAGTCGTCTGGCCTAGCTGAATAGGGACCTTTGGCTGGACCTCAAGAACAAAAGGAGAGTCAGGACTATAAAGAGGCAGTGAAGCTATGCAGGGAGTAAATTAGAAGAGCCAAAACACAGTCAGAGCTCAACCTAGTTACATCTGTTAAGGATAATAAAAAATATTTCTATAAATTCATTAACAAAAAAATGGAGGACTGGGGAAAATCTCCATCCTTTGTTAATACAGAGGGAAACATAGTGACTAAGGATGAGGGCAAGGCTGAGGTGCTTAATGCCTACTTTGCCTCAGTCTTTAGCACTGGATCCAGCAGTTCTCTGGACACCCAGACTCATGAAGTAGGATACAGGGAGGGGAATCAGAATGAGGTCATCACAATAAATGAGGAAGTGTTCAGTGATCTGCTATGTCACTTAGACACACACGAGTCTATGGGGCTGGATGGGCTACACCCAGGGGTGGTGAAGGATTTGAGAGATGTGCTTGCCAAGCCACTTTCCATAATTTACCTGAGGTCCTGGCTGACTGGGGAGGTCCCAATGGACTGGATGGTAGCAAATGGAATGCTCATCTACAAGAAAGGAAGAAAGGAGGGTCCAGGAAATTATAGACCTGTCAGTCTGACCACAGTACCAGGGAGGGTCATGGAGCAGGTCATCTCAAGCACCATTACAGGACGTATAGAGACGAATCAGAGGATCAGGCCCAGTCATCATGGGTTTATGAAGGGCAAATCCTGCCTGACCACTATGATCTCCTTCTATGACAAGATGACCCAACTAGTGGATGAGGGAAAGGCTGTGGATATTGTCTATCTAGATTTTTGAAAAGCCTTTGACACTATTCCCCACATAATTCTTGTGGACAAACTGGCTGCTTATGACTTGGATTAGCACAGACTCTGCTGGATAAAGCACTGGCTGGGTGAACAGGCCCAGAGAGTGGTGGTCAGTGGAGTTAAATCCAGCTGGTGGCTGGTCACAAGTGGTGTTCCTCAGGGATTAGTGTTGGGACCACTTCCGTTTAACATCTTTATTGACGACCTTGACGAAGACATAGAGCGTGTCATCAGTAAGCTTACAGATGACACAGAGTGAGGTGGGAGTGTTGATCTTCATGAGGGCAGGGAGGCTCTACAGAGGGACTTGGATAGATTGGATTAATGTCCAATGTTAATGGGATGAGCTTCACCAAGGCCAAGTGCCAGGTCCTGCACTGGGGTCACAACAACCCCAAGCAATGCTACCGGCTTGGGGAAGTGTGGCTGAAAAGCTGTTGAGCAGAAAGGGACCTGGGGGTTCTAATCGATGAGTAGTGTGCCAGGTGGCCAAGAAACCCAACATCATCCTGGCTTCTCTCAGAAGTGCTGTGTCCAGCAGGAGCAGGGAGGGGATTGTCCCTGGTGAGGCCTATTGTGCCTAGTTTTGGGCACCTAAATGCAGGAGAGATGCTGAGGTGCTGGAGCAAGTGCAGAGGAGGACAANTGACTGGGTAGGTTTAGACCAGGCATTAGGAAAAACAATTTCACAGAAAGAGTTGTCAGGTGGTTGATTCACCAACCCTGGATGTGTTTAAAGGTGGTTTGGATGTGGTGCTTGGGAATATGGTTTAGTGGTGAACTTTGTAGAGCAGGGTTAATGGTTGGACTTGGTGATCCTGAGGGTTTTTTCCAAACTGAGTGTTTCTGTGAATCATTTAAGAATAGTAATAGAGGAAAAAGGAATTTTAATGAAGAAGGTATTTGTAACTCTACCAGATGAACAAACACTAAAATTGTTGTTTTCCTCTTGCTTTGGTTACTTTTCTATGAAACACATGAAAGAGGTGGGACTGCTCCAAAAATTAGGTCCCTATGCCCATTTCCTGACCAAAACGCAAGCATTCACAAACACATGAGAAAACGTGTCCTTGTCATATAATCCTTTGGTCTAGGTTCCCAATCCACTTGTGTGTGCTGATTTTGTTACCAGCTGCCTTCATTTTGATTACAATGAGGGGAATGGAAGAATGATATGGCTGGAAAAGACAGGAACACAGATTAATATGACAGAATTGTCCTAATATGGGCTGACTGTGAGCATCTAAGTAGCCTTTAGAAGAGGAAAGGGAAGAGATTCTGCCATCCTAGATTTGGGACAACAGTTAGCTACTGGCCATCTATAGCTTTTTTTTTTTTTTTTAAATATGTCTACTTTTAAGCATTTGTCAATGCCACAATATTTATGATAATGTTATCTAAATAAAATTTATCTGATAAAAGCATAATGATTCATGATGTGTCTTCAAAATATAGATTAGGAAACAGCTGAATGTCTGTGTAATTTTTGAAAGAGTATTGAAGAAATGGGCATTAAAAAAAAGGAAAATATTACATAAAATACATATCAGGAAATTTAAAGATCTAGGTGAGACATTCCACATCATTACAGAAAACTCAGGGAAGTCAGACAGAGATCCAGTGGACCAAAGAAGGACAAACAGTACATTTCAGGAGGAAAGGTATTATCTTGGGAATTACAAACCAATCATCTTAGTTATCCAGATATACACTGCATAAGAATTCAGGAAATAATAGAGATCTAAAAGATACCCAGCATGTGTCAAAGGAAAAATCATATCCAGTGCTTTTCTTAAGAAACATATCGTATCGAAGAGGATAGGATAAAATCTATCTCGGTTTCAGTAAGACTTTTAACAGTTCTGTGTGACATTTTCTGATAAATTAAGGAGATATGGTTCCATGAAATTACAGTAAGACATAACTATAACTGATTGGAAAACAGAACTTGAGCTACATTTTAATTATTTTCTGTCAGACTAGGGGATATATCAGTTTTATGGGGGTATATAGAAGATGTGGGGAGAGTCCAGTCAATTGGAAGACCTTTTCCAGACCTTTCCTTTGTTACTAACTATAATAATGACAGAAAAGTGTATTTATCATCTATGAGCAACAATGAGTTATGTGGAGTAATAACCACAGTATAAATAAGTCAGAGACTGACAATAAATTGCTCTAAAATCAGGTAGGTGAAATTCCGAAAGGATAAGTTACATATCCATAACATGAAGTAATATCACAGAATTAACTTGTTTGCAAAAGACCTCAGAGATCATCAAGTCCAACCTATTACCTAACACTATCTAATCAATTAAACCATGACATTAAATGACACCTCCCTGGGCAGCCCATTCTACTGGCCAATCACTCTTTCTGTGAGGAATTTTTTCTTAACATCCAGCCTAAAATTTCCCTGGTACAGCTTGAGACTGTGTCGTCTTGTTCTGTCACTGATTGCCTGGGAGAAGAGACCAACCCCCACCTGTCTACAACCTCCTTTCAGGTAGTTGTAGACAGCAATAAGGTCTCCCCTGAGCCTCCTCTTCTCCAGGCTAAACCCCTCACCAGCCTTGTTGCCTTTCTCTGGACATGTTTGAGCATCTCAACATCTTTCTTAAATTGAGGGTCCCAGAACCAGACACAGTACTCAAGGGGTGGTCTAACCAGTGCTGAGTACAGGGCAAGAATGACTTCCCTACTCCTGCTGACCATCATATTGATGATACAGGCCAAGATGCCTTTGGCCTTCTTGGTCACTTGGGCATGTTGCTGGCTCATGTTTAGCTGGCTGTCAACCAGTACCCCCAGGTCCCTCTCTGCCTGGCTGCTCTCCCGCCTCTTGGTCCATACAGCCTGTAGCACTGTAAGGAGTTGTTGTGGCCAAACATGATTAAGGAGAACCAAGATACAAAGTTGTTTGGAGGTTTTTTTGGTGGGTTTTTTTTTGGGGGGGGGTTTTTTGTTTTTTTTAAAGAAAGCATTTCCTGTCTATTAATGATATTAATACATGGAGGGCATAAAGGTTTGCGATGCTTTATTCTGGTAATGCCTTGGATAGATAGAATCCAGCTGAAGACATTGTATAAAGAGCTTGACATTGAGCAGATGTTTTAGTAACTGTGTTGGAAGAGATTTGGAATATGTGTTTTCGAAAGAATTGAGTTTTCCTAGCCCTGGAAAGAGAAAGTGGGTAAACGGCATCTGGGGAACTAGAGGAATAGAAATAAGAGACCCTAGTTAGCTGTCTGTTATACATGATAGTCAGGAGCATAGACACCTCAAAGAGCAGATATGTCTGGATAGTATGAATGCTATGTAACACACACTGAGCACCTACGCTCAGTTCTGCTTTAGTTCAGTTCCCAGAACTCTAGATCTGGTAAGACATACTGGCACAAATGAAAGGCAATGAAATGCCTTGCAGAAACCATCCAAGTGACATTCCCTACATCATCTTTAATCAGACTGCAAACTAGAGCAGTGGGGAGCACAGAAGAGATTACCAGATCTTCCAGACTTCTTGCCTTGGGAATTTCTTAAAACTCACTAAAATTCTAAATGGATTCTGCAGTTGGTTTAGCTGTGTTGGTACGGCGGCTTTCACAAACTAGTAAACTCTACTTACCTCAAACCGACACTTCATTAGACTGGCCTTGGGGTGACTGTCAACTATATACTCCAAAGTTTATTGAAAATGTCCCTTATCTACATGCTTTTTGCCCATGTTTCCTATCCCAGCCTTCCAGACCTTTTGTCTGGTGAACCTATACCACTGACAACAGAAATAAAATTCTAATGTGAATATACATATTATGACAGGAAAAGATATTTTTCTGAATAACTTATTATTATAGTATCTGTTTGAAAAATAAACCTTTGTTCCTCAATTCTTTCCTGCTATTTTGCTGAGACTATAATTCAGAATGATATAAAAGAAGTTTATGTCCCTTGTTTCCAAATATAGACATTTTCTGTTTGGCTGTATGAATAGAACTGTTGTTTTTCAGACAGAGTTTATCAACCAAAAAATCTACTCTGTTATTGTTAACAAATGTAGCAGTAGTCCCAAGACAATATATGTCTAAAACCTAAAAGAAACCTTGTCAATGGTGAATTGTTCTTCATTAACAATGAAGTTATATTAATGTGGTATGTTCCATCTCTATATTATACAACACTTTGGGTTTTTTCTTTTTAGACTGTTTTGTATTATAAACTTGAATAGCTTTAAGAATTTAAAACAGATCAGGAATTTTAAGCATATTCTGTCACCATCTTTATCAGCCAAACCATGGGTTTGTCAGGCAAACTTGCTTTCTTCTGTTTAAGGATTTGTGGTAGACAAAACAGCTTCTAACTACACTATTGAAAATATTCAGTATGGTACACAAGACAGTAATATGTGCAAGATTTTGGGTTTTCTTAGTGGGGAAGGAAGGGTGAGAGTGTCATCAATGCAGAACTCCAGAGGAGGATAATAATGAGGAATGACACAACAGATTTTCAGTTTTATTTGCTGAGGGAATTACAGGACTTAATGAAGGATATTTGAGGATCCCTAACTCTTTGCTTGAAATGAGTGTTCTCATTCCCAATGAAAGACCTCTTTGCTGCAATACAGACAAGACAGTTCTGGGTGGGGATTTTTCAGTTCTTGTTCCTCTGGGTTTTTTTTAATTTGTTTGACCTAATTCATTTTTTCTTCACTATGTCCTACCAAGCATGAAGAATTTCAATGTTCATAATTGTGTACAAAATCATGAATATTTGCCCTTTGAAATCTATTTCTCCATAAGGAATTAACTACCTGAATTCTGTGTAAAGTATTAATAGATAGACAACAGTATTGTAACAATAGTATACCAAATAATTAAATTTGAAACCCCTGAATTCTTTGATTTTGTCCATAATTCTGCAAAGATGCTAAATTTATTCCACTTTGCACAGGATTTCATAGAATCACAGAATGACCTGGGCTGAAAGGGACCTCCACAAGTCATGCAGTCTAATCCCTCTGCAATGAACAGGGACATCCTCTACTGGATCAGGTTGCCCAGAACTTTGCTGAGTCTGACCTTGAATGTCTCCAGGGATGGAGCCTCAACCACCTCCCTGGGCAACCTCTTCCAGTGTTCAACTACTTTTATGGTAAAGAACTTGTTCCTAATATCCAGTTTAAATCTACTCTAATTTAAACCCGTTGTCCTTCGTCCTATCTCTACAGGCCTTTGTAAAGAGTCTCTCTCCAGCCTTCCTGTAGGCCCCCTTCAGGTACTAGAAACCTGCTCTAAGGCCTCCCTGGTGACTTCTCTTCTCCAGGCTGAACCACCCCACCTCCCTCAGCCAGTCCTTGTAGATGTGTTCAGGTGCCCTGATCATTTTTGTGTCCTGACTGAAACATGGAGTTTCTCTGTGTGTCCTTCAAATGCAGACAAATTCCAACAGAATTTCTTTGCTGTGAAAGTACATTCCCTCTTCTGTGGTAGTTTTATACTATGCCTTTAAATTTTTTCACAAATCTTGAACAGAAAGTAGTAAAATGTAACTAAATCACTATTGCATGTAAAAAGGAAAATAATGATTATTCTGAACAATTCCATTGCAGAAATATTTTCCAGAAGATCTGGTTCTCAAAACAATTTCTCTTCTCTTCTTGCTTCAGCCTGGGAGATAATAACTTGCTTCTGCTTGACCTTGGCTACATGGTTTTCTCTGGTATTAACTTTCTCTGCCTCTCTCTCTTCCCTTGTGCAGGGGAGTAAGGCAGAGGCAGGGAGAAGCTGTTACACCTTCCCTGATCTTTTGGCCAGAGGGGTCCTAGTGCTGTTTGCTAATTGTAAATACCCATAAATACTGTAAATTCTGCATATTTGTACATATTCATTGCATTTCATTGTAGATTGTAGTTTGGCTTGCAAATACAGCTTTCATTTGCTTCCACCTCAGCTGGTCTGGCAAAGCTAATGTTGGGGGAAGGGAGCGGAATTTTCAACCCACCACACTCTTCTTGCCTCCTTTATTTAAATTATCATCAGTAGCATTCCTGGTTTTGCCAGACATAGTAGCTTTGAATGTCAAGAAGAATATCTGAAGTTTTTGTAACAAATAAATGGAAGCACTTCAAGTAGAAATAAACCAAAAAAAGTACAGAACTAAACTAATCTCATTTCTTGAATTTCACATTCATCATCTGGTGGAGTTTTTCCACTTAAGAGATCCTCTTCAGCACCAGAACTAGGAGAAAGATGACAAAAGTTTGACAGCATGGCTACAGACATGTGAAGCAAATGACAGTATTTCTACATGGTCTTGATATAATGAAACTAAAATATGAACCAGGTTCATGCCCAAACAGAAATGTTAGACTTCAAACTCACAAATACTTTCTTCTAACATGGTCTACCTGAGTCCACTAAATGATTTGCAATTTTAGTATTCAGCATTCTGTAATGTTTAATGCTGTAACTATTTCAAAACCTTACTGGTTTTAAAATTTCTTCAAAAATATATTCCATGAGTATGTTACCTTAATTATATCTGGAAAAAAGCCATAAGATCATAGATAGTAATTCTAGAGAAAAATCCATGAGACATTTTGAAGATTAAAAAAATGCAAAACACTATCTAGATGTTTAGTCTTGCTGAAGAAAGAATCTTCAGACACTAGCATTTGGCAAACTAGTAGCTAGGGTTCTTTAGATGTGTCTTAGGCCAGGTTAGTCTATGTGTCCAGAGATCTGACAATCGTATTGGCTTGGAAACTGAGTCTTACTAGAAGTGATGTCCTTCACTGTGAGTACTTGCTAGTTGTGCTGGTTTGTTTGCATTTGGATGGGGGAGTTTATAAATGGAGGGGAGTCAGCTAAAGCTAGATGCGGCAGTTCTCCCCAGTGCCAATGGAATAAGAGCAGCTTCTGCCTTCTCTGGAAGTCAGAATTCTGTCTGAGCATAACAAGAGTCCCAAGAGCATAAATGGCTGTGAGACTGCCCAACAGACTGAGAGGCATATTCTTGGTTTTCTGTTAAGCTCTTTTAGATTAGTATAAGTTCTCAGGAATCTTACTTTCAAGGTAGTGGTTTTTTGTTTTGGTTTGGTTTCTTTTTTTGTTTGTTTGTTTTGGTGTTTGTGTTTCTGGTTTTGTTTGTTTGCTTTTTTGCTTTTTTAGTAGAGATCGGGAGCCTGTCATATATCATTTGAACTTGCCAGATTTACCTTTCTTCCCATAGTATTTGGGCATTCTCTTTTTTTTTTTGCAAGCAATATGTTACTAAGGTATGAGAAATCCCCATCTATCATACCCGCATCAGAATGACAATTTTGATGTTAACTGCAGAGAATAGATTTGCTGGGTTGGATATGAAAGCTTTACAGCAGCCTTAGCCAAAACTGTTGGGCTCAGTTAATTTACACTGACAGGAGATAATGAATTTTAGACTGTGTGAATTTCATTTTGTTTGCTTCTTAATCAGACTGTAATAATTGAGGTCAACAGCAGTGCTTTCTTACAAGCTGTCAGCACAATTACCTCGCATTTAGTATTCTGAACAGTGGATTAACAGATATTGTGCTTATTTTAGTACTATGTAAGTGAAAAAACAGTTCTTACAAGACAGTGATTTTAAATATATACATGACATAGTACTCCTTAGTCACATTGGTATTTTCCATATGTGCTACTGTTTAGAAAACAAGCCTAAAATTTCTAATAATTCATGTTCTGTCTAAGCTGCAGTACATAGCAATGTTTGACATACGAGACAGAGAATGTTACAACAGTACAAGACCTTAGAAAGACCTTAGAAAGACCTTTGATTTGTTTACTAACATGTAACCAAAATAACAAAAGCCACATATGACCTCAACTTTATGACTCTGCCAAAGAAATCAGGTAAAACTTAGATCTACTGATTTACTACTAGTCTGCTCATTCAGTGAGGTTTTATTCAACAGGGCCTGACAGTTTTCAGTAAAGGGCCTCTAACAAAGAGCAGCTTAACCTCCCTTTCTGAAAGTGGTGGAAAATTGAAAGACCATCTTGGTGGTCAGTCCACTAGAAATCCTCATCAGAAATTATTAAGCAAATCTTATACAATACTAACTTTGTAGAAGAAAAGTATGCTAATGCTTTTCCTAAAGGAAGTCTACCCACTGAATTATTGGTCATGCAGCTATTTAGATGGCTACCTGCTCCCCTTCTCCTCTTCTAGTAACAAAATAGAGGTATCAAATTCCAGCACTCCATTACCAGGCTGCAAGGTGATAGCGGAATTAAGTATTGGTCTCCTTGACAGAGTAATCAATTTGCCCAAATCTTTATGCACTGTTTCAGCATTAGAATCTTCTCCATGTAATTACCCATTTTTAAAATAAACAGCTGCAACTACGATAAAACATAAATATTATCTTAATCTTTCTAGTTACAACTCTACCTCTTAGTCTCCATGTTCTGAGGTAATAACTCTGAACTGTAAAACCAGATAAACTGCTATAATTACCTCTGGTCTAGTTGTGGCCCAAGTCACTTAACTCTTTTTAATAATTCTTGTTTGAGTATCAGGACAAAGAAAGGGGCATGGGTCAGTTCCAACAAGCATTTTCCTTGCAGCCCCTGTATTTTCATAGAAATATAGAATGTATTTTGTTGGAAGATACCTTTAGGTTATCTAGTTATACCTAGAGGTTATCTAGTCCAACACCTCTGCAGTAAGCAGGGACATCTACAACTAGATCAGACTGTTCAGAGCCCTGTCCAACCTCACCTGGAATGTTTCCGTGGATGGGACATCTACCACCTCTCTGGGTAATTTGCTCCAATGTTTCACCACTCTCACTCTCACTGTAAGAAATTTCTTCCTTATATAGAGCTAACCTAGTCTCTTTAAGTTTAAAATCATTACTGCTTGTCCTGTAACAACATCCCCTGCTAAAAAGATTGTCCCTATCTTTCTTACAGGCCTTCTTTAAGCACCAAAAGCCTGCAATAAGCTCTCCCTAGAACCTAGCTCTTCTCAAGGCTGAACGACATCAACTCTTTCAGCCTTTCTTCCTGATTATTTTTGTAGCCCTCTTTCTGATCCTGATCCTGTCTTTCTTGTTCTGAGAACTCCAGATCTAAAAACAGTATTGCAGGTGGGAGTCTCACTGGAGTGAAATAGAGGGGAGAATCACCTCCCTTGACCTGCTGATCATGCTTCCTTTCATGCAGATGAGAACATGGTTGGCCTTCTGGGCTGTGAGCACACATTGGTGGCCCATGTCCAGCTTTTCATACACCCTAAGCCCTTCTTTTCAGAGATGCTCTCGACTTCTTACTCTTCCAGCTTGTGTTGATACAGGAGATTTCCCTAACTCAGGTGGAAAAACTTGCATTTGGCCTTGTTGAACCTCATGTTGGTTCACACAGGCACAGATCCTGAGTTTGCCTGTGTCCCTCTGGATGGCATCCTTTCCCTCAATTGTGTTAACCACACTACTCAGCTTGGTGTTGTCTGCAGATTTGCTGAGGGTGCAATTGATCCTGCTGCCCGTGTCACTGATGAAGATATTAAATGGCACTAGTTCCAATACAGATGCCTGAGGGACCCCACTTGTCGCTGATCTAGACATTGAGCTGTTGATCACTATCCTCAGGGTGCAACCACCCAACCAATTCCTTGTCTATCAAACAGTCTACCCATTAAATCCATATTTCTCCAGTTTGGCAGCACTTGTCCTTGATAAAACCCTGCTGGCTGTCTCAAATCACCTCCCTGTCCTGCTTAGCACAACTTCTCTGAGTACCTGTTCTGTGACCTTCCCAGGCACAGAGGGGAGGCTGACAGGTCAGTAGTTCCCAGGGTTCTTCTTTCTACTGTTTTTGTAGTGTTTCTCTTTTCAAGTCACTGCGGACTTCACCTGACTGCCATCACTTTTTTAATATCATGGAGTTATTTTGATTTTTTAAATGAAAGAATTTAACAGTGTGTAGAAGCCCTGCTTTGTCAGTTTGTTTTTTCATCACCTAACAACCCTGACTATGTTAAGTATAACCACAGCAATAATGTGATAGGCACACAACCAAAAATGTAGACAGTGCTGTAGTCCCCCCCTGTAATACCCCAGGCAAAAAATGGTTAAGAAACTAGGTAATAATCAAGACAAGTTGGCCTTGGATACCATAACTGAGACCAAAGAACAGTCTGCAGCACTTTCTAAGTGACCAGCAAATATATGTACTTCGGGTTGAATAATTGATAACCTGGAGTATGAATCAGTGCCAAAGTGGGTTTTTTTATGAAGCAAGAATCAGATTGTTACAATAAGCTGCATCCTTTTCTCAAACAACTCTTTGAAAATTTGGCAAAGTTTGGAGAAAACCTAAAACAGTGGAAATGGAAGCTGTCATTCTCCTAGAAAAAGTGAGAGCATGTTCACCACTTATTTATTGTAATAAGCTAAAAGATAAAGGATGGCTACTTTTTAATATTCTACTTGTATTCATTTTTAATATTTCACTAGGACAAAGTTTGTTTAACAGTTGCAGAAAGAGCATTATCATTAATCAATCAGAGTCACCCTAAATATTCTAAATGAAGTGATTTTGTTTTTTCTAAAGTGCAATTATTTTGTTGTCTGTTTCCTTTTAAATCAGTGTTATATTTACAATAAAACTATAAAAGCCATCTTTGTGAATTACAGCATGTGCATGTGCATATGCTGTGGTATAACAGATGCACAGATGTCTCTATGTTCTTTGGGTAAGCTAGGCTATAAATTGTATCTGCTCGAAAAGATAAGGAAAAAGTCATTCAAGAACATACTTTGGAAAAAAGCAAATCACCACTGGGTGCCACTGTTCTTCCTTGCCAGCTATCTTGTCTATCACTGCAGAATTATTTTAGCAGTAAGGGCATAACTCAGAGGCTGGTTGGTCAGTGACAAAGCTCACAAAGAATTCAATAGCATGTGATGAGAATCTAAAAGAATATGACCCTTTAAAACAGACATGTGCCTGTTGTGCAACCGTTATAAAACATGGTAACTGCTTGTGCAACAAAAATCTCAGGAATTTTATTTCACTGAAGTACAAAGTTTTAGAGAGTAGCACCTTCTGGGAGATAAGCTGTCAAGAATTTGGTGCATTAAAAAAATTCATGCACTGAACCTGGATTTCTGAAAAGGCAATGGTAAGTCTTTTGCTCACTTCAGCAGAATCATGGGCAGGCTCTTAGAAAGCAGTTCTTCATATGTGTGGTGAAGCTATAGTCTTGTTTCATCCAGAAAGATGTACATTTCAGGGCATCCACATCAAGATGTAATTCTGTTTTCTACTCCTTCCAAGCTGTGTCAATTGTCATGCAACAGCAGTTGCCCTCTCCTACAAGGAGAATGCATAGTGGCTACAATTTAGTCTTCTGGCATCCTTCTCAAATGGTGATATTGTTGATTTATGAAAGACTCAGAATACTTAGATAAGCTATTTCCTGGCTCTGTGCCTTCCCTTTTTCTGTCCCCATAGAGTCTCAGGTCATGAAAGAGAAAGGGAGAGCATTGTCCTAAGTTTTTTTAAATCAGATAAATGCTTGTAGTATTTGGAAGATTTTTTTGGGGATCCATATGTTGTCCAGTCTTACGTAAATAGTACACCAAGGTTAGAAATACAATGTTCAGAAGTAACTAAATAATTTAAAGCCAGAACTGTAAAAGATTTTTACATGTCTAAGAATCTAAGAGTCAGAATTTTAAAATATTTTTAGACCAACAGGAGATAGATATATGCAGAATTTCCTGGGCATTGGCATGTCTAAAGGAATTATCCATCCTGAGCTAAATCTATGAACACCTTTGATAGACACAGGAAGGATTCTTTACCACAGAAGGAGCTTCATGGAAGTAAATAAACTGAGTAGAAGGCTACTTAAATTCAGGTTTGGGAAATAGTGATAAAACCTCTCAGCTCTCAAAAGTAGGTGGGTGACTCAACCCACTGAATACTATTAATATAAAAAGAGATATTGTCTTATAGAGCAAATATTCTTATTGCTGGGCTACTTTTCAACACCTAACTGCATTTGCTCTAATATGCATGAAAGTCATATTACTTGAAAAAGGTATCTTCCATATTCTCTTCTGTCCTGTCTCTCCTGTTTACTGAGATTTAGAGCCAACAGACTAGTGACATTGGATGTTTGGGAAGATTTGCACATTCCAGACAGAAACACATGGACACTAGAGTTAAAAGGCAAGTGTAAGGATTTCAAAGTTGCCAGTGGCACTGTAATGTTGGACGTAATTATTCCACCACGTTTTTAAAACCTGAGATACATTTTAACCCCAGTCTTTACTACACAAAATATGGCTTAGGCTCTCAAGGTTTAGATCTCAAAGTATATATCTCGCTGTGTAGCTCCTACTGAATTCTGTATCTGGAGAGTGTTTATCGGAGTCTGTGTTTAATATATTTTTGCAAAATGGAATATACTTTGGCATTTCTGAAAATACCTTCTATATACTTGCTCCCATCTTTCCCAGGACAATGTATCTCCTCAGGACTGTCTATATGCCAATGGTTTAGACAGTTTCAAATACAATTCCATTATAATTGCTCTGTATTTCATTGTCTCCTTATTATTGTTCTTCATTTATGCCATTATGAAATGTGAAGGAGCCATATTATTCCTTGCACTGTGACACTGTCTAAAGGCTAGGCTGTATTAATTTCAAGTTAGCCTGATACCATTTACAAGACTCCTCATCTCTTCTCTTCAACAGAATAATACATGCAATTATGCAAAACCAATTCACTTACAATATGGAAGAAAGCAGCAATTGTAGGGCAAGAGAAAAAAAAAAGAAATTATTGTTCTAGGTTTGTAGAGTTAGGAAACTCTGATGAAACTATACATAACAGGGCTTATGCAAAAAAAAAAAAAAAAAGAAAAGAAATATTTTAATATTTTACCGGCTGTTTACTTTTTAAGACTAAACTATAGTAATGAGAAGGGAAAGAAAAAAGATGCCTTTCAAACAGCAGAAAAAACTGTAAAATATTATAAACAGAAATATGGAAATTATACCTCTGCACTTAAAATTTCTAAGGGGAACAAAGTGGGTGTTTTTGGAATTTTATCATAATAAATTATGTGTAACCTAATTTCAGGTACTCAGTTCATTCTGCTAAGTGTATTTTTAAAATACAGATATTGTGCCAGGATTTTTCCCAGTAAGTCATTCCTTTGTCTAGGTAGGTAAACTTACTTTTAGTTAGACATAACTGTTTTGTTGGGATTCATTAAAAATAGTAAAAATCATTGAGTTATTCATTCTGAAGGTATATTTGTTGAGTATTAATGTATCCAAACATACAGCATTACCATTTGAAGCCAGAGAGAACCACTTGTCTTCGCCTCGCAATCCTTGGTGTCACTTGAACTGCTCATGTGACAACATTCTAATATGGGAAGAGACAATAGGCATTGTTGTCCTCGCACATTAATAAATAAGAGCCACAGTGTGTGCAAACAAAGGCTGCTTCCTGGAACATTGTGTCACAAGATTCCCAGGGTCAGTCCTGACAGCTTCACTCTGATGAGAAGCTCTGTTGCAATCAGTGAGCTCAGTTCTCCTCACATTAATTTTACACCAGTGTAGAGACATTACTGTTACAGAAGCCCAAATTCTGAAATGTTCTGTTTGTGTAATTCAGATCAGAAATTACCTACTGATCTGACAGCTACATCTGGTGATACCCTTGGGTTTTCTAAAAATACTCATGTGAGCATTGGAAAATCGGCCCAGCTGCCACAGGATGCTTTTGCAGACCTGTAATTAGTAAAATCTCTGTGAGTCACCACAGAAGTGGTGGAGGAGAGTTCTTGAGGATTTTCAGCAAGTATCCCATTTTTCTACGGAGTAGAGAACGAATGGAAAGACTAAGTACAATGTGATTGTCTGTGAGGCTTATAAACTGCGCTGTTTCCTTAAAATCAGACTTAAGTTAAAGAAGAGTATTTTGCTTTCTTGCTGGCATGCTTTTAAGTGCCTTTCTGGCAAGAGGGCCTCACTTTTTGGATGCTGGATAACAAAATAAAAAAAGCTATCATGTAAGAGACAGACAAGATGAAGCAGAGCAGTTCTAGAAACAACAGGCAGAATGAGATTTACACTCTCAACTGGTATTTGCTACTTTCTAATATTTATTTTCTATTAATTTCTAATATTTATTTTCTAGACTCCTAATATACACACATAAATGTTATTCCTTAAAAGAAATTGCTTAAAGAATTATCTCTGATATCATATCTATAACCTAGTAAATCCTACTACAAGCTGGCTAAGCAGTTATTGTTCTCATTGGGAGGTTGGATTAGATGATCTTTGAAGGTTCATTCCAACACAAAGGATTGTGAAATAGTTATGTGTTTGTGTGTACAACGCTAGACTGAAAACAGCTTTTTAACCCTTCCGTATTATGTTGATATCCATCACTCCCATTATGTCTACACATCTTGACCTGCTGTTAAAACACTACCCTATAACTTCGTTACATCATTTGGGTATGAATCCAGTACAGAGCGCAGCATTGCCTCATAGACTATTTTGTGCTTAAAAGCAATTTAATGGACAGCTCGAAGGAATACCTTTTTCAGAGTACATTTTACCAGGAAGAAAAAGGAAGACTTAAATAAACCAAGCCCTAGTCTTGAAATTCTTCTGTGGTTTTACACTCATATAAAACACTGCTGAATGCATAGTAGAGGCTTAACTAAAATATATCACGCTATTGCAGACAGCTGGTAATAACTGACCACTACTTGTTAATTAATTGATCTGTAGGCTGTTCCTTCTTAACTGATGATAAAGTTTATGAGAATGTCCAAACAATGAAATTAAAAGGTGTGAGTTTTTTAAAAATATGTCACTAGTAATTCACCACTGCTTGGGGCAAGAGAATAAAAAGGATAAGAGCAATGAGTTCTTCTGAAGGTTCTTATCTTCCCTCAGAATCACTAAATATCATGGGTTCCTGTCATCTGCCTTTCTCCAGCATCTGTTTCTGATGGATCTGAGCAGTCTTCTCAGGTTCTGAGAAATTCTGTTTTGTTGAGAGCCTCAGAAAGTACATCCAAGAAGATTTAGTCTTAGTCTTTGACCACTGTCAAGTAGAAAAGATTAATGCTAAGTAGCAATGGAATCTTCCCTATATCTGATTTTATCATGGAATTGGAGCTGCTGTGGATATGCCCACACATACACATATTATCAGTACAAGAACTATAGCTCACACTTATGTAATTCTGCTTATCTACTGTGTCTTTTCCAACACAAGACTATACCCTTTAAAAAGTTTCAGTTTATTGCTAACATAGATTAACAACAAAGAAAATGAGAAATCTGGGTATTCACTAGTAATGAGAACTACCTGATTTATGAATTATTAAATTGAATTGTCCTTTGAATTATGTTGATTTCTATCTCTGTGCCAGTACAAACAACTATGAAATTGAAGATCAAGTCCATATTAACTTTGGAGTAGAATCATTAGTCTCTCGTCATTTGTTGGCCTGAACTCATGACATAAGTTTAGTTTTAAGAAAATGAAAGTAACCATAACATTAAGTTTATTTCCACATTTTAGCCAGACTTTCTCTCCTAGACAAGAGCAACAGTCTATCACTGATCCTTCCTGGTCGTTATGGAACCTGCTCAAAATTAAACCAACCAGATTCTTAGTTGAATGCTGAAAGCCTAACACACTGTGTCATGTTCTTTTCCTGCTGAACCAGACCTGACTAAGGAGATTACTGAGAATTCCTTGGGCACTTAATTAAATTGTGCAATGGCTCCGGAATACTTGATATCAACAAAGATTGGTGCTTGGCTCTGGCAGTACCCTGTTTAGGCCAGTGCTATTTCTTTGTGAGTTCAGGTCTGTAAAAGCAATATGGTATTTCAGCTGGTGTATTTCTAGGGGATTATTATATGTGATGGGTGGTTAAACATCATCCAATGCATGCAATGATTGCCCAAATATGCAGTGCCTATTGTGTTTTAGTGTTTAAATAGAACACTGGATCTAATGAGGGTAAGTTTGTTTGAAGTAAGGTAGTCTTAGCAGCAGTGTTTATATATAAAAGTGCACAAACACTATTGTTTCCGTACAGCCAAAAATTAAATTCCTTCTCTACAGCTAGTTCTGCCTGAACACACTTTTTGAGTTTTGTGTCATACCCTGATGATCACAGGATCGCAAAATCACAATTATTAATGACAGAGAAACCTATTAGGTAAGTCCTGTGGGGATCAGTGCACAGTCACTGACAGTAATCTCTCATAAACGTACTCGTACAGCTAATGTAAGTAATTGGAACTTTCCATCTCTCTATCCAGTTAATTCTGCTTGAATGCAAGGTTAAGTTTTGTGTTATACCCAGATGATCATAGAATCCCAAAATCAGAATTATTAGTAATAGAATAGCCTATTATGTAAGTCTCTCATGGAGAGCGTGGCATCACTAACACAGTAATCTCTCACGATAAATGCAGTTACACAGCTGATTTTAGTAACTGGGACTTTCTTCAAACAACTGCATTACTTCTGAGGTCATTTGTATCTGATGTCACTACAAAAGAATTGTTCTGCAGCATGTCTTAAGCTTTGTTAGTGAGGAAGGAACACGAACACTGGTACAGCAGTGCTGTATTTAGAGCAGCATTTGGCTTAAAGAGAATGGCAGAGATATAACAAATCAGCTTTTGTTCTTGTTTTTCCAGGCAGGATGTTTGCCTCTGCTAACTAATTACATAACTGATGGCTTTGCTTAGTCTTAAATGTCATGCTTTTGGCAGTGTGAATGATGGACACAGATATACTTGTGCCCTCAGCCCAATATAGTTTGTGGTTTTTTTCTCTTTTCTCGTGGATTTTTTGGGGTCGGACAAATAATTTATACCATCCTCCGTATGGATGTTTTAAAGAGATGTGTAAGCTGTATCTTTACTGGAAAATAATAATAAGTAAAATGACTACCAGTTAGTCTGTATGTAGCAAAATACACATATAAGTATACGTATGTTATTGTCATGTCCCATGTGCACTTTGGCTTGATCAGTAGAACAAGCAGCTTGTCTCGGGACTTTTGAAAACATTAAATCATTGTATTATTCCACACATTTCTGCAGAAGATGATGAACTAGCCCACCTGCCAAATCAAGAGGTCAATGAAAGAAATGTTTTAGAGATGAATGGCTCTGCTGTCAAGAACCAAAGGCATCTGAATTTCCCCTGTGGTACACCAGTTCCCCATGGTCCAGGTCAGTTTAGCTATCAATCACACAAGCAACAGGGTTTTGCTTCTCTCAGTACAGAGAGTGACAAAGGTAGATTATAAGAAGACATGTTACCTGCCTAAACAGCTGATTTCCATCTCTTCTTGATGAAAAGTGCCTGACTTGGAGATAATCAAATGAAAGGTTAATGCTGACCCTGAGGCTATATTTTGACTGACACTAGACCCTAAAAATCTGGTGTGACCACGTGTTTGGATGACTGTACTTGGAGAAGTTCATGGAAGGGTTGGGAGGAGAATCAGATACTGAATTTTGTGATTGTAGTGTCTGCATATTTTCACAGAAATTACTTTTGTTATAAGCATTAAGAAAAGGTAATTTGAGGTCTGCACTAGACCTTAGGACACGGTGCCTAGGTTGGCAAAAAGAGTTTTTAAATAAAAGGCTGTGTTAAAAACAGAATCAGAAAAATACCAGACCATCTTCATAACACCTGCAAGAATGGAATGTATCTTCACTGTGCATAGCCATCTGTTGTCTAATCTCAGTGTCGTGTTTGCTACGCAATAGCAACTGAAACATGCTAATAGAACTAATACGGGAGCTTTAGCAGAGAGAATGAAGCCAGAGCACTGGGCTTTACATACATATATCTCACAGTGCTGAAAAATAGTAACAGTGTGACCTTGAATGTCTATAAAACCCAAAGAATTTTGATTTTATGTTGGTCTGAAATATGTCCTAAAACACAGCATGACATAATGCTTAATAAATCATCATTTATTGTTACTTTCAGAACAATACCACTTTTTTGGTTGCACTGACTGACTTCCATCACACACAAATATTTTAGAGATGTAGTACTCCAGATAGGTTAACATAGGATCATAAAGGTTGGAAAGGATCTCTAAGACCATCAAGTGCAAACATCAACCCAACACTACCATGACCAATAAACCATGTTTCAAAGTGCTATGTCCACATATTTTTTAACACCTCTGGATATGGCAGCTCCACCAACTTCCTGGACAGCCTATTCCAATGCCTGATAACTCTTTCGGTGAAGAATTTTTTCCTAATATCCTATCTAAACTCCCTTGGCACAAGTTGAGGCCATTTCCTCTTATCCTGTTGCTAATTACTTGTTACACACATGACATAAGTATGGACTAAAATTCAAGCCACAGATACCTATAGAGCAGAATAGCAAAAAAATATATATAAAAAAATCTATCAGACACCTGCCTGGTCCATACAGATGAGTTTTAGTAAGTCCAGCTTTATCTTGTAGTAAAAAAAAAAAAAAAGTTTATGTAAAATACATATTTTGAACTTTAAGAAACTAGGAAATCTGAATACAATTTTTGTAGATTAAAAAATGCTTAATCCACTGAGAAAATGATTATTACAACATCACTTAACTTTAGCTGCCTGAAAGTGCAAATGGAGGCAGAGGTCTGGTACATCTTATTCTGCTTTCAATGTCTAGGAATTGTCTTTGCTGATTGAAAGCATAGACAGAATTAGTTTTTAAACAAGGTGGTAAGTGTTCATACAGCTCAAGTTAAGTGAGAATTCTGTGCTTAGAATACTGTGCTCAGATTCCAAAACTGGAATCATAGTAGAAGACAAATATTGATAGTTTTAATAGCTCCCATAAGAAGAGACAAGATGAGGACATCCAAGATTTTATGATTTGTAAAAAAGAGAATTAAATATTTCAGGCAGAGTATGTAATTACATACAGTAAGCAGCTTCACACAGGAAGAATATTTCTCTAAGCTGGCCAACGAAAAATGAAAGTTAATCTAATGTGTGATAGAGGGCTGTACCATAGACCCTTATTAATAATAATACTAATGCTTTTGAGTACAGGCATCTTTTGGCCTGTTGCAAATTTAGGAAAGGATGTGTTTAGCAATCAACATAAGAGATGTCTTTGTTTTCATGTGGGTGTATTAGTGCACTTTAGGTACATCTAACGCAGGCATATAGTATGGTAGCGGATATCATGCAAATTTGCCACAATCATCATTAAAAATACTTTGCCAAAAATGTTTTTCATAATGGAAACCCTACAGAGATTTCCATTCATAAAAGTTAACATTTAAAACACAGAAGAGACTACCATAGAAGAAGACGAACATCTAGCAAAGAGGGTTGTGTTGGAGATAAAATGGAAAGTTAACAGACTGTCAGAGTCTTTGATATAATATAAATAACATATAATGTAGTAAAATAGCCTTGTATTTGAAAAAAAAATCCTGATAGAGAAAGATCTACAGAAGATCTTGTCTTGAATGCACTGGTTTCTAGATACTGATGTTTGAGATTACTGATGCAGGCATCAACTTGGAGTGATTAGTGTTATTATGTCTTTCAAAGGCACAACTTGAAGGCTGGAAGCTACAAAGTGGTTTCCACAACGATCTTTGTCTTGTTCAGGCCCTATTCAAAACACAGCCAAGGTTAAACTATCAGTAGTATTAATGGAAACTGAGCCTAGTATGACAGCTTTTGATTAGATTGCACTCTGCCCTGTTTTAATTGGAAGAATTTTAATTTAAAACCTCTAAGAAATCAAATGTGGCTTGTTGGGGAAAGAAAGTGGAGTGAAAGATAAGAGAGAGGAAGGCAAAGTAATTATTTGTTGCTGTTTTCTTAAATTAGACATCACATCTGAACTACTTTGACTAAGACTTCTCTGTCTGAAGATACTGTTCCATACAGGGGTTCAGCCAGTATGTTTAAAATTATTTATTAGTTGCAGAGCCAGCAGCACACATAGATAGTAGTGTAACTCAACCCTAGACAAGATTTGTGAACTCTGTGTCATTTAGCTGATGCTTGTGTTTGTATCAAAAGTCAACTGTTCCCCCACCGGTGTAACATCTCCCAGATTTGCCTGGAGCCATCTCTTTATCTGATTTTGAAGACAGTGAAGATCACTTTTTTGTCTGCTAACAAATGAAGAAAATGCTCAAAATTGCCCTATGAAATAAAAGGGAACTCGATACATAAATGTTGTTCTTTGTTCTTTAATGATTTGGCCCTTCTTTGATACCTGAGAATATATACAGATTTATACCACCATGCAGATTACAGGGGCTATAAATACTAAACATCTTATGACATTAAGCTTAGCAATGTCTCTAAACTTGAAGGGAAAATGCAGCTATGAGAAAGTATACTGTCTCTCATTTCTGAGCATCTGAATATTTCATGGGCAAGAAATGCTATCTTATTTATTTAATTCTTATTTATTTCTCATTTTACAGCAATTATTTTCAATTCAAAACCTTTCTGAACCGAGATGATGTTGATATGTTTATCTTATTGTAGCACAAAGATCTATTTTTAAACTTAAGGAAACATGAAAATGGTGGCTGAGCTTTTGTGAAGTAAAGCTTGATTCCAGAAGGCCAGTATAACCTTTTAGTTGTAACCTTTATTAAATGTTGCTTAAATCCTATTACATAATGGGCAACTTAATTTTCTTAGTTTTTCAGTAGCCCTTAAAGAAGTTCTGTTTGGTTTGTTCCACTAACAGCTAATTAAAATCCATGTAGGAGTCCCCTCTGAAGTTGTTTTGCCCAAAAATATTTTGAAAAACAGAAAGAAAAAGGACAGTTCAAAAATTAAATAGATTGCATGACAACAAAGTGGGGTCACTAGTCAATGTGCCACCTAGAGATCTAGACAAGCTGAATCAGTGGGCCAACAGTCATCTACGAAAATTCATCAAGACCAGATGTAAAGTACTTACCTGGGATTGACTAACGCCTTGCAGGGATGCAGGCTAGGGACTGCAGGATGGAGAGTAGCTGTGATAAACATATCCCGAGGGTCTGGGTGGACAGCAAGCTTAGCATGAGCCAGTAGTGTGCTTTAGCCAGGTATAAAGGCCAACTGTATCCTGGGGTGTATGAGCAAGATCACAGCCAGTCAATTAATGAAGATTTTTTCTGTTCAGCCCACACTGTGTTCCATTCTGGGCCTTCAGTATGGGAAAGACAATACCAAAACCAAACTGCAGCAATTTGAGCAGAGGACCATCAGGGTTCAAGTGCTTGTCACGTGAATGGCAGCAGAAGGAGCAGAGCTAATTCAGTCTGGAAAAGGGCTGGTTTTGGGATCCCCTAACAACAGGTATCAGTACCTGTGAGGGGCTGCTAGGAAGATGGAGCTGGCATTTCTTAGTGGGGCAGAGTGGCTGTAAGAATTCCCTTCCACTAAAAGGTCAGATAAGCAGCAGCACCAGCTGCATAGCAGAATCATTCAGGCTCCCTTCCTCTACCAGTTATGTATCCCAGCTAGATGAAGCCCTGAGCTTCCTGATCTGACCATACCTGTGAGCAACACATTTGACCAGAGACCTCTGGAGTTCCTCCTAGTTTGAATTATCATATTAGCCTCTTATCCTGTGGATCTGTGATGATTTTATTTCTCAAACACATAAATACTCCTAAATACACAATACATCTAAATACATTTATCTTTTTATTATTGTATTTTTTTATAGTACATAAGCCTAATTATAAATCATATATGATGTAGTTTTCCTTCTTGATTATGGTCAATGTCTCAATTCACTTATCTTGAGCAATATGTATAAGTAGCTTGGCACAGGCTCAGCTTGTCCTTGCTGGGAAATACAGGAGGGTCCTGACAAAGCCAAGGGCTGAGCCCTTCCCAGGGGAACATTCTGGAGGGCAGTTGCAGGTGGCAGGGAGCGGTGTGAGAAAATGAACAAGTGAGGAGTGAGCCCTCAGGCACAGCAAGCTTGCCAACTCGTGGGAAAGAGGAGGAAGCATGTATGCCGCCAGGTAACTCACAGGGCAGTGGAGACAGCCATGGGCTCCTGATTGTGGTGGCATCCAATCTACTGCAAACCAGACAGGCTCTGAGCTGTTGGACTGGAACCAGCTGGGAGAGAAGGATGTAACCTGGTAGGCACAGTGAGACAATCTGTTTACACTCCTTTTACTTTCCTTTCCTCTCTGTTTGACAGTCTGTGTGTGGGTATGGGTTTCTAGGCCTACAGGTGAGATGGCTGCTCCAGAACGAGGCCAGTCCCTTGCACACTCCTCCTCACTTTGGCCTTGGCTGAAAACAAGATCTATTCCAAGGTATGAAAGACAAAGGAAAAGCTGGTGTGCTCTAACCAACACTACATCACCTTCAGTCAGAAAAAGAGCATAGGTGTGTACAGCATGTTTTTCTTTATGTGAAGAAGCTCATATTTAGGAATTTTTTGGAGCTGCTACTCTATGACAAAGAGTGGAAATCTGCATGAATACTTAAGATCAAATTTACAAAATTTCACACCATTATGTGAGGATGATGATTTGTGTTATCAAACACAAAGCCAAGACTAAGGTTAAATTAAAAAGTAGCAAATGGAAAACCAAAAAAGGGAGGCTTAAGATGTGGAAAATTATAGTTGTTTGCAGTTGTTTTACTCAAGATTGAATCTGCAGACAGCAGGGCACCAAAAACTAAGATCCTTCTGCAGCTGCACAGACCCTTAATCCTATAAATAAGGAGATGAATCTGTGCTTATACCTCAGCTAAAAGAGTTTCATGACGTAATGGAGAGATGCTTTTACAATCCATTGATTCTAGGCAAAAACAATTACTGCCTTATTTAACTTAAATAGATTCCCAGTGACAGCTAAGTGCAAGCAATTAACATGTTCTTTGCACAGCATGAACTGCTCCTGTCACCAAAGGCTGTAAAACCGAATATGAAGGAGAGTTTGTTTGAAAATTAGGTTTTCATGGGATGCACATGAGAATTCATAGCTATAGGAAGCAGTGGGGAGGGGTTGGGGTGGTGAGGAATCAGTTCAAATATTTAACAGTTCAAATAAACCTTATTTTTTGATGAAAGTGTATATGGGGAAAGATAGTACTGACTGTATTAGTTCTTTGTGCAAAACAAGAACTAAGATCCCAAGTTTTAAAAACCTCCAGAACTGTGAACAAACTTCATCTATGGTAGCTGAAATAAAATAGATTTGTGCCAAATCCTTTTTGCCTAAGCTATGTGTAGTCATTTAAGGACATTATTGCAAAAACTAAATATTTGTCTTCCTTGAGACTAGCTTAGTGATATTTCCTGGAGAATGTTTGCACAAACTATCTAAAGATTCAGTATTAGCTGGCAAATGATTTTACATTAATCCAACACATGCAGCTTTTTCACCCAGTCAAATTCTTTCAAAATGTTAAAGCAGTACTTTATATCTGCAGATTTACTTGTCCCACAGAATACTAAAATAAAACACATTAAAAAAAAAAGTAAAAAAGCCCACACTTTTAAACAGAGTTCACAACCTGGGAAAGATTAGCAGGCCACATTTGAGAACAGATTAATTTATCCTTAGCTAATTACTATGTAAGGTTCAGCTGAGCTGCCAGCACCACTAACAGTCAAGACATATCACAATGGATTTTTTTGTCTGTTTGATAAACTCGTTCAATGAACATGTTGGTTTCTGGCTGTGCACGTACAATAAAATTTTAGCCAGTCAATAGTGCTACTACTCATCTCATTCAGATGATTTTCTGCCTTTTTTATGGCTTATTATTTTCAACCTACTTTGTACATCATTCGTTCTAGCTTGAGACGTTTGGCAGTCAATACCAGTATGTTCTAGTTCTCGCTGCTCCTTATTATTTGTATAGTTTTAGCACTTTGACTTAAAATTTGTCCATCTGTAAAGCTGGAATAGTATTTAAAAGTCTTTAGGGATCTTTTAAAGTATAAAGCAGTTCTTCCAGTGAAACACACACACAGTGCACAAGGACATAAAACTACAACCTTCAAGAAATACACTATGTTCATTTAATTGTAATGTGTCACAGAAAGCATGCAGAATATTTTGATTTGAAATATACAGACAGAATTCATCATACAGCATGAAGTCAGTACCTTTTTTGTCTCTGCAGTATGTAGAGATTAAAAGAACGGAACATTTTGTAGAAAGACTTTGAAAATCATGTACCTTCACTTATTTTTTTTTTCCAAATTACTTAATAAGGTATATATTAATATGAAAAATATGGAAGTCATTAAAGCTGCTATAGCCACAGTTGTAATTTTTTGACAGAACTATGAATAAATCACACTTGCTAAACCTACTGCTTTCTGCAGTACCAGAGCCTACCTTGGTTTATAGCAATCTGTCATTACTGCTGACACTAACAAGGACCAAATCAGGGTCTTTATACAAAAAACTTTGCAGTATGACATCATGAGGTTAGCCAGTTCATTCTGATGATGAGTATCAATACCATGCTGATGTCATGACATCTTTAAAATAAAAGTGCTGTCTGGAGCAAAGTATCATGGGGCTTGAAGTTCAGATTGTGACATGAGAGGATTCCTCTTTCTAATTGCTGCTCCCAGTTTCCGGTTTTGGGGTGTTGGTCTTTTCCTCTGGGCAGTCTTGGGGGTGGGAAAGGGTCTTTTTATTGCTGACTTCTGCTGCTGCTTCTGCTTTTTCTGTGCTTTCTCTTTTTTTTTGCAAAATAGATGAAGGCAAGTGTACTATTGTATTATTTCCATTAAACTCTCTCTTTATTTCAAACCAGTACTGAGTCAAAATATCAAGACAGCCTGTGAATTGAAATACACAATTGAGTTTAACTGGGATAATATTTCCTAAAATAATAGAGTCATTAAATTCAGAGCAGCAGGGACTCTGTTATTTGCTGGTAGGACTATGCAGCAGAAAGTAAGAAAACCAGGAGGTTTCTGGAGTGCATTGATGTTAACTTCCTTTCAGTCTTGACTGCAATGACTATGAGATGATGGAGTTCAGTACTCAGAGATGAGGAATTGAGCAAAGTAAAAAGCCAAATCACAACCGTGAACTTCAGGAGGGCAGACTTTGGCCTCTCCAGAAATCTGCTTAGAAGACCGTGGAGGGAAGATGAGCCCAAGGAAGTTGATTAATATACAAGAATAATTTCCTCCAAGTTCAAGAGATCTCCATCCCATTAAATAAGAAGTCAGACAAAAATGTCATGAGCCCTGTGTGGGTGAATAAGTATCTAGTGGCCAGAATGAAACACAAAAAATGTGAATTCATGCTTGACCAACTTGATAAACTTGTATGGTGGTATGAATGTCCTGGTAAATAAAGACAGAAGACTTCATTAACACTTTTAACACCATCCCCTGTAAGAATTCCATAGACAAGCTGCTGAAGACTGGATTAGCAGGCAGTGAGGTGAATGGAAACCTGACTGCATGACTGGGCCAGATGGTGGTGGTCAGTGGTGCAAAGTGTAGCTGGAGGCCGGTGACTAGTACTGTACTCTAGCATATACATTACAGACTTAGAGCTTAGCGTACAACCTGAAACAATTTTACAGATAGCACCAAACTGGGAGGAAAGACTGATATGCCAGAGGGCTGTGTTGCCATCCAGAAGGACCTTGACAAGGTGGAGAAACGAGTCAACATGAACATCACTAACTTCAGCAAAGAGAAATGTAAAGTTCTGCACCTGAGGAAGAACAACCCCAGGTGACAATATTTGCTGGGACCACTCAGCTGGAAAGCAGCTTGGCAGAAAAGAGCCCAGAGTCCTCGTGGATACTAGATTGAACATGCACCAACTATGTGATCCTGCTCCAAAGAAAGAGAATTATATCCTCAGCTATATTACACAGTATTGCTAGCAGATTGAGGGAGGTGATCATTCATTTTTATCCAGCTCTGATGAGGCCACACCTGGAGTGCTGTGTCCAGTTCTGGGTTCCTCAGTACAAGGGACACGTGGACATATTGGAGAATGTTCAACAACAGGTCACAAGGATAGTTGAGGGACAGGAGCTCCTCACATATGAGGAGAGCTTGGGCAAGCTGAGGCTGTTTAGTCTAGAGAAGAGAAGGCTTAGGGGATTCTTATTAATGTATATATATATATACCTGAAGGGAGAGTACAGAGAAGACAGATCCAGATTCGTTCTAGTGGTGCTCAGAGACAGGACCAGAGCAATGGGCACCAACTAAAACACAAGAAGTTGCATACGAACATTGGGAAATACCTTTTTTACTGTGTGAGTGACCAAGGAACTAAATAGGTTGTCTGGGGAGGGGGTGGAGCCTCCATCCTTGAGATATTCAATAATCATCTAGCCACAGATCTGAACAAGTGGCTTTAGGTGGCCTTGCAGGAGCTGGGGAGCTGAAAAAAAGGACCTTCAAAGGTTTCTTTGAAAGTCAATAATTCTACATTTTGTGATACTTAACCAATACAATTTTTTAACTAGTTTTAACACGCAGTTTAACAAGTGTCTGTGGTACAGATTGTACCCTGACTTCTGTTTGATAGCAGAATAATAGCCATCAGAATTCATATTCTGGTTAGGGTCCATGGTGAAAAGACTGGAGGAGTAATAAAGAGAATCCTCAAGTTGTTACCCACCTACACTAGTTGATTCCCAAGTCGCTCAGATATACACAAAGCCTAGGTTCTCTTCAGAAGGAGATAAACTCTAAGCTGTGCTCTGGATGCACTGCAACCTCTAATTCAGACATACAGATTTAAAGCAATGACTGTGGAACTTTCTGCAGCTTTGGCTCTATGTGTAATGGGAATATTAAGTTCAGAGGAACAGAGTCAATTTAGTCTAAAGTAAACCCCTCAAACTCCGTCACGTGTTGATGCAGTTGAGTTACTGCTTGACTCCTGTGCATCAAATTCCTTGCTAACTTAGATTTACCAGAAATATCAATGATTGTGGCTAGTCTCTAGTGTTAATGTAATACCACTCTTAAAGACGCACATCCAGAATTGTAACTCGGATGAAAAGTTACTGAGTTACTGTTTGATTTGAATTATAGTGAGAGAGTGTTTTGTGACATTTCAGAACACATTGTGCAAAGTTCTTGACTTTTTGTTGCTGGAGGCTAACATTGCTGTTTTGATACTTTCTTAAGAGCACAATAGCTTTGTTTCATGGAATTATAGGACAACAGCAGCTTTCACTTGGCCTCTGGAACTGTCATGCATTCTGTTGACATTATCTTTTGGCTATCTATAATTGATTTAAAATCAAATAATGGTGTTATATAATGCATACTTTATAGCATTATTAAAGTTTTCAGCTTACCTTGTATGTGTAAGCACTTTCTTTATAGGTGCTCTACAGAAAGCTCTCAGACGAAGCTTCCATGAAATTCTTGAGGGGTATGTCTTCATTGCTGCATTAATTCAGCTGATCTGCCACTGACCTTGGAGATTTATGATCTGCCACACTGCAGAGCTGTATGGAAGTCACAGTATCCTCAAAGTTGTTGTTATCCCTCCATTAGGACAAATAATGGCTGCACTTTAACATGTCACAGGTTCATCAGTCAAAATTGGAGATATTTGCAAATTATGCAACAGCGTACTGTAGACACACTTTTGCAATATTTACCAGCTAGCACTAGTAGCCTGTCCAAGCATCATTTGTTTAGGAACACCATCAAAGGTGGCACGTTATAATTTAATACTTATTGAGAGATACTTCCTGTCAATTTATCTAATCTCTTTTGGACTGATTTCTGGGGAGATGCACAACATTCTGTAGCAAGGAGTTCCACAGCTTAACTGTATGCTGTGTAGAAAAAAATACCTACTTTTTTTTTACTAAATATTTCATAATGTCATTTAAACCAAATTATTAGGAAATACAGTAAATAATCATCCTTTATTTATTTGATTGGGTTTGGGGATTTTTGTTTGCTTGTTTGTACTGGGGGCAGGAGGGTATGTGTTTGTTTTGGGGTTTTGTTTATTTTAATACATAACTTTATAATCCTTAATTAATTCTCAGCTATTTGTTTTCCAAGCTGACATAACTACACAGGATATATATAGCATTGATCTTTCTTTTGCAGATTTCCACTTAGTCTTTGGTTCTGCTATACGAATTTAAGGTGGATAACATCTTGGAAGCATAAGAACTGCACACAATATTCAAGCTGTAGGTATTGTTTACTGCATTTTGTATGGCAAAACATTGTGGTTTTCCCTTCTTTGTTTTTCTGTTATTAAGGACTGACATAATGTTTTCAAAGAGCTAGATAAACTATTGTAAACTTAAAATCTAAATTCTGACTGTTGTTACTCAACTTGAAGTCACTTCTTGTACACATGAATTTAAGATTGCCTTTTTCCTGTGCGTCATTTTGCTTTGATCTACACCACATTTCATCTGCTATTTTATTGCCCTGTCGTTTTCTTCTCCACTTCCTTATAGCTTATTTTTACTGTCCTGAATAACTAACTATAAAGAGAAAACTTCATCACTTCAGTATCAATGTTTTTCTCAGATAACTTATTAACATGATGAACGGTCCCTCTCTTAGAATCATAGAATCATAGAATCAAGAAGGTTGGAAGAGACCTCAAAGATCATCGAGTCCAACCTGTCACCCTACACCTCATACCTATCTAAACCATGGCACCAAGTGCCACGTCCAATCCCCTCTTGAACACCTCCAGGGATGGTGACTCCACCACCTCCC
>VXBD01008380.1:0-10940 GCA_013399975.1 Indicator maculatus
GGTCACCCCTGAGCCTCCTCCAAGCTAAACAACCCCAGCTTTGTGGCATCCTGCATAGATATAAATTTCACAAAGATAAATTTGTACTTCTCTACACTGGATCATGTCTATCACTTTCAGAACACATTTGAAGTCATGGCTACTAGGAGAAAGAGAAAGGTGAATTGCATTGTGTTTGATGACAATAGTTACTTTTGTATGCTGTGGAGGCAAAGAAATATTCCCCTGTGACAACAGCTTTCTCCTTCAGGAGGATATCACAGATACTGACCATAAGGCAGGGAAAACCAAGCATTAATAAAAATTAGAAGTCATAAAAAACCAAGGGGTTTTAAAGCCCTGAGATTTTAAAGAATGCTCAGTTCTTTTCATGTCTGGCATTTTTCATTTTTGGTGTTCATTTACTTCATGTCTATAGGGTTACTTCATGTCTTCAAGGTTTTAACCAACAAGGGTTAGAAATCTTTTTTTTTTTTTTAAATCATTGTAAATGAAAAATGTGCTTCTCGAGCAAGATCACAATCACAGCACCTGAAGCATTAAGAAAAATGCTGAAAAAATAACTTCCAATTCTTTGTGTAGAAAAATAGCAGAGGTAACTGACCTGGGTAGCATATGCCTATAAATATACATGCATGCACATACACATGCAGATGTGCATTTATGCATGGATATGTAAACATGGATGCACAAACATCCAGCTTTGGGCACCCCAATACAAGAGAGATGTGGAGCTGCTGGAGCGAGTGCAGAGGAGGGCAACATTGGTGAAGAGTTTGGAGAATAAATCTTATAAAGAGCAACTGAAGGAGCTGGGGATGGTTAGTTTGGAAAAGAGGCTGAGGGGAGACCTCACTACTCTCTACAAGCACCCAAAAGGATGTTGTGGAGAGGCTGGGGCTGGTCTCTTCTCACAGGTAATTAGTGATAGAACAAGAGGGAATGGCCTCAAGCTACGACTGGGTAGGTCTAGACTGGACATTAGAGAAAAAACATCACAGAAAGAGTGGTCAGGCATTGGAATGTGCTGCCCAAGGAGGTTATTGAGTCACTAACCCTGGATGAGTTTAAAGGTTGTTTGGATGTGGTGCTTGGAGATATGGTTTAGGGGTGAATTTGTAGCATAGGGTTATTGGTTGGAGTTAGTGATCCTGAGGATCTTTTCCAACCTGAATATTTCTGTGATTCTGTGATTCTGTATGCATGTGCTCACACACCCCTGACTAAATATACCTGAGAGGTGCAAGATAAAAAGTGTTTATAGCAATCAGCAAGCACAGCTGGAAAAGAACATCTCTGAGATGAAAAACACACTCAGCATGGAGGCAGTAGTTATGGGCAGATCACAGAATCATAGAATCACAGCAAACATCTGGTTGGAAGAGACCTCAAAGATCATCCAGTGCAGCCTTTGACCCAGCACTGAAGGGTCAATACTAAACCATGTCCCTAAGCATCAGGTCCATACACTGCTTGAACACCTCCAAGGATGGCAACTCCACCACTGCCCTGGGCAAACCATTTCAATGTTTGACAACACTCTCTGTGAAGAAGTATTTCCTAGTAACTAGAGAGGATTATGGTTTAGGTTGGGAGGGACCTCCAAAGGTCATCTAGTCCAACCCCCTCTGCAGTCATCAGGGGCATCCTCAACTAGATCAGGTTGCCCAGAGCCCTTCAAGCCTCACTTTGAATATTTCCAGGGATGGAGCCTCAACTACCTTCCTGGGCAAACTATTCCAGTGTTTCACTACCCTCATGGTGAAGAATTTATTCCTAACATCCAATATAAATCTACTCTTCTCTAGTTTGAAACCATTGCCCCTCATCCTATCACTACAGGCCTTTGTAAACAGTCCCTCTCCAGCCTTCTTGTAGGCCCCCTTCAGGTACTGGAAGGTCATTATTATTAGCCCCCCCCACCCCAGGGCTTTCTCTTCTCCAGGTTGAACAATCTCAGCTCCCTCAGACCATCCTCATAGCAGAGGTGCTCCAACGCCCTAATTGTTTTTGTAGCCCTCCTCTGGACCTGCTCCACGAGGTCCATGTCCTTACAGCTTGTGGGCTCCAGGTGAGCTCTTATCAGAACAGAGTAAAGTGGAAGATGTCTAATATCTTCCCTATCCACTCAGTTTTCAGTATTTATGTTTCTATTAATTATGTGGCTTTTAACATAGAAAAAAGACCAAACCTGTGAGAAAGCTACATGACCTTCTATAAGCATACACATAACTGGCACAATAGGGAAAAACAGTGACTTTTAATTCATTCTTCTGTTTCCAGCATTCCTGGATTACTTCTCTGTGAAATCCTAAATAGCAGAAGCACCTCAGGGTCTGTTTGGAGGAAGTGGTGGGACAAAAGCAAAGTGGAAACCAAAGGAGCAAGAGTCAGTGAGTGATTGGAAAACTCTTTATACTCTTGTGCCTTGCCAACAGACTGAGAATATCATCTCTGAGCTGTTTTTTTGCCAGGTCCTTCAGAGGTTTTAATGATGTCACACTTAAGTAGCAACATAAGCAAGTTTTAACAAGTCAGACTTCATGGTGAATGCTATTTCCTCAGACTGTTTCTAACTGTTGAATCTGGGCATAATTTGGTGGGTTTAGGTGAAACGTGTTGGATCTGATGGTTCCCCAGTGGAAGGCTATCATGCTAGGAAATAGTTTTCCTGAGTTTTTGATGAGAGTAGTAGCTGATAAATATAGCCAAGCACAAGTAAGAGTCCAATAAACAATAACAGTGCTTTTCTCATGACTGGACAGCATTCAGCAGTATGTTAACTAGAAAGATATTGATCAATTAGAATCTAGCGAAGAGCAACAAATTACTTGAGGACCATGAGGATTTAGGAGATGGATTAAAGGTATTAGGTATATGAAGACTAAGCAAAGCAAGGAATGGTGTTTAGAGAAACCTCTCAAAATTGCAGATTCAGTGTCAGGGGTGGTGCTATGTGGTTCATGTGACAGAGAATGTGTACCAAAACATGTCATGTTTGCTTATGTGAGAATGATTAGCCATCATTTCCAGGAGGAGGAGGGGAATGTGCTTGCTAGCAGGACTGAGGCAGCTGTTGGGCAGCCTTTGCAGCTGAATGGTGTGCAGCTTTCTGCAGTTCTGTGCTCCTGCCTCCCTCCTGCTCCAGGATCCCATGTGTCAAACGCGTGAGCATAGAGGTTCACATCTGGTCCTGATGCACAGTAATGCCTTAGCTGTATGGGAGCACGACAAGGTGGGCAGCAGTATGGGTGTTATGGTGAGGGTGAAAGATTTGGGGAGTTAGGAAACTGAAAATTGCTAGCTATATGCAAAGGGAGGTATTTAATGCTGTAAAAGAAGGTACAGCTAAGAATAAAATAATTTAAAAACAGGTTATTGAAGAACAAGGCACCAAAAAAAACCCCAAACTAAACCAAAAAACCAAACCAAAACAAACCAAAAAACCAACCAAACAAGAAAAAGAAAAAAAGAACCACGACATCAAAAAGCCCCCAGAAAACCCCAAACCAAATCAAAAAACAAAACAAAACAAAAAAACAACCAAACAAGAAAAAGAAAAAAAGAACCACGACATCAAAAAGCCCCCAGAAAACCCCAAACCAAATCAAAAAACAAAACAAAACAAAAAAACAACCAAACAAGAAAAAGAAAAAAAGAACCACAACATCAAAAAAAAAGCCCCCCCACAAAATCCCAAACCAAACCAAAGAACAACAACAACCAAAAAAAAAAAAAAAAAAACCAAAAAAAAAAAAAAACACCACAAAAGTAAGTTCTGCTGCAGAATTATCTCCTGAGAAAACAAGGAGGATGATTCACCACTGATATTTTTAACATTATTCTGCGTGAAACACTATAAGGTGTGCTTTTGGGATTAAGTCTTTATCAGAGAAATGGGCTTCAAGATCAGTGAGTCTTCTCTAATTTTAATGTCTGCAATTTTCTGTGTATATTCTAAACAATGCTCACATTTCTGCCCTGGAAGGTGCTCCTGCAAGGAGCAAGAAGAATATGTGCATTGTTCCCACGAAACACTGGAATATAATGAAAAAGCTTGAGTGATGATTAGTGCTATTAGCTAACACACTTAATAATATTTTTCTCATTAGGTGGAGTGGGGAGAAGGAGGAAGGCAAGCAGACCTCATGCCAGAAGCTCTGAGTCACAATTAAAAGTTATGCTGCAATCCTGCAGCATTTCCCTTTTATGGTCCCTGCCAGTTATGTCTCTAGTAAGAACATATGAACACTGCTCCTTCTCCACTGTTGCATGATTCTCTCTCTTCTGTGCACACAGAGAGTGAGCAGACACAACCCTTCTCTACTGACTGTCAGCTATTAATGCTGTGTGATTTTTCTTTCTACCTTATCCTAGAGAAGTCACAGAACTCTCTGTGCTTTTGCAAATAAGGGACAAGTCACAAACACAAATGGCAGCATTTAGATGTGCCCTTTTTTCCCTGTGAGCAGGGAGGGAGCTCTTACAACAGAAAGATAAACAAATTATTCAGCACTTAGTGGCTCTTCTCAAGCTTCTCTGTATTTTTTTTTTATTTTGATTTTGCCATCACATTTTCCACTTTTTCCTGTTAATCCTCTAAGAAGGACCACATTGTTTTTGACTGTGTGGTGCATACATATACATGGTAAAAAAAAACAGCAAATGTGGTCTTAGTGATGGTGACTATGGGACTGAGGAGGCAGTAATAAATCACATAATCATCCAGGTTGGAAGAGACCTCCCAGATCATCAAGTCCAACCAATCACCCAGCCCTATCTAATCAACTAGGCCATGGCACTAAGTGCCTCATTCAGGCTTTTCTTACACACCTCCAGGGATGGTGACTCCACCACCTCCCTGGGCAGCCCATGCCAATGAGCAATCTCTCTTTCTGTGAAGAACTTTCTAAGATCCAGCCTAAAATTCCCCTGGCACAGCTTAGGACTCTGCCCTCTTGTTCTGTTGCTGGTTGCCTTGGAGAAGAGACCAACCCCCACCTGACTACAACCTCCCTTCAGGTAGTTGTAGAGAGCAATAAGGTCTCCCCTGAGCCTCCTCTTCTCCAGGCTAAACACCCCCAGCTCCTCAGCCTCTCCTCATAGGGTTTGTGCTCCAGACCCCTCACCAGCTTCATTGCCCTTCTCTGGACACGTTCGAGCAACTCAACATCTTTCTTGAATTGAGGAGCCCAGAACTGGACACAATACTCAAAGTGTGGCCTAACCAGTGCTGAGTACAGGACAGAATGACTTCCCTAGTCCTTCTGGCCACGCTGTTCCTGATCCAGGCCAGGATGCCATTGCCCTTCTTGGCCAGTTCTTATGACCAGAAAATGACTAGGTGCTACAGTTTGCTCAACGTGGCACTGATATCGGAGCATGAAGTGTAGCTGCAGCTACACTTCAGTGGGCATTGGACTCTTGGTATTATTACTCCATCTCTTCTGCATGCTTTTGGCTTTCTCATTGGTCTGACTTTTAAACTGCACTGACAGAATAAAAAATAGGTTTTGTTTTGTACTTATGAATAGTGTAAGTTCTGCAATGCTTATCTTGCTTACTAGACTCTTGAAGTGTGTATCGAGTCCTTGTTAAACCTTATGAGTAACAGTAATGACCTGCTGAAATAGGCAAGAGTAATGCTTTTTGGATCAGCTGATGAACATTTAGAGCTCCTGATAGCATCCAGGATGAATCTAGATGCCAATAACAGCAGAAAAAAAATCCAAACCACTCACTAACTTTGAATAAAAGCCTCTCTGCCAGCTTGAATGATGGGTGATGCATTGCTAATCATAACTGTGCCAGCAAATCTGTCAGCTCTGTTTTATCTAGAAAGTACTGTCTTTTGCTCATAAAGGTTAAACTGCTACTGTGTCTTCTTAAAATCTCTGTTCTCCACAGCTGTGCTAGAAAATCCAGCTTCCTGGGTGGGTTAACAGCTGGATAGATGATTTTGGTTGGGGGGGGAGGGGGTTATTATGTTTTGGTTTGTTTTTTCTCCCCTGCTGGGAGAAATAGCCTAAAAGATTCACAAATGACCATCTAGGGTTTCTCTAGTGGTTCTGTGTTGTTTTTAATTCCAGTTCATTCAGCTACCTCAAAACTTTATCACAAATTCAGTGGATTCATATATTAATGTGAGGTTAAGGCCCAGGAGATAAAGATGGAGAAAGTGCTAAGAGTTAGTTCAGTTTCATGTAATTATCCTCCTGTACTAAAGAAATCAAGTCTCTGAATTGAATTTATCCTCTGCTCTATAAAAATAATTCTCTACTTGCCAAGAGGTTCAATACTGTGATATTGTCCCAATGATATGAGTTTCATGTGATTTATCTTCTAGTAGTTAACCTTCTGGGGTCATAAAGTGGGAAAGCAAAAGGAGAGATGTAATTGGTTTATTTTTTCCATGTAACCAATAGAGCAAAAGTTTATTTCACTGATTGCATTTCCTTTGGCACAGAGGGGTTCTTAATAAGGGAAAGAGGAAAAATGTCCTGGACTTCAGCAGAGCAGATTTTGTCTCATGAGGGATCTGCTTGGTAGAGTACCATAGGTAAAAGTTGTTGAATTAAATGATGCCCAAAAAAATATGGTTGACATTAAAGGATCATCTCCTCCAAACTCAGGAACACTGCATCCCAAAAAGGAGGAAGTCAGGTAAAAATGCCAGGAGGAGCTGCTAGACAAAATCAGATGGAAAAAAGCAAGCCTACAGAGGGTGAAAGCAAAGCTAGCTAGCCTAGGAGGAATGCAGAGAGATTGGCACATCTAGGACTCTTGTAAGGAAAGTTAAAGCTCTGATAGAATTAAATCTGTCCAGAGACTTAAGGGCAACAGGAAAAGCTTCTGTATGTACATTGATGATAAAAGGAAGACTAGAGAAAATGTGGATTCCCTCTGGAAGGAAATGAGAGACCTTGTTACTTGGGATATGGAGAAGGCTGAGATACTCAAGGACTTTTTTGCCCCAGGCTTCACCAGCAAGTGCTCCAGCCACACTCTCCAAGTCACAGAGGTTAAAACATGTATAGTGTGCTACGTCATTTTAGTCCTAATTTTGATTGCTTATGTCAATGATTCATTTGTACTTGGTGGCTTTGCAATCAGAGTAGTGCAAAGGGTTCAGTAAGAGTAGGGAAAATAAAAGGAGCTACTGATAGTACAGGTTTTGAGCTAAAGTGAAGTTAGAAGGTACTAAAAATCCCATCAATACTTTTTTTAGGCTTTTGTCCTAATTGTTGTCCTAATTCCTAAACAATATCCCTGCATTCTTTTGCTTGGTTTGGTTTTCTTTTTTTTTTTTTTTTTTTTTTAAATCACATAAAAATGGTTGATCTTCCAAAGTGGACTGGAAAATGGTATTTTTTTCTTCCTTGTTTCCTAACACAGTTATAGTCATTATTAGCTCTCCCCTGCCAAGTTTCTATTATAGTCAGACATCTAGACCTGGATTCATTTTCCCTACAAGGCAGTTTGCTGTGCTAATGGACAAGAAATCAGGTCACCTTTTAAAACTACCAGTAGAGTGTTTGATTGACAGATATGTATATTAAAAATAATGTTATCTTTATGGCTTTTACTTTCTGCTGTGCTTTGGTATCTTTGTTCTCTTGCTAGTTTATTAACTGTGAGAGTGTATGTACATGAAAACAATACTGTCCCTGGTCCCTTGCCCTGCTTGTAATATTCCTGTCTAAGCTCTCTGCTTCAGAGCCAGTTATATACTGAACTTTAAATGCTGCCTTTCCAGCTCCTTTCAGCTGTACAAAGCTGCTCTGTTACCCTTCCAGCTCAATTCATAGCCTTTTTGCCTGTGAGCCAGCAGTCTGTCAACTCAGTTTCCATCCTTGCCTTTGTGCCCTCACCCACCATGGACATTACAGAGAAACAGCAGACTGGATATTGTCTCCTCTGGCCTCTCCAGTGATGTATAGATACAATCATTTAATGACATTCCTGCCCCAGGCTGGGTGGCCAGAGAATTTTCTTCTCATTGCAATATCTGGTTTGCTGAACAAGAACAACCAGACTTCTCAAATAGCTCTACAGGTGGTTGCCAGGAGGGGAATATATATTTTCTAATCAGGTCTTACACCTGAGTCTTTTCAGGCTATACTAAGGTGCCTGGCTTAGTGGTGGGATGGACTTTGATGCAGATAAAGGCAGAGGATAACCTACAAGCAAATGCTCCAGACCACAGAGATCATGGTCCCCTTGATTCTTCCTAGCTTTGTGTACTCCAAAGCAGATAAGGCAGCCTGGGGCAGTTGGTGCTACTGTTGTTTAAAGTCAGCTTTCAGCTACCCCTGTCCAACACTTTCAAAATCATGAGAATCCCATGAGGCATAATCCCTAATTATGAAATCTGTCCTAAATATGAAATACAACCATGAGTTTATTGACTAAGATCAGCACCTCCCTAAAATAGTTAGTAGAAGAATGGTACAGAAAATGAAAAGCTTCCCTTTCTTGTCAATGGGTCAGCAGACAAGTAACCAGCCTAAATTCCTTAGTTACAGAAAGGAATATATATTTTTAAATGTCTTTGGCATCTACTTCCTCCACCACTTCAGAGTCCTTCCCTGTCTATGCCATATTGTGAATTTCCCCTCAGTTTTGTCTGACCTTAACATCCACTTGTGGATTGTTGCTATACCTTAACACTGATGCCTTAGGATAACTTCAGTGCATGTTGGTACACAACCTAGGTAGCTGCCAGTCAGTGGTTTACTACCTGGCAGCCAACTGGAAAACAAATCCCATTTAGTTTGGAAGGAAACCTTTTTAAAAGTCACAAAATTTGGCACCTATTTTTTTTTTTAATTTTTTCATTCTTGGAATGCTTTTAGTGTTGATAACTGAAACACGTAATTAACATATTTTTTGGTGAGGTTTTCATTATAGTGACATGGAGCTGAGCTACAGAATCCTCTGCCCTGTGCCTAGTTAGGCAACACATGATTCAAAATAATCCTCTTAGTTCTGCATGCTCATTAAAATGGTCTTTTTCCTAATATTCTAGATAAAAAACAGGGAAATGATTGCTTAGTGCTTTGACCTATACTTGTAAAGAAGATCTAAAGAAGGGTCTCTTTGTCATGTGATCAAAAAAAATCTCCATATTTTCTTTAAAGGCTTTAATTTTCTTATGGGAATAGCTTCATATCTTCTCATGATCTTTATCCAAAAGTCTTCTTGCCTTCCTTCTATATTCTCCCCATCCCACCAGAGAGAGGAGTGAGCCAGTGGGTGGGTGAGCATTAGGATGATGTTAGCCAAGACTAACCCACCACATCAAGTGTTACTGTTAGAATTGGTTTCAGAAATTTCTGGGGATATATGTTAAAAAAAAAACCCAACAATTCTACAGCCTGATTAATATTTTTTCCTATGTGTAGAAGTTCTATGAATCAGTGATTGACCCTATACCTACTGTTATCACTCTGGTATCAGTTTTTAGGTGCATGTTGGGGTCCTTGGATAAATAGTTGTAATCCAGATATAACAGACTACTGGAACAGTATCTTTAGCAATATTTTTAAAGCTCAGTCATATATTTTGCTGATCAGTGGAAAAAGCCTAACAGCAATTGCTGGATCACTTTCAGTTAGCTGTAGCACTTGGGTGTTTCTGGCTAAAGAAGAGATTAATCCTGCTGGAAGTAGCAGCTATTTGTTATGATAAGCATAGATTTTAAATCATGCTTAAGTGATTGTGAGTTCTAAGTCCTTCTGAGAGACTGAGACTTATAACTCCCCAAATCACTAGCCAAAATTATATTTAGGCTCCTTTGTAATATTATTGAAAATATACTTTGCAAAATGTATAGTCAGATATCCCTGGGAAGGTAATTTAAGAGAGATTCAAACTGTGTGGGAAGTCCAAATAGCTGTGGATATTTGCTACTGAACACATTTCTTAGATACCTGATCAAACACAATGGTATGGCCAGAGCACCCAAAAGGTCTACCTGCCCTTATGAAAATGGATGAGCTATTTCAAAGGCTTAACAAAACAGCATGTGTTTTGGGGGGCTCAGCAGCCACAGGTTTTGCCTTCAAGAGAAATGGCAGAAGCTAAAGTTCTGAAAATCAGGCCTTAAAATGTGTTTATCTCAGTAAACCCAACTCAATAGCTTCTCAGAAAAAAAGTATTTGATGCTTGCTTGCAAACAATTATCTCTACCATTCATAAACTTCATTGTAGGAAGACAGCAAACCTTTGAACAACTTTTGAGAAGGCTATGTTTTGTCTTTGAGTTGGAAAGAATGTGAACACCTTGTAACTGAAGAGAAAGACTAAGCAGAAGGTGACTGGATATCTTGAGAAGCTTGTTTGTCAGTATTAACCTGTTGTGTGCTTTGCTTGGATCCATGTCAGTGAAAGGATAGGAAATTGGGATGTGCAGCTCTGTATTAGAAAAGTACATAAGCTGACCATGTAACAGAGTGGTAGGCTTTGGCTTTGGCTTATGCTTCAGCTCTTGCTTTGCTTTTGCTTGTGCTTAGTGCTTTGCTTAGTTTTATAGTCAATAAATGTTTTTGCCTTTCATAATAAGAGTCTTCTTGTCTTGTCTTCACCTGGAAACACCCCAACATGCAGCCTATGAGAAGAACATGACTGCTGCAATTATACTTCATGCCCCTACAAACATTTCTGACATATTCAGGAGTCAAAACCTCAGCCATTAACCAAAAAAGCATAAACCCTGCATGTGGTGATTGCGAAGGCAGGGAGAGGTCAGGCCAAGATCCCAGCAGTGTCGATAACATTTTCATATAGTGCCAGAGGTGTGCACTGTGTGCACTGTGTGAAGGCAGGATTCTTTTCCTCTTATTGAAGGAAGATCAAGGCACTGCAATGCCATGCCTCACACATCCATGCATGGTAAACAGAGTTTGCATTTCCAGCAGAAAGCAGAGAAATGGAAAGCA
>VXBD01008380.1:26398-36874 GCA_013399975.1 Indicator maculatus
TTCCCTTCCTTTCCTTTTTTTCTTTACAAAAAAACTTGTGGCATCTAATGGACTAGAAGCAGGAAGGATGAAGCTCTGCAGATTACATAAAGACTCAGGTTACAGATTTGTCAAGGTAGCTCTCCTTTCTCCCTGATGAAGTTCCTTCACATGTCTCTGGAGGTATACAGAGAGAGATAAAGCTTGGATTCACAGCTTCAACAAAAATAAAAAAGGTGGGAGCTCAGTATCTGCTCTTATGACTTTTCTACTTTTGGTTTGGGTTTTTGTGGTGTTTATTACCTGGGGTTTTTTATTATCCTTTTGAGGTGCTCACTAGATCCTGTGCATCATGCTTTGAAAGCCTTTAGAGCTTAGACTTAGAGCCATTAATAGCACTTAGAGCACAGACTCCTGACTCTTACTCTTTGAATGACCTTACTGGGGCCAGATTCTTAATGTTTAGGTGGTCCAATACCTTAACTCATTGAATTGTACCCTTAGGCTTATTCAGGAGCTGTTGAAACTGAGAACAAATGTGATCCCTTGTGTTTAAATCATTGCTTATTTTTTTGTTGCTGTTCTTCTTATTGCTAAAATAACCTGCACTGAGGTTTGAGTTTTTCTAAGAAGCAGCTTAAACACTTCATCACAGTGCACTGCTTTCAGTATTCAGAAAGTACAGGGAGTGGCTTCTTCTAAATACTTCTTTGCTACTGAAAGTAATGGTGAGAAGATCAGATCATATATGAAAGGTAAATGCTACCATGCAACAAAACAAAAATGTCTTCACTGCAAAAAAGTCTGGGTCTTTGATGAGTTTCATGAGAAACTGTTTTCACCAGAAGACAGCAAATGAAAGAAGCTGCAAGTTCCTAAGGCTGAGACAGGCACAGACCCTGGAATGAATGATGCCTTTGGAGCAGCTCCTGGCCATAAAATGAGAGCAGACCTTGTGAACTGGAGGCTAAGGTTGGCATGAAGACCTTAGAAAAGGGGAAAAATGCCCTTGGCAAATAGCTCTATTGAGATTAAATAACACAGGAGGGTCATAGGATGGGTTTGTTGGTTTGTGTTTGCTTTGGGTTTTTTCCTAGTATTAAATTCTGAGATTTCAGACAGAGGAGAAGGCGGAAATTCCATGTGCTAATAATAACAAACAGCTTAGCATAGGGGAGAGAGAGAGCAACATTGGCTCCTTGCAACAGCGAGGGGGAGGGAGAACCTCTTATGTGAACTGCAAGGACATTTAAGCCAAGTCTGCTAGAAACCAAGGCTCTGGGCCCCAGCAGTCCCTAAAATCTACTTAGAATTGTAGAAAATGAAAAGCTAGAAGATACTTCAGGCTGCTTACTTTATCCTTCCTTCTGCCTGCCTATGGCTGCTTCCTGGTTAGCTTCCTTTGAGTGACATCCAGTAAAGGCTATCAGCGTGTGTTCAGCTTTAAACACATACTCTGTAGTACTTATGCCCTTGAGTCTCTTGCTGAAGTATGGCTAGTGCCAATTGTTACCAGGTCACCTGGAGGCAAAAAGAATGAAATTATTTAGGCTAATAAAACTGCACAATTGCAATAAGAAATAGAAACCCATACATATAACTGCATAGTTTGTGCTCAGTCTGCTATATCAATTCCTATCGATTCTTCATGGTTGACCATGAGCCAGCAATGTGTTCTTGTGGCCAAGAAAGACAATGCCATTCTGGGGTATATTAGAAGGGGTGTGGTTAGTAGGTTCAGAGAGGTTCTCCTCCCCTCTGCTCTGACCTAGTGAGGCTGCATCTCAAATATTGTGTCCAGTTCTGGACCACTCAGTTCAAGAAGGACCTCAGGGAACTGCTTGAAAGAGTCCAGTGCAGAGCCACAAAAATGATTTAGGGAGTGGAACATCTTCCTTATGAGGAGAGACTGAGGGAGCTGGGGCTCTTTAGCTTGTAGAGGAGGAGACTAAGGGGTGTCTCATTAATGTTTATAAATATGTAAAGGGTGAGTGCCAGGAGGATGGAGCCAGGCTCCTTTCGGTGATGCCCAATGACAGGACAAGGGGCAATGGGTGGAAATTGAGGAATAGAAGTTCCATGGAAATGTGAGGAAGATTTTTTTCACTGTGAGGGTGACTGGAACAGGTTGCCCATGGAAGTTGTGGAGTCTCCCTCTCTGGAGGTATTCAAAACCTACCTGGATGTGTCCCTGTGTGATCTGGTACAGGTGATCCTGCTCTGGCAGAGGGGTTGGACTAGATGATCTTTTGAGGTCCCTTCCATCCCCTAACATTCTGTGATTCCTGCTAAAGGGTGGTGAAGCCCTGTCTGACAGATGATACATTCAATAGCTGCACTCTCTAATGCCTGTTTTGACCATAGGTATCTAAGTGTCCTTCCTGCATTCCTCATCACTGTTAAGGAGAATGCTGTTAGTGACCACCAGTTCCTGGAGGTTTCTAATAATGAGAATGAACAATGAGCTAAGTTCATGTTGTTCACGATGCTGTGGCAACTGATACTACCTTTGAGAACAGAGACTGTTGTTGTTTCCTCCTTCATCCATTCCCTGACTCATCAGTCTGTGAACTTTTCTCTTATGTTTTTGGTTGGGTTTTGGTGGGTTGTTTTAATGTTCTACCAGTTGCTAAGTTCCTTTCAGAGATAAAATGTACAGAAAGGAATGCTATAATGAGATGTTATTTTCAGTGTGTGTGTGCCAGAGACTGAAAGTGTTCCAAGGTTTCTAGATTAGCAGTGTCTGAAACCTGAAAGATTCCTGCACAAAGCAGTTCAGGTAATTTTGTCTAAAAATTCTTCTGTCAAGCTTAATACCTCACAGCTGCAGTGGAAGATATCTTTTTGAAAAGACACATCCAATATGACGAATAATATCTTTTCCCACCCCTCCACCACCCCTTTGTATTCTTTGGTTGTTATTCCAATAGTTACCTGTCTACTCTTGAAAAATACACCTTAAATCCAGCCTGAATTTCTGGCCTTAACTGGCAGTCACTGACTATTACTGTGCTTTTGTTAAAGTAAATATTGGTTTTCTTGTGTAAAGTCTACATATTGATTGCTTCAAAATCACATCTTGTCCTTCTCTTTGAGGAACTTTCATTCTGAAGTGTATTTTCTGCAATAACTTTTGTCTACCTTTTCGGAAACTGCTACATTTCGTGGCATTCTCTTTGAAGCACAGACATCAGAAACACACAGAGCTCACCAGTGGTGGTCTCTTTAGCCCTGTGTATGAGAGATTATATCCTCTCCCTCCTTCCTGCTAACATCCCTGTTTCACATTCAGGGAGTGCTGGAGTCCTGTTTGGCACATCTTAGCACTGAGAGTTCATAAACAACTATTTATCCACCATTACTCCCAATCCCTTTCCAAAATCATTGTTTTTCAGGACAAAGTCCCACATCCTTTAACCATGATTTAGGTAAACAATGTACTCAGCTTTACTCCAGTTGAGTTTGTCAGCAGAAATCTCTTTTGGGAGATCAGCATATATACAGAGAAAAGAAAAATAAAAGAGAAGCCTTGGGCACGTGAGCTCTTTGTTTGTGTGTGGAGACTGATGAAAATCAGACAGCTGTGCACCTGAATATTGAGTAGCCCAGCCATTAAGGCACTCATCCATTTCAAAATAGGCAAGGATTCATCTCTCATTTGTCCCTGGTGACAAAACTAACTACTGGGATGCTGCCTATTCCATGGCAGCTTTCCTGTGTCTTTTTTGTTGCTGGCTTGGTTTTTTGTTTGTTTTATTTTGTGGGGGTTTTTTTGTTGTTGTTGTTTTGTTTTGTTTTGTTTTACCTTTCTCTCACTGTGAGCTTTCTTTTAGCTAAAGAGAAGATTTGGGGCTGCAGTGCAGGAGATTTGGAATTGCAGCAATTTTTCAGGTGAACTCATTGATCCAAGAAAAAAACGCAAACCTTACCTCACTTTTATACCATTGAGCCACTACAGCTGCAACAACATTACTGCTTTTAGGTTCAGCAAATGCTTGTTTTGGTTTTGGAGACAATTTGGCTAATGATCTGAATGTCTTTAGATAAGCTTTGTCCTCTGCAAGCCTTAGCAGGAATTCTTTAGGGATTTCTTCAGAATTGTATTTAATAATATCTTAGTAGTATTAAATATTTTGATACATCCACGATTATTTATTTCATATTTCATCAAAGAGAAAATGAAGGTTGAGACCAGATAATCTTTTTCCATATCTCAAGTAATTTATGGTTTCAGCACAGGTTATAGTTCAATTTCTCTAACAGGAGTCACTCAAAAGCAATGAATCCTGCTAAAGAAATGAACTCAGTTTTGCAGTCTGTAATGTGCATTCCTGCAGAGGAAGAGAGGAATTTTCTTTCCTCCTACTTCAACTTACTCACCACCTTGAATTTAAGAGTTCTTAGTCCTTCAGCATCTTAGATAATAGCTCAAGAGATGATTTAATCCAATATCTGACAAACCACTTCCACATTTGCTTGACTCTAGGTACCTAATGAGTCCAGTGAGTATGTGTTGACCTGCCTTGTTGAACCAGACTTTCTGGCCACTACAGAACACTTTTTACTTCAGTGTTTCTCATGAACTTAACTCAGACTCATGGATGAGTTGCTTCATCTGTTTAAGTGTAAGGTTAAATTGAACTTCTATCAGCTATTTAAACTAAAATAACTATCATAAACTGATAGAGAGAAAAAACTAACATTTTTGATCATCAGTAGGTATTATCAAAGTTCAATAGCAATCAGCCCTGTTCCTTGCTTATTGCTGTACTGAAATTGCTGAAGGATACACAAGTCAAATAATATTCATATGAGGAAAAATTCATTATTAAGAAGCCAATTCCATCTTTCCCTTCCAGTAATGTCATATGAAGTATTTGTGACAGCAAGTTTTCTTTCTTTTGTTCAAATGGTGCAATGCCTCATGCAGAGATTTAACTGCATCTGATTACAACTGACCTATTCATCAGTCAAGAATAAACTGAAAATGCAGATTCATAGCACCTCTGCTTCACACTCTGTATAATTGTAAGATTTATTTAAGAAGAAGCAGATTAGATTCTATACAATTCTTTTCATGTGGTACAAAAATCTTTACATTAGTGCTGTAATTTTATTTAGGAACAGGAATAAAACATGAAGAGAATGTGGATATTAATATTGCTGATAATAAAATAGGAACAATGTTGCCTTAGATAGAAAATCATTAAGTGTGATCATTAAAATATACACACATTATAATAATAATCCAATCTGGTCACCTCTTTTTATTTAAGGACACAGTGTGCTAATGCCAAGACTATTAGTGTAAGTGGCCAGTGATGCTGATATCACTCAGTACTACCTGTATTAAAACTGAAATAGAACAAAGAAAAGACATCAAAACCATGAATAATAGAAATCAATATTACCAGGAGGGGGAAAAAAAACCCTAAACTAAAACAAACAAACAAAAAAAAACAACAAAGGAAAGTAAAAACAACTAAAGGAGCAAAGCATCATCTCTTCATCGTTAGCTGAAAATTTCCTGCTGCCCCCATGCTCTCAACCAACCTCTGTTCCTCAGTCACAGGTTGTTATGGTTGGTTTAGGCTGTTTCCAGCTTTGAAGTTCCATTTCCAGTAAGGGGAAGGAAAAAAAGAGAAAGCTGAAAACTCTTGAAAAGAAAATGGAACTTTTAAAGACACACAAACAAAGACTACTTGTATGTTCACTTTAAAAAAGGAGAAGAATTAGAGACCTCAACTTAAAGACAGACCAGAGATCAGCTGAAGAGATGGGAGCAAAGAAAACCAAAAGAAATAATTTCATGTCAGAGCAGAGATCACATAAGAGAGGCTGATCAGAACAAAAGTGAGGCAGAGAAGGGAAAGAAAGGATTGTCAAGCACTGGAACAAGCTGCCCTGGGAAGCCTCCCATAACATCCTCATAAGTAAGCTTAGAAGTTGTGAATTCAGTGAGTGGACAGTCAAGTACAGTGGGAACTGGCTGAATGACAAAACTCAGAGTGTAATGAAAAATGGTGCAGGGTCTAGTTGGAGGCCCATGGCTAGCAGTGTTCCTCAGGGATCAATACTGGGCCAGGTCTTGTTCAGCAACTTCATCAACAACCTGGATGAAGGGACAGAGAGTACTCCCAGCAAGTTTGCTGATGATATGAAACTAAAAGGAGTGCCTGAGACCTGGACAGGTTTTGAGAGTTGGTCAGAAGTGAACCTCATGAAGTTCAACAAAGGCTAGTGTAGAGTGAGGCTGCACCTGGACCGTTCTGCCCAGTTCTGGGCTCCCCAGTTCAAGGCAGACAGGGAACTACTGGAAAGAACCCAACAGACAGCCATGAGGATGAGCAGGGGACTAGAGCATCTCTCTTACAAACAGAGGCTGGGTATCTTAAGCTCAAAAAGAGAAGATTGAGAAGGGATGTTATCATTGCATATAAATATCTAAAGAGTAGAGGTCATGAGGATGGGGCTGGGATCTTTTCAGAGGTGGCTAGTGATAGGACAAGAGGCAGCAGATGCAACTTAGAACATGGAAGGTTTAACTTGAACTTCCGGAAAAACCTCTTTACTTTCAGGGATTGGAGCACTGGAGCAAGCTGCCAAGAGAAGCTGTGGAGTCTCTTTCTGTGGAGACTTTCAAATCCCACCTGAACAAGCTCCTGTGCAACCTGCTTCTGGAAAACCTATTTTAACAGCAGGATTCAAGAAGCTCATCTCCAGAGGTCCCTTCTTATCCCTGCCATTCTGTGATGCTATGAGGTAGAACCAGTTTCTCTCAGTAGTGCTCATCTACCTCTAGAGAAAAAAGCTATGGAGTCTGTGAAATAACTCCAGTTTTTCACTGCTTCAGAGGTCTAGCTCTCTTTTACTACCTCTATCTGCTCTACAAAAACAAGGCCAAAGTTTAATGTACATACAGAAAGTAAACAGGTCTTGGTTTCAGGAATTTGAACCCTCAACATAAGACTGAGGAATAAAGAAAACATCTGTGTGGTTCACTTTAAGGACTCAGTGAATATATACACTGGAAAATCAGGATATTGCACACTATGAAGGCAATAGATGAGTCAAAGAATCACAGAATCATAGAATACCAGGTTGGTAGGGCTGTCAAAGAGCTTTTTCCTGGCAGAAGAGCAACCTAGACAAGATATCCCAGCACCCTGTCCAGTCAAATATTATAAGTGTCCAAGAAGAATCCACCACTTCCCTGGGCAGATGATTACTCTGGCTGACTGTTCTCATTGTGAAAAAGATTCCTCATATCCACTCAGAATAACCTGTACCTGTTACCTCTCTTCTTTTCCCTGTGACTTCTTGTAACAGGTAAGTCTCTGTCTTCTTTGTAGATCTTTAAATACTATCTTTAAACCACTATACATAAACCACTATCATAAACCACTATCTTTAAATACTGGAACACAGTGATAAAGCCTTCCACAATGCTTCTTTTCTCAAGCTTTAACAAACACAATTCTCTTAGGCTTTCCTTATATGGGGGACCTCCCAGTCAGCTGATAATCTTTGTAGCCCTTCGCTGGACCCTCTCTAGCCTGTTCACTTCATTTTGCATAGCAGGGAACAAAACTGCACACAGTACTCTTGGTATGGCCTGACAAACATTGCATAGAGTGATAACAATGACATCTTTCCCTCTGCCTGGTGATGCCTTTGTTGGTGCAACCCAGCATCCTGTTGGCTTTCTTTGTGGCAGCAGCACACTGTTTGCTCATATTGAGCTTGTTATTCACCAGGACCCCCAGGTCCCTTTCCACAGAGTTTCTCAGGAGTTGGACCAAAGTGAGACTTATGAGCCTATAATTTCCTAGATCCTCCTTTATGCTCTTTTTGTAGATGGGGATGGCATCAGCCTTCTTCTAGTCTTGTAGGATATGCCTCACCTCTATGACTTCTCAAAGATTATGGAGAGTGGCCTTGCAACAGCATCAGGCAGCTCTCCTAACACCCTTGGGTGAATAGTATCAGAGCCCACAGCTTTGTAGGGGTCAAATAGTTCACAGGATAATTCTTCCTTTGTTGATCACAGAATGGCAGGGGTGGGAAGGAACCTCTACAGATATCTAGTCTAAGCACCCTGCTAAAACAGGTTCTGACAGTGGGTCTGTGTTTGTATTAACCTGGACCTTTGTTCCCAAGGTCTGGGCCCTAACAGGGCAGGTAGAGACAGAGGTGAGGAAAATAAAGAAAGGATGAGTAGTAAACTGAGTAGTGAATATACCTGTCTCATCGCTGCCCAGAGATGGCCAAACGATAAGGACAAAGGTGGGAGGGGAGAAAGAAAAAAAAGAAAAGACTTGAATTTGTTGTGACAATGCCAGCCTCTGGAAGGAGGCTACTTATGCCAGGGAGAATTTTCTCAATGCTTATACACATACATTTGCTATCTTTGTTCTGGTAGCTCAATAACCTTTCAATTATTATGCAAAGTAGTCCCTTTTACAGCCCATCAGGGAGAAAATAAGGAACATTTGGACAATGAAATCTTGATTCTACACTACTAAAATCCATATGAGTTTTGCACTTGACCTCAGTAAGCATTAAACATGCAGTTATATATTTCTGTTCTTTGACTTGGTGATAGAGTTCAGTTTCCATATAATCAAGACTGTAATGAGCAAGTGCTTTCCCTTCACACCAGAATCTGTCATAAAATATGACTACATCAAGAGCAGGCATTGGGTATAATGGAATCAAAGCCATCATGTTGCAAAACCCTGTCATAGATTGATATTTCTTGCCTTGGAATCAAATGTTCTAACTTTACTTCAACACTTTTTGTATAAGGTAAGAACTCTTTTGTCTTGGGATTTTTGTAGGAGCTGACTTCTATGAAAACGTCCACACCATTAGAATGAATTACTCTGTGATAGGCTCAAACACAGCTTTTAAAATGCAGAGTGAGATTTCCTCTGTCTCTATAGTTCATGTCTGAGGCCACAGAACTTGTTTATTTGATCAGCCTGCAAATGGGTCCTTCATAAAATACAGTAATAACACTAAAGGCCTCCTGGAGGTGAACTAATTCATAAGCAAACTTCCCTCCACTTTTTCATGCAAGAAAAAAAAAAAAAAACAAGCCTCTTGTTAAGGTTATTAAGATACCAGGACATAGATGCATAAGCCCTACCAGGGATTTATTGAGAAAATACAGATTCTCCCAATCAAAAGCAAACACACATACCTGAATCTTGTCATGGGGGGGTTCTACCTCCAAGTGACTGCGACTGACAATGTATAACTTTATAGTCTCCACCATGTCACCTCACTGTGAGGGACAATTCTGTTTGAACTATTTGTAATGCCAAGTCTAAAACTGTGTCATTGCACCTCCACACACACAGCCTTCAGAAGAAGAATCAGTGGGGACTGGGAATAAGATGATCTTTTTTGTTGCTTTTGTATCCCACTAACCTTTCTTTCACAATCACATCCCTTGTATGCCTGGACTGTGTCTCGGAGAGACTTCAACTTCTGTTACATTCTGAAACACCAAAAGAATTTGAAAACATTTTCCACCTCTAGATATGGGATAATGTTCCTGCCCTTACTACTCTCCTGGGAACACTCCTCCCCACCACCTCCAATCATTCATATGCTATAGACATCCTTGGGAGAAAAGGAAGGAATACCAGAGTGGTGAAAAGAGGCTGAGTGTGCAGCATTCTCTGTAACTATGCCCTGACTCTGCAAATAGGGAAAAAGCAGCTCTGGTGGAAGCTGAGAGCTGTACAGCAGAGAAATGGACTGGAAATTATTGTGCATGCTGTGACAGGGTAGGACACGAAGCTAGGATTGTGTCTACATGGTAGTGTGACAGCCTAATAATTTTTATGCTGTTTGGTATTACACAGATTTAGATTATCATAAAATCCCAGAAAGTAGCTGTCATTTATTGTTACTGTCAATGATTCTAGGTAGCCAGCCAGGCAAGGACATTTGCCACAGGAGTTCTGATTCTGACAAAGAAGGCCCAAGTAACTATAGGGAAGGAGGGCATCTGGACTGCTAGAACAATTTGTATGATCTGCAGCCCTATCCCTGGCTATGTCCTCTGAGAAACTGAGCAGTGGTAAGACCAGGTGTTGGTAGTTCTGATGAGATGGGTGTGTATTAAGAGCTGTAAAAAGCTACTGGCAAAAGAAAAGGTGAAAAAAGTTGTAAAAAAAAGGTGAATAAACTTGATGTGCTAATATATGTGTTTAAATCCTGTCCTCAAATATTAGCCAAATGCCTATTTGGATAATTTATCTTCCTACTCAGTTTTTTATTTCTCCTAGAATATCTTGAGTGAACTTGATGAAATTGTTCAGGATAGGTGATGGGATTTATGCTACCATGATTTCATGGTTGTAATAAACATAGTACAAAGCAATCCCAGGATGATTAAACTCTGTACTGCTATGGACTCCATTTCATGGTCATATTCTGTCCTTGCCACTGTATTTCTTGGCAGAGCTGTGACCATGGTATCAC
>VXBD01008380.1:39678-59499 GCA_013399975.1 Indicator maculatus
ACCCTGACTGATTCTGATTCTGTGATTCTATGATTCTATGATTCTATGATTCTATGATTCTATGATTCTATGATATGCTTTTGTTCTTCCTTCAAAACCATGCACCACACTAGAATTTCTTTAAGATTGTCATTTTTAAGTACATTTTTATCTCTGGGGGGGTGCCAGGTAATATTGAAGTATGTTTTTATCTCTTGGGATGTAGAGGAAGCATGGTTAGCTCACTCTGGCTACCTCAAACTGTAAATCTGGCAAATTGCCTGTCTGGAAGCCCTAATGTGAGAATGAACTGAGTGTGGCAAAGCACTGGAACACGATTCTGCACATGGAAGCAAAGGTTCAGACATACCTGTTAGCATGGTGCTTTGCTCAACAGGAAGAGGACGTTCTTGTGAGCTCTGACAGTCATCCACAACCCATTTTAAGCAGAGCTAAGGCCTGAAGTTAGAACTTGACATCTTATAAGGACTTAACAGAGGACAGATGTACAGACATTTGAGTTTAACTGAACTAAACATGTAAGACAAATACTCTCTTGTGGAAACTTTGAATGATAATACCCATCATGAACCCTATGGAACAAGAGCAGTTTTAAGAATAAATTAAACAGGAGATTGATGATAGCAGTTAGGCAGGATCAACCAGTGACTAATTAATCCTTGAAGTTAAGGCAATGTCCCTCCACAGTGTGTACTTTTTCATAGGTACAGATCTGTGTAACATTTGTCTTAATGAGGGTCACCCAGCTCGTAAAGATTTAGTGCTTGGCATCTGGTATCAGTTTTGTTACAGATGGTATTTGGAAGATGTAGATTATCAGGTCCAGTCCTACACTGAGATAAAACAGTCTCAGTGGTGAGATTTTAGAGCTCTGAAATGTTTGCTGTTGTTGGTTTTGGGGGTTTTTTCACCTTCAGTGAACCTGAGTCACGAGCATCTGTGTGATCAGTTGACTCCCATGTAGGTTTGTTCACCACCATGGCTATTTTGTAGTATCATTTAGATTTCTCTGAGAAAAGTTAGTCCTTTTAATTGTAAAAGCTGGTGTTCTGTTTACATTTAAACACATGCCATCCATGATGAGACACAATTTTAATATTGGTCATGTCATTCATATACAAATTATATCATTTCCTCTGCTTACTTAAAGATGCATTCCATTTATTTATTATGAGTCCATGTATATAGTTTTTTGTTAGAAACCTGTTTTAAGATCTGGACTGACATGGGAAACAGTGAACCCAGAAAGAAAATAGCTTTCTTCATACCCTGACTACTGTTTAATCCCTAGATATGTCCAGATCCAGAAACTGTGTTTCTGCTTTTCTTTTTAATTGTATCTGTCCCCCAAAATCACATTCTCTTACTGTGAGTTTGTATTTTATATTTCCCTTTCTTCCTTTACCCTCTGCAGCTTTCTTATAAGCATATAAGCATGTGTACCTAACATCACAAAGCCTAAGTTCTTTGGCATGAAATTTACTTTCTCATAACATTTTTAAGACAGCATGAAGAAAAGTTATTCCTGCCTTCCTGCTTGGTCAGTGGCTTGTTTCCCTCTGGTGAAACAGTTTGAATTTGTACAAATACCTCCAAAGAGCCATTTCTTAGAATAGAATCATAGAATCAGTCAGGGTTGGAAGGGACCACAAGGATAATCTAGTTCCAACCTCCCTGTCATGGGCAGGGACACCTCACACTACATCAGGCTGGCCAGAGCCTCATCCAGCCTGGCCTTAAACACCCCCAGGGATGGGGCCCCAACCACCTCCCTGGACAACCTTAAGCTTCATAATATAAAACCAATTGATAGTTCAAATTTCTTTTTAAAACTGATGTCTTAAATTACCTACTTTTCCCAGTTTTCATTGGGAAAAAAAAAAAAAGTGAAATGGAGAGGTCCCAGTTTCCACTCCATTATACTGCTGTAGATATTTGGATAATATTATTCAAGTCAGTTGAGATGCTTTAATCTAAAATCACTTTAATAACCAAGTAATAAGAAAAGAAACAACAAGTTCAAGCTTGAACATAGAAGATTTCACCTCAACATGAGGAGAAACTTCTTTACAGTGAGGGTGATGGAGCCCTGGAACAGGCTGCCCAGAAAGGTTGTGGAGTCTCCTTCTCTGGAAACTTTCAAAATCCACCTGGATGCATTCCTGGATGCATACCCTAAGTGATCCTGCTTGGCAGGGAGTTTGGACTCAATGATCTCTTGAGGTCCCTTCCAACCTCTAAAGTACTGTGATACTGTGATACTGTGAATCAGATCCTGGAAATCAGACAAAAGGGTCAATAAGACTTCATGTAAAACCAATAGGCCTAAAATTACTGAATCCTAGAAGATTGTGCTAGGGACAAGACCATGTTTTTCCTTCCTGGTTTTTGCACTCTTCTTTAAAGGTCTGCTGCTGGCCACTGTCTAAGAACAGCCACTGAAGTGCATCTGCTCTAATTCAGCAGTGGTTGTGCTGTGATAACTCAACCTAGTGCCTCCTAGGAAAGGCACTGGAAGAAGGAGAAAGCCTTAAAACAATGCCAGTGTGGTTTGGAAGGATTTTTCCAGTCTCTGCATTTCTATGTCCATTCTCTTCATGTAAGAAATCAATTTAGATATTGAAAGTTTTTTCTGTCTGTGCTACCATCCTGTTCAGAGAAATTAGACTTTCTACAGCATGTGCAGTACATACAGCCTTCATTAAGACCTTAAGATACCTCCAGGCTGTGTTGCATACAAATATGCAGAAAATCTTCTGATCTCAAGGCACAGTTTCTGGATTGCCATTTACCTCTTTTTATCTACCTTCTGTTTTCACTGATTCCTTCCTATTTCAGCTGCAGCCAAACACTTTGACTCCATCTGTGAGGGTGGCAATTCCAGCTGCCTCTGCAGCTGCTATCTTTGCTATTTCTTGGCCAGCCATCAGGGAATGACTTTTCCTTCCCTAAAGATGTCATACATTTCATCCAGCTTCCACTTGAAAAGCAAAAGAAGCCATTGAAATCCTGCATAAAGGCAGTTTCAAGTCCCTGAATCTATAGAGAAAAACACTGCTTCAAGCAGAAAGCTAGCCACACATTTCCTTTGAAGTCTCCTCAATATTTATTTATTTACAGTTTTCAAGTTTCAAGCCACTGATTTCAGATCTGATAAGGATGCCCATGCAGGTCTTATCCAGATGAAAGGTCCTGTGAGAGCTTTGCAGGTTCCAGATCCAGGTACCTACCATGACTGCATCCTGACACCATGGTACACATAACCTCACCTCTTTGCTCTCTGGTTCTCATGCAGTGAAAAACCCATGCATGCAAGCAGTCAGCAACCTGAAGGCATACAGCTGAGAAAAATTAGTCTGCATTATGGATATGACTAAATATCCATAAAATGAAAAGTAAACTTTTTTTTTATTACTGCAGCAGAAAATGGATAAGATTTATTATCTTAATGGGACCCAGAAGAAAGTATGTGACCAAATCCTGGCCACAGCTGGCAGCACAATGCTAAGTTGTCTTGCTCCCATTAGGTTTGCCACTTGCAATTGCTTTTATCCAACACAGTAGGAAATGGGAGGTAAGAACTGCATTCTAAATGTCTCATGGAAGAAAAATACATTTTTCCCCAAACTTATATAATACTACTTCACACATTATTTAAAACACACAGATAAGTTTCTGTCTTAAAATACATCTACAAGAACAAAAGGGAGCTGTGGACTTTCTAGGCTTATATAAAGGCTTAATCTGTGTTTTTATAAGATGATGATCAAGATTCCACAGGTACTAAAGATGTTTTGTCACCATTATTTCTTTGCTAAACTTACTAAAACATTTTAACAATCCAACAGTATCACTCCCCTATTGCTGAAACAAGCAGGGAACATTAGCTTAACATTATTTTCATCATGAACTTAATAGCTCTACCAAATTTAGAGGCTTCTTATATCAGCTTTTGCTATGACAACAATAAAAAAACATCATTAAAGTGGAGCATAAGTAAGGCACAAATAGTGCCAACAGTTATGAAGCTCATACTGATATTTCTCTTTCCCATTTCCTGCTAATTTGCCAGAACAGCTTTTAGCTTATCCATAAATAGGTCTATGATAAACCAGAAATTAAATTGGAACTAATTGCATAATTAGCACAGTTGCATATGTTTGCAAGACAGTCTTGGTTAACAAAAAAAAAAAAAAAAGAAAGAAAACAACCCACAAAACAAAACCAAACAATAAAAAGGACACCAAAAAAACCCAACCAACCAAAACAAGACAAAAACAACAACAACAAAAAAATGCAACAACAAAAACACTTTGAGCAACAGCTTGGGAAATTCTGCATTCAATAATCAAATATTTATAAAGCTATATATTAGAAAATGAAAATCTAGAAAGCACTGGCACGGTAGAGAAAGCTTATTGCCTCAGAGTTTAGTTCACAACCTGTTTAAATGCCTGTGTTGGTCAAGCTTCCAAATGGGCAGCTGTATCACATAACAGCCACATGAAAGCCATTGCAAGTCTGGCTGCACAGGCAGCATTCTGGTTTCCCTGTCTGCTGCACAACAGGAAAAAAAAACCAACCAGACAGAGCTCTGCAGCTGGCATCTGCAGCAGCCCCAGACAGTGAGCTACAGTTTCAAACTCTTGCATTTGGCAGAGCTGAAGAAGTAGAAAAAATCTGTTACAGAGTAAACCAAACATATGTGATGCTATAAAAATATGGAATATTCCTTCCTGATCCCCTAGTTGGAAGCTAGGAGATTTTATTACAGTTATCAAATTCTAGCTTTCTTAGAGATTTCATCAGTTACCATAACACACTCCAGCTTTACTTTAAATTCTAGTGAGAGGATCTAATCTCAGCTTAGACTTGTGACATGTTATTTCTACTTAGAGAAGAAGTGGAAGTTTTATCTGTGTTGATCTTATGCATATTGCTCCACATTCACAAGTCTCTTTTGTGTATAATTAAAAATTTAAACTAAGAAATGGTACTTCATGTCCATGTTTGTGGTCCTCAAATTAAGGCTGTACTCCTGAAAATGGATTCATGCAAATAAACTTTTGTGCTTATGCAGAGTGCCACTGTCTGAGGGGTCCTCCCATGAGGAAGTGATTGCTGGGTCAGGGCAAATTTAAAATTCTGAATTAGATGTTTTTCACAAAAACATGATGAACATTTATGCTCATGTCTAAAACACTATTGCAGTGCCCTAGCTTGAAACTCATCCTGACACAGTTTAATTTTTTTTGAGTTTATTCATATTTATTCCATGTGTATCCAGAGTCTCAATAAAAGCCTACTGATGTCTAGAAGAAGACTGAAGAGAAGATTTAGGGTCAAATCAATTGTGCAGACCATTTAGCTCATTAAACATTGAAACCATCTGGATTTTTAAGAAAGTGTAGCAAAATTTTAAATATGTAATGCTGCTTATCTTTTTTTTTTTTAATGCACTGCACATAAGAAGGGTGAAAAAGCACACCATCACTTTCATGTTCTCTCTCCCTCAGCTGCTGGGCTTATGCTGTTCACTGTATCACTGAGTACACATCTGCAGGAGCTAACTGAGCCCACTGACACTGGTGACTGAGAAAGAGCATTGTGTTTATTTCTTCTGTCAGTTGTCAATTTCACAGAACATCTTACCTTTGTAATCCACACTGCTATAGATGCCTTGCCTTGGCTTTCAGATTTTGCTTTTGCTCACGATGGACAGACAGTTTTGAGAAGAAACAGATGAAGATGAGAAGCTTGGGCATATCCAGCTCTAAAGAGGCTTCAGAGCAGGCTATCAGTCTGTCCATACTCAGTATATATCACTGAGCTCCTTGTCAGAGTATGTTTTGGGCTGAAAAACCCAGCTCTGTTGGTAGATGGAAAATTTTATGTGGTTTGTTCATACTGCAGTTAGTGCTGCTGCATCTTTGAGACAAGCCACTGTCACCTCTTTGGACTGTAGCTCTGACCCTGTCACTGCTGAAGAGTACTGACTTCAGGAAGACCCAGCTGAATCAATTACTTAGTCACAGAGAAGAGGGCTGCAAGGCCATGGTTTCTATTTTTCCACTTCAGGATGAAAGGGCATGAAAGTTTAATGGCTGGCTGTGCAGTGTGGCTGCCTCTCCAGTGGCTGAAGAAAGACCCAGGAAGGCATCAGAGGTTCTCCTGCATGTCTTGTCTCCATGCTGCTGTTACTCTCAGAATAAGGATTTAAAATAAATTCAGACTATTTGTTAAGTATCTAAAATGAGTGAACCAGTAAAAAGAAGAGAAAGAAGAAACAAAGGGAGTTCTATTGAAGTAATGCAGCTGTTCACTTTGGTGATTAAAGTGCAGTTTAGCATTAAAATGAGCTAATTGTGTTATTTTACCTGACTTGCTTCATGCATGACTTGAAGAAGATTTTTGTTGTTGTTGTTTCTCAGAAGACATGGAAACTTTCCAGGAGACAGCCAGTTTCCATAAATAGCTTTTCCATATTTGTGAATAAAATCTATTAGGTTTTATAACAAAAATAGACATAAGACTGTTCCATGCTTAACTCACACATCAGTGCTTTCTTCCCAAAAAAGCAGACACACAGAAATAGATACAAGAACAATTACCCCCCACAGTATTGTTGAAACTCTGAAATGCAGAGTTGCTAAATGTAAACTTCATGGTACAAAACATGAACTCTGCCTTCTCTGAGAGCATCCTCTCATAGACCACTCCTTTGTACTCCAAACTTGAGCTATGCTGACAGGCAATTCAATTACACAGGATCATTTCTACCCAACAAGGTCATCTCAAAGAGAATGTGGGAAAATCTACAGGAGATATGCATCTACAATTCAGCATTTTATTATACATGAAAGTCCACAGCAGTTTATTACAGACTCTGTAATAAATTTGGGGGAAAGAGTGGGAAGTAACTTTGGGAAAACGTGGCTGTGAGAAGTAATTTTGGAACAAGAGCCACAAAATACAAAATAATATCACTGACTGGAAGAAAAGTGGGGTTTTTACAAGTAATTCTGGTTAAATGTCTTTCCATACAACCTGTAAAATAACAGGCTGCATCCTGATTGGTGAAAGATACTACACCCTTTGATGTTTCATTACAGAATCACAGAAACATTCAGGTTGGAGAAGACCCTTGGGATCACCAAATCCAACTGATAACCCTACCCTGCAAGGTTCATCCCTAAACCATATCCCCAAGTACTACATCCAAACAACCTTTAAACTCATCCAGGGTTGGTGATTCAACCACCTCCCTGGGCAGCACATTCCAGTACCTGACCACTCCCTCTGTGAAAAAATTTTTCCTAATGTCCAGTTTAAACCTACCCAGTCGCAGCTTGTAGATGTTCCCTCTTGTTCTGTCACTAATTACCTGTGAGAACAGACCAGCATCAGCCTCTTCACAACATCCTTTCAGAATGTTATAGAGAGCAATGAGGTCTCCCTTCTTATCAAACTAACCATCCCCAGCTCCTTCAGTTGCTCTTCATAAGATTTATTCTCCAGCCCCTTCCCCAGCTTCGTTGCCCTCCTCTGCACTGGCTCCAGCACCTCCACATCTCTCTTGTATTGAGGTGCTGAAAACTGAGCACAATACTCTATGTGTGGCCTCAACGGAGATGAGTACTTAAAATAGCCTTTGAAATTCATATTTTATTATTTACTATATGGAAAATATGTGGTTAACTATTATTTCAGGGATTTAAACTGCTTTATATTCCTTTCTGCAGACCATATGAGTGGAAGTCCCATTTCAAAGCTGAACAAAAAGGGTTGCAAATGCCTAAGCCTCCAACCATTATTATGTTTTTATTTTTTTTTTCCAGCAGAAGGCAGTAGAAATGTGCCAAGTGACTGATCTTCAGATATGTGCCCAGGAATTTAGGGGTCATGTTGAATTAAGTTGATGGCCTGTGTCCTGCAAGAAACCTGCATTTTATTCCATCTAAAGAAGAGCAAAAAGAAACTAAGGAAGCAATGTACTGAAATTTTTTCAAAGGGGAAAAAAAAAGCCACAATGGAAGAGCAGATGTGGCACATTCCACAAGGTGTATGTGTGTAGTGTTGCAGTTACTGTACTTGACACAAACTAGCAGCACCTGAAAATGTTACTAAGTGTGTAAGAGGCTAAGAAGTGCTATAATTAAGGTTAACCATGCACCTGTAGCTTCCTGCTTTTTACATGACTGCATGCTGATGAAGTTTTAATTACATACCCCTTTTTTCTTCTAGTGTCATGAATCATTTAAAGCAGACAGTACTTAATCAACCTTTTTAAGTCTTTCTTTTTACCTTCACCTTCCAATATGTTCTTGTATCCCATTACTTCAAAACAGTCAAAACACACTGAAAAAGAATGATTCATAGGATCATAGAACGTTGGAGGTTGGAAGGGACCACCAGAGATCACTGAGATCTCAAAGTAGGATCACCTAGGGTAGTCCACACAGGAATGCATTCAGGTGGGTTTTGAAAGTCTCCAGAGGAAACTCCACAACCCCCCTGGGCAGCCTGTTCCAGTGCGCTGTCACCCTCACTCTAAAGAAGTTTCTCCTCATGTTGAGGTGAAACCTTCTATGTTCAAGTTTGTATCCTTGTCTTATTACTGCACACCACTGAAAAGCAATCAGCCCCCCTCTACTTGACACCCACCTCTCAGATATTTATAGACAGTGATCAGATCCCCTCTCAGTCTTCTTAGACTAAACAATCCCAAGTCTCTCTGTCTCTCTTCACAGGGGAGATGCTCAAGTCCTTTCTGTAGTGCTTATCACCACATCAAAATGCCTGGGAAAAAAAAAAAAATCCCAGTATTTGCACAAAGCATGCATGAGATTTGAATTTCTCTGTTGCATAGGGCACTGAGGTAAAAATTTACACACTACTTCTAGATAAGCCACACTGCAGAAATTGATATTGCAGAGTTGTTCATGTGGTATTTCAACTTTCATTCAAAGCTTAGCACCCAGAGGTTTCAGTTGTGTCTGGGAAGGCTAAACACTTCTGCATTTTCAACACATACCAAATCAACCACAATGATTAGTCTTTGTGAAACAATTTGTTAAGTGACTTGATCAGCACCAGAGAGGAGCTCTGTGGCTGAGAAAGAGCTACAAGACAGCTCTTTAGTTCAGCATTTAATTTCCTTGAGGATGTTCTCACTCCTCCTGAAATTTCCTGCTTTTTGTCTCAACAAAATTTTTCATGAAATAAACCAGAAATGCCACAGATGTAGTTTAGTTCTCCCCTTCACAGCTGCAGAACAGGAAAGATATGTCAATAAGTATGGAAGATGAAACCTGAAATGTGGCTTTCCTTAACTTTTGGGTGCTTAGATTTCCACAGTTTGTTTGTTTTAAAAATAAATCTTGTGGGGAAAAAATCTATAGCATAGGCGATGTTGAGGCACCCCATGGTTATCTGAAAGACTGTTCTCCTTGAGACCACTGTGCCAAATGGACGTAGTAACTCACAGCAGCACTGAGTTATCTTTCTCTGCCTGCACATAGGCAGTCAAAGGACTAAAACAATTCCCTAATACTTCCTGCAGGTGTTTCCTGGCAGGGAAGGGCATAGTGAAACAGCTGCACTGAGCAACATGCTCCAGATTCTGAAAGGCTTCTGCGCTCTCCTCTGCTCACTATGAACACAATCACCTTTGTTTTGTCCATTCCATCTTAATGTTCACTTTCTTTCTGTCCTTCTGTTTGTCCCTTTCCAAAGTCTCAACCATTCCAAGTCCTCCCTTCCACTCCAGATTCAGTTCATCAGCCTTACTCCTCAGACACTGGAGATGGGTGTAGTGTAATCATTTTGCATAAGCTATATGGACTTCTGTTCTCAAACTCACCAGCCTTTAAACTCAGAAATCTGCATTTCTGGGAGGAGATTTTTCTTATCTCAACATGGATAACTAGCTCAGACACTGCATAACTGACCCTGGGTATCAGGTCTTTGATTTCATTCCCAGTCTCACTGTTTGCCTTCATTCTCTGGCAAAAGTTTTCTGACCAGCTGTTACTTTTACAGCCTCTTCTCCAGATCCCTATGCAGTAACTTCCATATCTTATCTCAGCCAACTGAATCCCCTTCTCTTGTCTTTGCTGTGATACTGCACCCTATTGTCTCTTAGTTGCTTCACCAAGTCTCTCTCACCTCAGACTGATCAGAGTGCAAGAAGGTCTCACTGTAGTGCAGGCCAAGTGGGGAACAGCGGGGCAAGGCAGGGCAGGGACCTTCCCCAACGCCTCATCCCAACATGCCTGGAGACGGTGAGCAAAGCTGGGCTGGGAATGGTGACTGTTCCCTCATTGATATTTCTCCCCAGGATGGGGTAGAGGGTGCTTAGATGTAGGCAGGAAATGAGACTCTTCACAGTTGAACTGATTTCACAGTTCCATATTAGAGCAGACCATGGGGCTGCAGGTGAACCCCTTCTTATGCCCTACCATAGCGGTGTGCCAACCAGGCAGATGAGAGCTGTAAGTCAAAGTATGCCAAAGATCCTGTTCATCACACACACAAAGGTTTCCTTCCTGTGAGAAGTGTGAAATAGTCTCTAGTTCCCAATCTTGCATCTGTTTCATCTTAGGACATGGCTGAGGCATGTACTAGGACCTGGAGAGCAACCACAGGTCCTGTAAGTCCTGCAGTTTGCATTGATTCGAGGCGATGAAGAAAGGAAGCCTTCCTCTTCTCAGTTTTGTTGCCTGCAGCATCTTGGACTCATGTTTGCAGAAGGAGTCCCACTTTAGTACATCAAAGCACCAGGCTGGAGAAACCTCAGTCCAGGAAAATTGTTAAGAGATTTTAGCTATCAAGTGTCTAAAAGTATATGGTATGTGACAATCTGGCACTACCCTGGTTTAGAGCCACAGGCATATTTTGAAGGTCTCTCATATTGATAGTACAAACCTGGGTCTTTCCTGACCTCTTTGTGATCCAGCTGCAGCACAGTGAGGGCATCCAGTCCTTTCCAACTGCAGAATAAAATTTTCCTTAGCCTCATTCTCAGAAATAACTGAATTGTTGCTAGCTAAGACTTTCCCACAAAAAAGGAAACAAAACATGGGACAGATAATTTTAGTCCAAATGGTCAGGCAAAGTCTTGAAGTTTTCAATTAGAAGTACCAGCTGAAACAAAGTACCAATGAAAGGAGCTAAAAGACAGTTACTAGACAACCTTTCAGTGAACCCTGTGAAGAGAGTGTGGTTAGTATATTATTGTGCCTACTATTATTAGCAGCATTAGTAACATTAAACTCAGTACGTGCAGCTATTTAAACACTGCAATATGTATGAAATATTCTTGTCTTCCCCAGGGAAGTGTACCTCAGACAGCTTCAGCATAGCACACTGTATCAGAGTGGTGGTAGACATAACTTGTTTAAAGCTGTCAGCACTGCTGTGCAGCTCTCTATGTCAGCCTCCTTAGTTCCTGGCTCCTTGTCTAATCCTGCAGACTTCTGCAAAGTGGATGTACAGTGCTGCTCTTCTCACTTAACAACATTCCATACCCTCTTGGTATTTACCATCAAATATGGTAAATAACCGGGTGCTAAGCGTGGGAAAAATCATGGTTTCTAACTGCATCTGGACCTTTCCTGTGTTCAGATTTTTCTCATGCAGGTGATCAGGGAGTTGGAGCACCTCTGCCGCAAGGACAGGCTGAGGGAGCTGGGGTTGTTCAGTCTGGAGAAGAGGAGGCTCCAGAGAGATCAAATAGGAGCCTTCCAGTACCTGAAGGGGGCCTAAAAGAAGGATGGAGAGAGACTGTTTACAAAGGCCTGTAATGATAAGACAAAGGGGAAAGGCTTCAAACTAGAGAAGGGCAGATTTAGATTGGATATCAGGAAGAAGTTCTCCACTATGAGGGTGGTGGAACACTGGAACAGGTTGCCCAGGGAGGTGATTGAGGTCCTTTCCCTGGAGATATTCAAGGTGAGGCTCAGCGAGGCCCTCGGCAGCCTGATCTAGTTGGGGATGTCCCTGCTGACTGCAGGAAGGTCAGACTGGATGACCTTTGGAGGTCCCTTCCAGCCTGGACCATTCTCTGATTCTATGATGCTATGATTCTATGATGCTGGAATTGCAACCCTGAGGTGGTTGGACACAAGGCACTTCAGACTCACGGCAAATTATATCAAGTTACATATTGAGACATACAAATTGGACAAAGGTTTTCACATGTTGACAAGCTGTGCCATCTCTGCTCAGTGACAGAGACAGGATCCTGAGCACAGTGCCTTCCCATCAGTTTGCACCCACTGAAAAAGCTGACCCATTGTATGCAGAGCATCACTTCAGATGTATCAAAATATATTATCGGTTAAGACTCCTGCTTAGTAGTTTGAAAGACTTATACTGTGACAATACATAGAGAAGTGATGCATATGCTTTCTTTTCAGAGCAGAAAAATGTATGGAGATGGAAATTAGCATAAAATTCTTTTCAAACTTCTAATTCCAATGCCATTGAAGATTTAATAACTATTCTAATTGAAGTGAGTACTAAATTATTAACTAAAATATTCTTACTTTATTAAAATGGCCTTTTAAAAATTAAAGCAATGTTAAATTACAAAAGGGGGCAAAAAGACATTTCTTATATTCATGCCCATTCAGCTCCAGTAGAGAAGTAGTGCATTTTAATTGCATTTCTGTTTCAAACTAGAAGTGTGATTTTTTTAGACCTATGGGTAAAAACAGAAAAACTTTTTTAGCATCAAAAAATAATAATCATATGAGAGTGAAAGGGGATAGAATAATGATGTTGCATCTTGTACACACATTTTTTACTACAATGTAATAAAAATGCAATAAAATTATTCATGGAATCTGTCAATAGCTAATATATTGTCTTCAGGATCCTTAGTATCCTAATATAACCCATTGGAACTGTTTTACTTTCATATTGCTGTGTTGGGATTCTAGCACACTTCGAGAGCTATGCAGAATGTAAATGCTATGTCAAAGATTACAGAAAACCACAGGGGAAATTAAGAACTGTTTCTTATATGGTGTTACAGGCCTTAAGCTGTTTGATTCTGGGCATCTTGTCATTATTGGTTTGTATTTAAGTCTTTGGTGGTGGCAACAGATACGTTCTGAACGTAAGATTCACTCTTGTGAAATCCTGAAGGGATTATGTTGGAAAGATTGTCTTTGTGAGGCAGTGTTCCTGGAGGTCTGCAGAATGACAGAGACAAAACTGGGGAGAGGTTCTTGGCATTTTATGTTTGCACATGTCTGCATTGCATTAGAAGCATGACTCAAACTCAATGTCAGTGGCATCATTCCTGTTGATTTCAGTAGGTGTAGGCTGTTACATTTTGGTTCCTCTGCACCTGTATGCAAATTCATGGCCACTACAGGTGAGAGTTTGCCAAAGTCATGCTGTTTCTGGCAAAAATACAACTTGGAAGGTTTCCCTGTAAATTTTGTTGTTGTTGTTTCATTTTTTCCCTAACCAAACTATCAGACCAGTGTTCACACATTTCACAGTCTTTGTTGTTTTCTGCATTGTGTTTGTCTCTTCATTGTTTCTTTGCATTTTGAGAGTGGACTTGCATGTTTTTATTCCCTATAAACCTATGAACAAGAGCCACTTCATGCTTCTAGTGGGAATGGGAAAAGAAAAGCTACAGAGCTTTTTCTTTCTCTGTCCCTCAGCCATTTTAAACCAAAGCTTAGTTCCAAGATTGCTGACACTTAAGTTGAATGACTCCTAGGGGATGTAAGACCTGTGTGGCATTACCATACTGAAATTACTATTCATGTTTTCCAGCTGAGATAGCTGATTCTCTTTCTCATCATAAGTTGTTACCAGACTTGGCATCCTGACTGTGTTGAATGCATTCACAATTACAAAGAGCAGTGATGACTAATATCTATTTGTGTGTGAAGGAGATTTAAATGGATCTTGGGAATACCACCTACGTTCACAAAATTGCTGTGTGACAAAGCTTATCAGGGCTCCTGTAGCCATCTACCTACTGCTGGGGCAGTGCCATGTCACTTCCAGGCTCTTGCAATAGAAAGCTGTAAGTCTTCTTTCTTTCTGTCCAAGCAGCAGCACATGGACATGAAAAGATGTCAGTGCTAAGACAGCAGCATTTTGGGCTGAAAGAAACTACAACTGGGGGGGAATTCCACAAAAAACAGAGTGAGGAGGTCAGAGACTGACATTGGATTTGAAAATCTAGGCACTTGCAGAGAAACTGGGCATAAATAAAAGAAATATGAGTATGGAGAAAAAGACAGCATTGTGCTTTCATAGCAAAAGTGTATAGTCTAATTGCAGGTATAATTAGGAAGAAGTATTCTGCACAGCATAAAGAAAGTGGAGAATAGACCAGGAACACCTCCTGTTTCATAAACAGAGAGGAAATCTCCTGATCTACTTTAGTGACCAAAAAATGGTATGACAATAAAGAAACAGAAATGGCAAATGCATGCCATTGTTTTATTGCTTTGCCTCTTTTTTTGTTGTGTTTTTGGTTTTGTTTTTTGTTGTTGTTGTGGGTTTGGTGGGGTTTTTTGTTTGGTTGGTTTTTTTTGGGGGGGTGTTTATTTGTTTTTGGTTGTGGGTTTTTGTGTATGGGTTTTATTGTTTGGCTGGTTTTTGGTTTTCTGCTTCTGGTAGCTAACATAAAGAATTTTTGGTATGTTAGACCATCATGCAAAGGTTATGTGCTTATTAAGCATCCCTGAAGAATGAGCTGCAAGCCCCAAAAGCCTAAGGTGAAAAGGATTCTATTATATTGATAGAGAATCTGTGACTCAGCAAAATTTATAAGATAAAGACAATGTAATATTTTATTTCCTTCAAGGAGCCCTGAAGCCTGCCTCAGGAGATATTCTGGAGGGTGACATTATTCTCAAGTGGTGCATGTTTCCTTTGCAGTTGATGAGGCCCAGCAAAACATAGGACTGGTGCACATAAGACTTTCACAGACTAATGATCTTCCACATGAGGACCTTCTAACATAGCAACACACAAAAAAAACCCCACTAGCAGGTGTCAAAAAAACCCTTATTTCTAGGTGTTCAGGACACACAGCAAAACTGATTTACCCAACCTAATTTCTGCTAGTGAGTAGCCACCCTCAGACAGCTAAGTAATGCTATTTCCACAGCCTTAAGTGTGAACCAGATACTGTGTGTTCTGCACAGCTGTGTAGTGACTGTACTTCAGTATTTGCTTTAATGGTAATTATTTCTTGTCCTTCTCCATCTGGCTTCTGAAAGAAGTTGGCCTCTGACACCACTTAAGCAAAAATAGTTTGTAAACCTTCTTCCCAAGTGATTGTTTGTGATTTCTCTTGATACCAGGCACTGTTGATTCAAACTGCTGTTATTATCATCAGTGACTCATTAATCCATCGGTTATCGATCTATTAAACATTTTTATTTTAAATGGCAAGGCTAAAGATTGTGTTGAAACCTGCATTTCAAAACCTTCATTAAAAATTCCATGAAATGTGTGTAATTTTGCAAGGAAATCAAGGTGAATGAGATGAGGGCACTATGGGTTTGGATTCTAACTCCCTGTTTTTTGAAGTTGCCTCTTTAGGTGTTGGTGGTTTCTTTTAATCTTGGCTACTTCTGTCACCATGTCCTGAAGGGTCAAACCCCCAAACATGCCCCAGCCCAGACAATGGCTAAGCACCTGCAAATGTGCTAACCTGGACACTTCCTGGGGTCCAGATGGCCAAGGCAAATGTATAGGATGTGTGACTAACATTGTAAGCACCCCTGAATGTGGTGCTTACACTTCCTGGGCTCCAGATAAACATGTACCATGTGTAATTAACTTTGTGACACAGTTGGGAACTGTGTGTGCCCCTGGCCATGTTTGGATATGCCCAACCTAGAGGTCCAGTTATCAGGATTCTGTGTTACCAAAGGGCATTAATTGTCTTGGGACAGTATTTAAACCAGCCAAGAAGTCAGGCAGCTTGCCTTGTGCTCACCCAGACAGCAACAAGAGCCAAATGCTGCCTGAGAACCTGCTCTAGCAGACCAATAACTTCACCCAGGCCTTGTACCTGGACCAAGGCAGAAAGGGGAAAAGCCCCAAGGGAATCAAATCTCAGAAGCTCCAAGGGAATTGAATCCCAGTGTGATAGTTTTAAGACTATGTCTTTAATTTCCTCTCACAAAGTTTGGGCAGAACAGTGAAAGAATGTAAATCAATCACTATTGGGGGTAAGAAAGCAAAATAATGATTATTCTAAACATTTCCTTTGAAGAGATAGAAATACTTAAGAGTCAGTACTCAAAACCAGGTACAGGCAGTCTCAGCCTGCCTGATCTGTGCTTCTCTTCTGGCTGGATAACACACACACCTGCATACTGACCTTGACAAGCTAAGTTTAACAAACCTCTCTGCTTCTTGGCTTTCTTCCCTTTTGCCTGCTCTGGGAAGGGCAGGGAGGAAGAAGCACAGCCCCTTTGGAGCTAGGGGCTGTTTTTCTGTTGATTGTCCATATTTGTAAATGTTGTGAATAGGAGATCTCATTGCTGTCTACAACTACCTGAAGGGAGGTTGTAGCCAGGAGGGGTTTGGTCTCTTCTCCCAGGCAACCAGCACCAGAACAAGAGGACACAGTCTCAAGCTGCGCCAGGGGAGGTTTAGGCTGGAGGTGAGGAGAAAGTTCTTCACAGAGAGAGTGGTTGGCCATTGGAATGTGCTGCCCAGGGAGGTGGTGGAGTCACCATCCCTGGAGGTGTTCAAGAGGGGACTGGACGTGGCACTTGGTGCCATGGTTTAGATAGGCATGAGGTGTAGGGTGACAGGTTGGACTCGATGATCTTTGAGGTCTCTTCCAACCTTCTTGATTCTATGATATTCATTGCATTTCATCATGGATTGTAGTTTTGCTTGTAAATACAGCTTCATTTGCTTCTGAACTGAGTTAGCCTTGTTATTGTTAATGTGGGAGAGGGATTCCAGCTCCCCACACCACAACACCCAGTGAGGGAGTACACAAGAGAGGCCCCTTAGCCCTCTTCAAACCAAGGGCAAGCTCCAGACTGTGAACTGGGCATGACAAGAGAGAAGCTCCTCAGCCCTCTCCAAGCCAAGGACTGCTCAAATGATAACCACAGCATCTGGGAAGATACCAGACAGAGGATCAAGTTATGAGTCCCTGACAAATCTGCCATGGGATCCCATTTGTGTGAAACCCACAAATCACAACACCTTTATGTCCAATTTGAATTGCTATATTGGAAAGGTTAGGTCTGTGCTTAAATCATTTACCTGTCTTTATATGTGGAGTGTAAAACCCACAACCAAATAACTGAACTTGTGAATACATTTTGTAAACAAGTTATGGTGGTGTTTGAAGATATCAAAACCCAAGATATCAATTATAAAATATATAAAAATATACATTTTTATTACACACCAGTAGAAGAAAAAGCAGCAAGTCCAAAAGGCAATTCCTATTTTTCCACTAACTAGAGGGGTTGTATATGAATAACTGAGATGAAACAGCTAGCTCATTTAGGCAAGATGAATTTAGTTCTAAAAACCTGACTTTGAAAAGTATACTCAGGTCAATTCAAAGCCAACTTTTCTTATAAACTAATTAAAAGTTACCTTAGTTAGCAAAATATTAGCTCAGGAAAAAACTTTCAATTGTTCTTGTATGACCACCTGTAAAAACAGGGGCAGCTTATAACAGGAATGCTGACACAAGCCCCTAGCAGAACTAGTGAGAGAGGCTGAAACTAAGCTCTACAAAAACTGCAAGCAATACAGGAAACTCTGAAAAGGACACAAGTTTCTGTTAGTGAGGCTGCTCTGACCTGGAACATAACCCACTGGGGCCCATGCAGAGTGAGCAAGACTGTCCCCTGTGAGAGATCTACCCTTTCATTAAACACAAGTATGACAAATTCAAGTTGGGATAAAAGCATAATATTCTTGGAAGTTGCTAGGAAAAGTGGCTGGGTAAGCACAGCTTATGTGGAATATCTACTGTTTGCTGCAAATATGCCTTAATAATAGGGTGTTTCACCAAGAGATAGTAAAAACAGTTTTGTAAAAGTCAGCCAGGCAAAGTAACAAATGGGAACAATTATTCTTAGAATATTTTCTACATTAAGATTCTCTGCAAAAGGGCTGAGAATGCTTGCTTTAGCTAATGCTCCTTTCTTGTTTGTTTTTCATCTGTACAACACACACAGTTTTGCAGTGCCCCAGCTGCTAATTTGTGTATTTCTAATCTGCTCAAATCTCTCAGTCTCTCCCTTCCCTGTATATAGATAGATATAAATAGGCAGATAGGTTGATTGATTGACTGAATTGTTTGTGATAGCCTAGGTATAGTGAGAAAAAATCACTGGTGCCACTTCTTTTAAATCAGACATTTGCATGCATATAGGCACAGAAATGTTTAAATATAAATATCTCTCTTCAGCTTCCCAGATACCTTTCTTTACTTGAGGTCGGCATGTTGGGTCTACAAAGTCTTTCCATACTCTGTCATGACAATAGACACCTTCAAATAAATTAGAATTTGCCTGAGCTGATTTATATCTAGACTATGACATCTGGGAAAAGGTGGCAAGGAGCTGATGGCACTGAGCCTTTGACCTGAGCACATACTTTCTTTGATATCAGTTAGAAGTGCTAACACACTTAGGTCACAGCATTTCTCAAATCACCTGTTGGGTTGGTATGCCTTACAGAGGCAGCTTTGAAAATATAAGTCTTAGAGTAGAAGACACCCACCTAAATAAAGTTCTGGAAGACTCAGAAGTCAGGAATCTTCACAGGGCCTCAGTGTTAGCTTTATGTGCAGAGAACAAAAAAAATTTCAGTCTTGCTGAGCACATAACTCTCTAAAGTCTGTGTCCAGGTCTGGGGTCTTCAGTTCAGGAAGGTCAAGGACGTGATGGAGCAGGTCCAGAGGAGGGCCACAAAACCACTCAGGGGGTTGGAATACCTCTGCTATGAGGACAGGCTGATGGAGATGGGATTGTTCAGCCTGGAGAAGAGAAGGCTTCAGGGAGACCTAATAGTGATCTACAAGTACCTGAAAGGGCCTACAAGAAGGATGGAGAGAGACTGTTTACCAAAGCCTGTAGAGGTAGGACAAGGAACAATGCTTTCAAACTAGAGAAGAGTAGATTTAGATTGAATGTTAGAAAGAAGTTCTTCACTATAAGGGTAGTGAAACATGGGAGCAGGTTGCCCAGGAAGGTAGTTGAGGCCCCATCCCTGGAGATATTCAAAGTGAAGTTCAAGAGGGCTTTGGGCAACCTGATCTAGTTAAGGATGTCCCTGCTGACTGCAGAGGGGGTTGGACTAGATGACCTTTGGAGGTCTTATCCAACCCAGACCATTCCAATGTTCTATGATTCTATGAAATCCATGTGTTTGAATGAAGTATGAAACAATTGTTTTAATATATGATAGGGTTGCCCATGGTAGGTTAACCTGACCAAATTACTGTTTATACAACAAATGAACAACACTACTTAGAAACACTTCTTTGTCTCTCTCAAGGGAATAGAATGGTAGCTTAAAAGGAGGTGGTGTCACTGTGACACCACTCTGCTAACAAAATTTCGTTTCAACGAGATGTCTGCCGTTTCTCAAATCTGATTTCACTGACCATACTAACATGGAAAATGCTTTTGAGCTTCTCTGGGTGACTACTCTGAACTTTACGCTGCTGAGTAATCTGCTAGGTCCAGTTTTGTCCAATATCTTTATCAACGACCTGGATGAGGGCATTGAGTGCACCCTCAGCAAGTTTGCTGATGATACAAAACTGGAGGGGTTGGCTGACAC
>VXBD01008380.1:59853-138511 GCA_013399975.1 Indicator maculatus
TAGAACATAGAAAATTTCAGCTCAACATGAGGAGAAACTTCTTTCCAGTGAGGGTGACAGAGCACTGGAACAGGCTGCCCAGGGGATTGTGGAGTCTTCTTCTCTAGAGACTTTCAAAACCCACCTGGATGCATTCCTGTGTGGACTATCCTTGGTGATCCTGCTTTGGCAGGGGGGTTGGACCTGATGATCTCTTGAGTTCCCTTCCAACCTCTGATATACTGTGATACTGTAATACTGTAATCCATGCCGCTTTGCTCTTCTACCAGCAGAACCAGGAAACCATTGTCCCAGAAAATAGCAAATAAGCAAAGTCATTAAAAGCCAACAAGGGAGAGAAAACTTGAGAATCCTTGTGGTCATTGATTTCTTGGCCTCTTTATTTAGACTGCAAGGAACAGTACTTATTGCTGTAAACCATGCTGGCACTTGGAAAATGCCACTAGTTCCTTCTTGCCCTCACTGACAAATGAATGTCAGAGCACAAGCCTTTCAGGGACTCTTGAGCTTGCCTCTTTCGAACTTCTTCTATATCGAAGAAGAATTCAGCTATTAATCCTCCTAGAAGCTTATTTGTGAGGAGGCATTTAAAATCACAGTGGGAATAAAAATCTTTGTTGTGGCTTGTGTGGTACTGCTGTGTGATAATGAGCTGGAAGTGCATCACTTGGTATGGTTTCAAGCGTATCTGCACCATTTGGGGGAAGACTACAATCCCTGCAGCACTCCCATGGATAGACAGAGAAATGTGTTTGCTGTAATAGCTGGTATTACAGGGTAGGTAGTGGGGTCTCATTGCCACAGCACAATACAATTGAAGAGATGGTCTTGTGCTGTGTACAAAGAAATCTTGCTCCTAGCCTGAGCTCCTGAATTGGAGTAAGATGAGCAGAGAAACTCTGCCTGAATTCTATGTTGTATGGAGCACAAAAGCTGCTTCTTAGGAATTTCAAAGTAAATAAATGTTTTTCCTCCACAACATCCCTTCCATTTTCATAAAGCTCTTAGAACACCCCTTCTTTAAGGACTGTAGAGATAGCTGCAGTGAGATGTGGCTGAAACAAAACTGACTTCTTTCTTTTTTCGTTTTCTTCAGTTCGCTGTTTATTTTGCAGTAGATATCATCATCTGGGAAAGACTTCATAGGTACAAAGAATTACAATTTCCTTCTCAGAAAGCTAACAATACCAAAAAGAAGGTTTGTTTGTTTGGTATTTTTTTTTTGCTGTTGTTTTTGTTGGTTTGGTTAATTCTTCTTTGTTGTTGGGTTTTTTGATTATTTGTTTGGTGTTGGGTTTGGGGTTTTTCGATTTGGTTTGGGGTTTTTTTTTTTGTTTGGTGGTTTTTTGTTTTGTTTTGGGGTTTTTTTGTGAATGAGTAATGAAGAACATTAGGGACAGATCACAAAGCAAAGTAGTCAAAGTAATGACAGATATGGTCTTTAAAATGTGTATCTTCTTCAGTTGTGTTTGGTTTATTATGTAATTTCTTTCCTGTTGCTGATTTTGGCATAATTATTGTAAGTAATCTGTAAAAATTTTTGTATACTTAGCTCATGTCCCTTTGACTATTGGTTGGTTTGTATATTTTGCAAGGGTTGATTTCAGCTAAAACTGCATTCCACCTCCCTCCTCCCATTCTTTTTTCCTCTTGATTTTCACTGGTGCTTTGGGATTACTTATGGCTCACTGGATAATTTCAGAGAGCGTTTGGGATTTTAAAGCTGGTTTCTTGGCTCAATGACTTCAGTCTGGCAGAAAAGAGTTTTTGATGTTAAATAGGATTGTCTTTAAGATGTACTGAGTTCCCATCACTTGGAGGGACATCCCACAGATAAAATCCAGCATTTCTGAGAAATGGAGAAAAGCTGTTCTTGGTCCCCTACCAAGCTATCTAGCTTGGAAGAAAAGTTGCTTTCATAATGTTTGGCATTCAAAGCTGTCTTCTGTAAGACAGGAATGATTAATACATCTCCATAAAAGTTGTAATGATCTAGATAAAAATCAAAGGAGTGCTAAAAATATTCATTCACAGGTGGGGCTTAAATCTACTTATTACAGTTACATTCCTTTTTGGACATAACACTGATATAGGCTCCATTCAGTCAGTGTCTTCAACAACTGTATATCTCGGCTTAGGCTTGGTTGTTTTTATATTGCTTCTGTTAGAAAACAGATTCACTTGCTAAATTACATCTTTTTTTTCTTGCTTACTGAGTATATTCATGCATTTATATACCTTAAAAATAGTAAAAAGTCAGCTGAATAAAAATTCAATCACTTTTTACTCCTAGTTCGTTCTGAAGCAGTACCTCTCGCTTAGCTTTCAGCTCCACCCAATCCTAAATCCTCCTTCTCAGTGTATTCATTTCTCTAAGTGTACTCTGGGTGTGGTTTATGAAAAGCACTCCTACATGACATATTTATATGAATTTTGTCAAGTGTGAAATATGAATTTTGCAGGTGATGACACCAGCATTTGAAATATCTCACAAGGGAAAATGGAAACATCCTCCTTGCCAGTTTTTCCCCAAGACAAATACAATGTTTTAAAAGGCAGTGGGCTGATAGAGCAGAAGAATGGTGTTTATTTGTCTGTGAGAACTGCCTAGCACCAGTTGCTTCTTCATGTTTCTGTGTCAATGCACCTGACTCTGAGGTGGAGTACCCACTTCTAATGACTAATCTCATCAGACACTCTAGACATGGCTTTCTAATGTTATTGCTAGAAAAGGTACTGATGTCTTTCTAGAATGGATGTTTGACCACAGTGAAATTTACACAGATCAAAAACACACTTTCAAAGTAAATGAAAAACCACTGGCTTGTGGTAAGTTGCATTAGCATTAGTGATTTAGGGAAAGAGGATTTTGCATTTTTCTGATGCATCAGACAAATTAACTTTCTACAGAGCTAAGCCCAACAAACTTTGCTTAAGTAAAGTCATGAGTAAATAGCACCAGCAAAGATACAAAGGAAAACTCAGTCAGTGGAGCATCTCTGGATATTCAGCCTGAGCTTTAAGAAATGGTTATCACCTGCTCATTTAGGGATATACCTGGGTTCACCTCTCTTTGCCAAAGCACCTGCAATTTGCTCTAATCCCATTACAATCAATAGGAATATACAGACATGCTTAGGTACAAATTGTACTACTTGGTGGACCTTAATGGATCTCAGTGTGGCCCCTGAGAGGAGCACACTACATTACAATCTGATTTTGCAACCATCTTGACAAAGCAATTTGAAATTGTAAAACTGAAAGAGAGGAGGAAACTTCAGTTCATTTTGTGGATTTGTTTAATAGCTTGAAGGTCACATCCTGGATAAAAATCATCACCCACTCAGTGGTCTGGATGATTTGATTTATTTTATTATTGGTGAGGCACTGGAGTGTTAAATGAAAAGCCCACTGCTGGAGGCAACAGGGAGAAACTCTTGCCTGGGGGGAGAGGAGAGAAAAAGTGTTTAATTATACCAGAAATGGCTCCCAAGGAAGAACCAGCCAAAGAGCTGTTCCGTGGAGTACACTAAACTTGTGTAACAAGGTTACAATTTTTAAAATTACCATTTTCCTGCTCACCACAAGCAGGGATTGCATATCAAATCTAGAGACCCTGGGGCCATCTATAACTAAGGTCTGAGGTCACAATTTTCCAACTGTTATTTCTACTCTTCTTCTTTTTTTTTTTTTTTTAATTCATAACTACCATAGAATTATAGAATTGCACATCTCTTCACAGAAAATCAGATGGGCAACATCTCAAGTGTCTGTATGATGTTCTTCATCCATTCCCATTCTCTCACATCCATATGCACAACAGCATCTGTGGCTTCAGAATCTCTGGTTTCTGAACAGAATACAGAGCTACACATATGTGTGTGTATATATATATATAAATATATATATAGGTATGTGTGTAGTTATGTTTGACCATACAGAGTTCAAAGTCTTCTATCATAAAATCACAAAATTAGCCAGGTTGGAAAAGATCTTCAAGATCATCAACCTAAACCCAACACCATCTAATCAACTAAACCATGGCGCTAAGTGCCTCATCCAGGCTTACTTTAAACACTTCCAGGGATGGTGACTCCACCACCTCCCTGGGCAGCCCATTCCAATGGCCAATCACTCTTGCTGTGAAGAATTTCTTCCTAACATCCAGGCTGAACCTCCCNTTTCTTCCTAACATCCAGCCTGAACCTCCCCTGGTGCAGCTTGAGACTGTGTCCTCTCATTCTGTCACTGGTTGCCTGGGAGAAGAGACCAAACCCCCACCTGGCTAAACCTCCCTTCAGATAGTTGTAAACAGCAATAAGGTCTCCCTGAGCCTCCTCCTCTTCAGGCTAAACATCCCCAGCTCCCTCAGCTGCTCCTCATAGGGCTTCTGCTCCAGACCCCTCACCAGCTTTGTTGCCCTTCTCTGGACACGTTTGAGCATCTCAACATTTTTCTTGAATTGAGGGGCCCAGAACTGGACACAGTACTGAGTGTACTGAGTGAGCACCTAACCAATGCTGAGTACAGTACTGAATCCAGGCTAGTGAGTTTTCTATGCCCCCTCCTTGTCGTCCTAAACATCATGAATTCAACCATTTCATGGTCATTGCAGCCAAGGTTGCCCTTGAGCTACATGTTGGCCACCAGTCCCTCCTCAAAAGTGAGAACAAGGTCCAGCACAGCACGTTTCTTCATCAGCTCCTCTACCACTTGGAGGAGGAAATTGTTATCAACACATTCCAGGAACTTTGTGGACTGCTGATGCCTTGTTGCGTTGTTCCTCCAACAGAGTTTGCAATGGTTGAAGCCCCCCACAAGGACCATGGCTTATGAATGCACAGCTGTTCCTATCTATCTATGGAGGGCCTCATCCACTTGGTCTTCCTGATCAGGTAGTCTGTAGCAGACTCCTACTGTGATACTACCTGCCTCTGTTTTCCATTTAACCCTGACCTATAAGCTCTCAGACAGTTCCTCATCCTTCCCCAGATGGAGTTCCATGGAGTTCCATGGACTCCATTTGGTCATTGATCTAGGGTCAGTGATTCCCTCCTCTTCTTTCCTGCCTGTCTTTCCTAAGTAGAAGCTACTTGAATGGAAGGCTTCCACAAGAGGACAGGGTCTGGTTGGGGAGATAAGACTTCTGGGGTTACAATGAGTAGAATGTGGGAAACTGCTATTCTGTCCCAGCAACAGAGACACTTAATGAAGCAGACATCTAGCTCTCTGAAGCAATGGAGAGAGAAGTTTTCAACGGCTAAAAGGGGTGAATATAGAGTTTACAGCAACTCAGAAAGTCACTGAATTGGCTGAAAGCAAGCCTAAGAGGAAAAGACCTACCCTGCAGGGACACAGCCTAGGAGGCAGAAAGCTTTTTACAAGCTTTCTTGTGTTATGGTGCTTCCTAGACAGACCACTCTGAAAATTGTGTCTGACAGAGGTCCCACTGCATAGTGCTTGGTCTGTTCTAAATACCAGTTCAAAAAAACTCCTCAGATGCTGGTGATAATGGTTCTGTCTAACAACTTCTGCTTGTTCAGCAAAAATGTTTTTTTCTTCCCCATTTGCTGGCAATGAATGACCCTGCAAATACAGCAGCTGTGTAGTACACTGAGATAAACTGCACCAGTACAGACACCACCTGGTAGTACACACAAGTTACTGATCCCTCCCTGTATATACTATGGAGAGTCTGGGGCAAAAGTGTGAGCTGTAAACAGTTGTTGTACTGTCATTCTACAGATACTGCAGACAACCCTTTGTAATTTATGAGTAACATGATGGTATACTTTATTTTCTTTTAAAATGCCCATTTCCTATCAGTCCATAACTCATTTTGACACCAGACATAAACCAGATTTGGGTTCTGTTATCTCTAAGCGTGCAGTATTCAAATGCACAGACATCATGAGCTCAGAATATTCGTGGTCTTTTTTTTTTTTTTTTGTTGGACTGTCAGACACCAAATTCAGGTGTAAATCAACTCAGAAATTACATTGGTGTTGGGAAGCAAAATTTCAGTCTATCCTTTCCTTCATAAACTGTAAAGGTACTTCCTGTTCTACAATGTTAAAAGTTTTTTGTTTACTTGCTTAGTTTTCATGCCACATTTTAAAAGAACAGGTCTTAGTTAGACATACAAAGCTTGAATCTCCTGGCTGTCTGGATAGCTGGTGAGTCCAACAGAGGGCTACCAGGATGGACAGGGACATGTGCCCTATGAAGAGAGGCTGAGAGCCCTGGGGCTTTTTAGTCTGGAAAAGAGAAGACTGAGAGGGGATTTAATAAATGTTAATAAATATCTGAGGGCTGAGTGTCAAGAGGGAGGGGACAGGCTCTTCTGGGATGAGACATGGGGTAATGGGTATAAACTACAGCAGAAGAGGTTCCACCTCAACATGAGGAGGAACTTTTTCACTATGAGGGTCACAGAGCACTGGAACAGGCTCCCTGAAGAAGTTGTGGAGTCTCCTTCTCTGGAGACCCATCTGGATGCATTCCTATGCAACCTGCACTAGATTCTATGGTCCTGCTTTGGCAGGGGGGTTGGACTCTAAGATGTCCAGAGGTCCCTTTCAACCCCTAACATCCTGTGATCCTGTGACCATGAGCAATGCAATGAGTAAGCTGCCATGCTTCTGCAAAGATAAATGGCCTGTAGTTCACAATGCAGACAGAAACAAAGGAGCTACATTACATAGGATAATTTCCCTGATGTGTTTATTTTGCATGCAGCCACAGAGGAAATTGTATTTTTCTGATCTTTTTTTTTGCTTAATTGTGTTTGCTGCACATTCTAGATGAGAAACTGCGTAGTGGTCATATTTTCTTTCCTATGTGGATTGCAATTTACAATGCTGCTCCTATAAGTGTTTTTTGTGTCCTAGCTATGTGAAAAGCAGGTTGCTTGTTGCTGTTAACCTAAGTGGACAAGCACAACATTGTAATTCACAGCAGGCCTGTGTCTCATCTAAATTGAGCTTACAGACTGGTGGAAGAAATATTAAATACATATTGTTCACTCATTTCAGGAGAAGTTTCATGTAAGAGTGTGCATTAAGGAAACACCTTTGTAATTTCTTGAAACAGTCAGTACTTGAAATTTCTCCCATCCATTTCCACATACTCAGACCTTTGAGGTGTGTGGTTACTCTGCTTTCAGAAAACCCCAAACACCTTAACCCAGCCTGCAGAAGAAAAGTCACCTCAAAATTGCCACTTTAATAATGCTGGGAAAGAGGAATCTCTGTTCTCTTAAGAAATAGATCTTCTTTCTTCTTCCTGAATTGAAAGAGGACTTCCTGCTTCATTGCGTTTCCTTTACAAAGAGTCTTACTAAAATAAATCCCTTTCCATTCAGGACACAGAGCCTTTTGCATTCTGTTGCCCTTCTCCCCTCTTCAGAGATCTGCCTTGACAACAGAAGAGTCCATCTTTGGATGATGGAGACCCTGTCATTGTACCACAAAGCTCCTGGACTCCTGAAGAAAAAGCAAACTCTCTTCCCTAAGATCCTATGTTCCCCATGTCAGTCCTGAGAATGCTGCTCTGGTCCAAAGAATATTCCCGGTACCTGAATGTGATTGCTGTCATTTCATAGAATCATGGAATCATAGAATGCACTGGGTTGGAAGGCACCTCTAGGTCATCCAGTCCAACCCCTGCCACAGTAAGCAGGGACATCCCCAACTAGATCAGGCTGCTCAGGGCCTCATCAAACCTGACCTTGAATGTCTCCGGGGATGGGGCCTCCACCATCTTCCTGGACAATCTGTTCCATTGTTCCACCACCCTCACAATGATGAACCTATTCCTAACATCCAATCTAAATCTACCCTGCTCTAGTTTAAAACCATTGCTCTTTGTCCCCTTGTTACATGCCCTTGTAAATAGTTCATCTTCAGCTTTCTTGTAGGTCCCCTTCAGATACCAGAAGGCTGCTATAAGGTGTCCCCAGATCCTTCTCTTCTCCAGATTGAACCATCTCAACTCTTTCAGCCTGTCTTTGTAGGTAAGGTGGCCCTCTGCTGGACTTTTTTAATCAGGTCCATGCCCTTGTGTTGGGAGCCCCAGAGCTGAACACAGTACTCCAGGTGAGGTCTCACCAGAGTAAAGTGGCAGAATCATCTCTCTCAATCTTCTGGCCACACTTCTGGTACAGTTCAGGGTGCAACTGGCCTTCTGAGATGCAAGTGTGCATTGTTGGCTCATGTCCAGATTTTTGTCCACCAAGGACCTCCAAGTCCTTTTCTGTCACATCATCCCCCAGACTGTACTGATAATGAGGATTGTCCTGAGCAAAGTGCAGGACCTTGCACTTGGCCTTATCTGAACCTCATGAGGTTCACCTGGGCCCATTTCTCCATCTTGCCCAGGTGCCTCTGGATGACATCCCATCCCTGTGGCATAACAGCCACATCACTCAGCTTGGTGTTGTCTGCATACTTGGTGTTATCTGCTCTTGATCCCACTCTCTATATCATTGATGAAGATACTAAACAGCACTGGTCCCAGTAGAGACCCCTGAAGGACACCAATTTTCACCTGTCTCCATCTGGACATTTCATCTTTATTCCATTTATTATTTTTTGATAGTGATCTAATAAGGTTATGATATTGGTTCACTGCCCTTTAGATACTCTGCATCTGATCATGCTAGTGATGGAGATGTATGCATGCCACAATACCATTCATGCAGTTGAATGCCACTCATCAAAGGCAGCACACTGCTCTGTCCCTTCCTTTTTAGCATTCGGACGATTTAGATGTTTACTTCACTACAGTGGCAGCATCATAACTCCACATTTTACCATCCACAGCTTCCACATTTTTTATCATCAACAAATACATTGGATAAATTAATCCCTGCTGAGATAGACAATGACACATGGGTGCCTTTGCTGCTGGCATGTAGGTTGGCAGCAGCCTGAATACTCTTTTCACTTCATTTTCTTCTTACGCAGGCAGCGAATGTGCAACATATAAAAGTTTCCTTTCTTGCAAAACAGTCTATTCAGACCTTTGGCTTTAGGCAGAGTCAAAATCCCTGGCTGCCTGCTAGTGCATTTATTTTCCTGAATTCAGCTGAAGATCTCAACCCTACTGTTTTTCTGAGGGCACAGAGTACACTTGCCTGGCAAAGGCAGGAAATGATTTTATCTATAAACTGTAAGATTTGGAATTTGAATCCAGTCATTTTGTAGGCATATGGGTTCAGTAGTAACTTTCTCTTCCTAAGGGGAAGGTCTCCTCACCTTGTTTTGCATGTACATAACTAAAGGACAGGCATATGCTGGTCATTTCTTCCTCTTTATATGTATCTTGAAGAATGTTAAATGGCTAATTGTTGCTTAGTGCAAGGTCCAATGTCTGATCACCACCCCTTGGTATGCAAAGGGAGAGGAAAGAGAGTCTGTAACTTTTCCATCCATGGGTACTCTTTATGCAGTGGGTACTGAACACAGACACTGACAACTCCTAGCCCCAAAGTGTGTAAGGTTGTGAGGGTTTTTCCCCCTGAGAGTACCTGTGGTATCAAAAAGAAGATTAAATATTGGTTCCTGCCTCACTGCCAGTGTTCCTTTAGACCAGTGATTATAGTACTGTAGCATGAGCAATGATTCAGAGCTCCTCCAGTATTTCACACATCCAGAGTCCCTGACAGCCAAGGCTGTAGCTTTGTAACAAACACTTGAGTTTTTCTTTCAATCCATTTTCACCATTAAAGTTCTCATTGTTGACCTATCTTCCCTCAATGTACCTTTCTTGCAGAAATTCCATGTGATGCTTTTTATTTTTAATACCCCCATGCAACTAAGTGTGATTGAGCAGTACAAGAAAAATAAATCTGGAGAGTAGAAGAGGATGTTTGTTTCTTTGTTTGGGGGGGTTTGTTAGTTGATTGGCTTTTTGTTGTGGTGGTGGTGTTTGTAGGGGTTCTTTTGGTTGGTTGGGTTGATTTTTTTTGAGATTTGGTTTGGTTTTTAAGCTTCTTTTTTTGACATATGATTTATTTTTTTCACTTTTCTGCAGAAAGTTAAGTTGTGCATTCCTGGCAGAGGGGATGTTGTGGTGAGTGGAAGGCTTGTGAGAATGTAACCTCCACAAGCATTATGAAGAATATTGGCAACACAAACAACAAGAGCAATACTCAGGGCATCTAGGGTAAAATCTGTGTTTTACTATTCCCCTTGTGCATGACTGGAAAAACCTAGGTGTGTAAGAAGGAGACAGAAATCATTCACATATTTTTGGATTATAATCCCTTTAGTACAGGGACTGTCCCTAGCTCTGTGTTTGTGATGTGCCTAGTAAAAGCTGGAGTCCTGATCTTTAAACTGGCCTTGCATATTTCATAAAAGAAGTGCCCACTCATCCTTTTCCCATACTTTTTGTGGGGGAGGAAACTGTCAAGTGAGGCTCCAAAAAGTGAGCTCTTACCTATGGACAGAGCACGCACAGGGTGCCCAGATGATTTGGCATCTGTGACCAAAACCCACTGTCTTCTCCTACATCTATATCTGTCTTCAGAGCATGAATGAATCTACTATTAATACACTCTATTTTTTATTTTTACTTCTTTCTCTATTTTCCTTTTCTTCCTTTTTTTCTTTTTCCTTTTCTTTTTTCTTTTTTGTTTTTCTTTTTCTTTCTTTTTTCTTTTTTCTTTTTTCTTTCTTTTTTCTTTTTCCTTTTTCTTTCTTTTTCATGGTTTTTCCTTTTCCTTTTTTCTTTTTAATTTTTTTTCTTTGTCTTTCTTTTCTTTACCTTTTTTTTTTCTCTTTTATTTCCCTTTCTTTTCCTTTTTCTTTTTCTTTCACTTAGGCCACATTTCATTTTCTTTCACTGTAATATCCAGGTAGATATTCCAGGTGGGGTCTCACGACAGATGAGTCTCCCCCTCTACTCTGCTCTCTCTCTCTGAGACGCCACCTGGTGTACTGAGTCCAGCTTGGGTGCCCCCAGCAAAAGAGAGAGATGGAGCTACTGGAGTGGGTCCAGAAGGCCATGAAGATCATCAGAGTGCTGGAGAACCTCTTCAATGAGGACAGGCTGCAAGAGTTGGGGCTGTTGAGCCTGGAGAATAGAATTCTTCAGGGACATCTTATGGCAGCCTTCCAGTGCCTGAAGAAGGCCTGCAAGAAAGGTGGAAGGGATTTTTACAAGGTCTTGTAATGTTAGGACAAGAGGGAATGGATTGAAGCTTGAGGAGGGCAGATTTAAACTGGATGTTAGGAGAAAATTCTTTACAGTGAGGGTGATGAGACACCAGAACAGGTTGGTCAGTGGATGCCCCCTCGCTGGAGGTGTTCAAGGCTAGATTGGATGAGGTCTTGAGCAACCTGTTCTAGAGGAAGGTGTCTCTGCCCATGGTGGGGGGGTTGGAACTAGATGATCGTTAAGGTCCCTTCCAACCCAAAAAAATCTAGGAATATGAATCCATCTCACTCTACAAAGGACTCTGTAAACCTGACACAGACTAAACAACTATAAAGCTGTCACTCATTTCAGTCTTTTGCCAGCCTGGAGAATTCCAGCCATATCCTAAAATTTGTACATCTGTCAGCTGAGATACTTTGTTGTATCAGTCTGCTCTTGCAGGAATCTATTGACATTAGATGATACACAAAAAATGGTACAATTCTATATGTTGTAAAGAATTAACATGCACTTGCTGTATAGAATTAACATGCACCATCAACCACACCATAAGAAGCCCCAAAATGTGACACACAAAACTTCTTTATTTTTTTGAGTGCATCTGTTCTGAATTGCAGGTACACAAAGCAATCTGTAATCAAACCATTCTAAGAAGTTCATTAGGAAAAGAGCTTGCCAAGTCATTTTCTTCCACAGAGAAGCTGTCAATTAGAGCAAGACAAAATATGATGCTGCTGTGAATGCTTGTCTTAGAAGCTGCATGAATTCTCCATCTAAATTTGTCTCTGCACACATTTATCTGGGAAGTGGTGCCGCTGCCTCTTCTGTTGTCTTGAGTATCTGGAAGAGGACTTTCTCACCCATATAGACATATTTTCCCATAAAAAGAAGAGGATGTTTGAAGTGTTTGAGTTTCTCAACTATCCAGATGTCAATGTTTAAGAACAAATGGCAGTGTGGAAGCTAATTTGTTCACCAAAGCACTTTAATGACAAACACACATAACTTTATGAGTTATACAACTTCTCCATTCCGCAGGAGAGACGTCACAGATGCAGAGGAAGGTTGGGTGGGCCAGCAGAATGGCTTCTGCCATTGCTACACACAGTCCTGGCACAGGGTAGTGGGCTCTTTTCCAACCCTGTGTTCCTTGAGGTTGGAGACATGTTCTTAGATCACAGTGAAGGGTTGTGGAACATCTCCTCCCTCAAGCATTTTTCAGAAACTCTCTTTCACTCCAGCATTCTTACTTATCCTTAGCTTTATGACTGGGTAGAGAATACCATGATGAAATATAATATCTGAATAGGAGCCAGCAGTGTGCTCAGGTGGCCAAGAAGGTCAATACCATCCTGGCCTGTATCAGAAACAGTGTGACAAGCAGGACCAGGGAAGTTACCATTCCCCTGTACTTGACATTGGTGAGTCCACATCTTGAGTACTGTGTTCACTCGTGAGCCCCTCGTTACAAGAAAGACATTGAGTCACGAAACTGTCAGGGTTGGAAGGCATCTCAAAGATCACCCAGTTCCAAACCCCCTGCCATGAGGTGTGGAGTGGGTTCAGAGAAGGGCAACTAAGCTGGTGAAGGGCCTGGGAAATAAATATTACGAGGAAGTAGTTGAGTGAACTGCCATTGTTTGCTCTGGAGAAATGGAGGCTGAGGTGAGACCTTATTGTTGTCTATAACTACCTCTAAGGAAGCTGCAGTGAGGTAGGTGTTGGTCTCTTCTCCCTTTTAACAAGTGGTACAAGAGGAATTGGCTTCAAGCTGCACCAGGAGAGGTTTGGATTGAATATTAGAAGAAAATTCTTCACTGAAATGGTTATCAAACACTGGAACAAAAGAGTGTGATCTGAGAGGATGTTAATTTCTCTAATCAAGTACAGAAGTGTTTCATTGTGTTACCAATTTTTCTCACCTTCTCGTCTATCATGAAATCTAATCAGCTTTGTTTCTTTAATGTTCATACTTTTTCCTATAAATGGAAAGTCCTCATTAATAGGAACTGATTTTATTCTTTTGGGTTATGGAGCTGCATATCAGTCAAGTCTTAGTGTAAAATCATTGCTAGGTTCACAAAGGTGTCTTGCTGAGAGTGAGATTAAATCAGAGTGTATCTATAGCATTAGCATGGGAAGAACAGAACAGATCCTATTGACCTAAGGCAGAATGCTTAGAAGAAAAAGACTTTAGGGATGTCTCAGAATATGGTCAGGCATCTTTATTAACACATAATAGAGGCAACCAAGTTGTATGATGGAAGATGGTCTATCCATGCAGTCATGTAGCTTTATTACCTTCCCTCACACAATTCCAATACTTCAAAATCCTTGGCCTCCTTTTTATCTCACATTGTGGCTGCTAGAAAAGGTCAGATTCTCTGAAGTCAATTTTCCTGTCAGCATACAGCCTACTTGGAGACCTTGAGCTTCCAAAATTCTTTCTTGGGATCAAGATTTCACATCAACTGTAATTTAACACTGACTCTTCCAGCTGGAGAGATTGCTCTGATGATTATACTGTGCTGTTAGTCTGAAGCAAGGGAGCTGGTGTTAGGAATCATGTACATCTCTGGACTTCTGTAAGGGGTGCATGATGATAATATCAAGACAATATCAAGGAAATAACTTTTGTTTTCTATTATGTTTTAGGTGTGGGTTTTATTTGTTTTCTTAATTGGCATTACAAATTATTTGGAAGCAAGAAGAGGGTAAGAGCAAACGTATCAACACAGAATTAAATTAGATGTTGTAACAAATTAGTTCATTGCATATGATTGGATGATTAAAATGATAAAATAACAGTCTTGGCCTTAGGACATAGAAGTTAGTCTGATTATATATGCAAGCTTGAGAGGTTGGTTTCATTATGTTTTAGGTTTATGTGAATTGTAGATTTAGCATAGTGAGATCTTTGCACATATGTTGCACAGTTGTGAATATTTTATTATTTTGAAGAGGAGGAATTACAATATTAATAGTTATCTTCCATGTCTATGGCCTTGAATAATGATGATTTTCCTATATATTTGCTATTGCCATAGTATTGCTTGTATTATTTTTGTATCATTCATATATTACAGTTTGTGTCATGGAGGAACAACTTACTCATGAAGTAAGCACATGCTTCATCAGACTGGTACAGTCCATATTAAATATCAAAATATTTTCCCCTGTATTTTATTTATTTAACATTTGCAAAAAAATCCCACATGATGACACAAAAAATGTTCAAGCTGCCTGTTAAATAAGTACCATTGTGGTTACTCCAAATGAACTGATACCTCCATGTGATGAAACCATGAGAGGCATTTATTCACAGTGAAGTTAATGCAAGAAGTTGTTGAGACTATTTGATGAAAATGTGGTGCAGTCAGAGTTCATGCTGGCAGCTACTCAGATTCTTTCTCTCTTCCTTCTTGCATGAGAGTCTTGGCAGCTGAAATATTTTGCATATCAAAAGTTAATTCTATTATACTAAACAATGTGGACCAAATGTTGCAGTCCATTAGGCCAGGCAAAGAAAGTGTAAGTAATTTTATTGACACAGAATTCCTTTGGATTTATGCTAGCATTAATTAGATAGGGTTTAGTCACTTGGGATACAGCACAAATTTTGTCATGCATTGGCATTTTTTTCCAAACTGCCAGTTTTACTCTTGACTAGTTTAAAAAAAAAAAAAAAGACTCTTAATTTGTTAAAATACAGAAGTTCATCAATATTAAAACATTTGTTTGTCCTTGGTTGACACAGCCTACTCTCACAAGCTACCCTCTCTCCCCACACACATGGGAGGGAAAGCAACACACACACCAAAAGGAAAAAAAAAAAAAAACCCTCTGGGGGGAGAGAAAGACTAAACTGGAAATGATACAATACACAATTACCCCAGCCTATTTTCAGAAAAGAGAAGCAAAATGCAGAAGCAGCAGCAGAAGCCAGCAATAAAACAATTCCCCCCACCCAAGTAGGCAGAAGCCAAGCAGGCAGAAGTCAACCCAGTGGAAAAAGACCAACAACCCCTAAAAAAAGCCCCAGAACCAGACCAGGAAGCCTTTGAAGTTACAATCTGAACTTCAAGCCCCATGATACTTTGCTCCAGTCAGCACTTTGATTCTGAAGCTGGCATGACGGCAATGTGGTATTGAATGTCATCAGCAGATTCAACTCAACCCCTGACAGTATTTGAAAGATTATAATTCCAGTGTTTCTGGGGATTCTGCTTGTTTGCTTTAAGCAAAAATAATTTCTGTCAATTGACCTACAGGGAACTAAAAGTTCTTTTTCACTGGCTAATTCTGAGTAATCAGGAGAGATAAAGTGGCAGTGCTATTCATACAGTCACCTTCACTGAGCAGTATTTCTGATGCCACAGTATTGGGCTGTAGGATTCTAAGGAAATACCTCTTCAGCATTCAAGGTAACTTGTAGACTGATTAAAAGAGTCCTAGTTTAGTTCAGTTGCCATTACAAACACAAATGGTAAAAGATTCATGGTTTTTTATTACTGGAAGAATTCACTGAATGGATCACACATTTACGGATAAATCTCTCTTCATTCTTGGAATACCTTGGAATGAGTTAATACATCTCAACATTCAAACAGGAGATGTTAACAATAAATATTTGAGCTTTCAGTCTGTGCTAATAGGCTCAGTGACATATCTGGTTAAAATCTAAATTCTGCCTCCTTTGAGGGGGCTACACATCACCATGAGGACTAAAATCACTACTCTTACACCTAAAATATGTGGAATTCATCAAAGAAGATTAAATTCTTTCCCTGTATGACAAGACTAGAAGTTGTATGTGCTAACCAAGCACCATTCTAGGTCATAGAGCTGCCAACCCAACTGTTTTAAGAGGCAGAGATGATCATGATTAGCCTTAGCTGTGCTTTGTAATGGTGGCTGTGGCATCTGTGTTTTAATGACCACCAGAAACTAGTCAGACCCACTGCAGCATTTGATATTTATTAAGAACAGTTATTTGAAATCCATTATAATGCTGTAAATGGAGAGAGGAAAAAAAAAAAGAAAAGGAGCACTGACCTTCCTTAGGTCACTCCAAAATTGAATGAGACTCTAACAGGCTTGTGAAAGGCATCCTGCCAAACAGTGACCCAGTGCAGGCTAGAATGAGGGATTCTGTTACCATTCCTTCCGTGTCTCCTTTTGTTACATGTTGGAGAAAGACGAATTGTTCTGCATATTGAGTCTTTTATGATGATTTTGTCATAATAGAGCTCCTCTTGCTGATTATCGTATAACTGAATGGTCTCTACAAGACAAAGGAAGATTAAAACTGGAATGTGTCTTAATCCAGAATGACAGGTACACAAGAGAAAATTCGTAGTGAAAAAATGACACTTGCACAATCTGAAAGTTCTAAGATTAAATATTTCTCCTTATTTCTCAGTCATTTATGGTTACTCTACAAGGTAAGGAATGTTAAGGATTTATCAGCAAATCAGCCCCTGCCTTTTGTTGGTTTGTCTGGTTTGGGGTTTTTTTTTGGTTGGTTGGTTTGGTGTTGTTTGGGGTTTTTTGGTTTGGTTTGGTTTGGTTTGGTTGATTGTTGGTTGGTTTGGTTTGGGGTTTGGTTTTTGTTATTTGTGTGTGTGTGTGTGTTTTGTTTTGTCTTTTTGAGGAAACACAAGTGGCCAGAATATTAGCTGCAAAGAACTTAAATACCTCTTCTCCCCACCTTTATTTTTTATCTTGCAGCTTAAACAATACCAACCTCTGTTCAGTCTTTTCCTTTCTCTTTGCTATGCTTTTTTTAGTCTTTCTCCTTCAATTCCATTACAATTTGTGGTCTCATCTCATATTCAGATCTCCCTGTTCACTTACTCGTCCCTTTATGTTTCATCTTTTTCTGATCTGTCCTGCTGTTCTGGTCCTTTGTGATGTCTAATGGAACTTATGGCAGAACAACCTTTGTTAATTTTTTTTATGCAATTTTTATCTAATTATAGATATTATTTTTAAGTTTTATATAGAGACATGTTTGGTTCATTATATCCTACGAACTGAAAGAAAAAAAAAAAAGAAAATCACTTTACAGCATGTGTGAACAGAACAAAGGAATAGTTGCAAAGATAAATGTACCAAAGGCTTTCGACAAACGTTACTTTAAAAGTCACTTTCTTAGATGGCCCAACAGGATGTCCGAACTCAATCAAAACATGTGTCAGGCTGCACAGTTGACATTTCAACACTAAAAAGAGCTTACCCTAGCTTTAACACACAGAAAATGGATCGTGTCATGTCACCAATGAAACATGGACCTGACTGAGAGTTTGATTACATGCTATTATAAATCTGGTGCTGAACCTACATTCGAAGTCAATACCGATGGTCAAATTAGTAATTCTCAGCCAAAGGTGTAATGAAACAGAGAGTGTTACTTAACTACTTCTACTTTCTTATACATAAGACTGTTAGAAATAAGGCATTTCCATTAGATGAAATTACTCAACTTTCTGTGAGAGACAATAAACACTACCTTGTAAGTGAATCCTGGGTTTATGACAACCCATCACATGGCAGATGGGAAAGAGAAAGCAGTGTTTTCTCTTCTTACAGTTCTTCCTCTAGAAACATAACATGGATGCCTCTGTAGTGATGAAGCAACAAAGGAATCCCTGAACTTTGACATTAAATATTAATTTCTCTTCAGCTGTTAAAGAGAAGAGCAAATCCTTCTACAAATATATTAGCAATAAAAGGAGGACTAAGGAGAATCTCTGTCTTTTGTTGGGTGCAGGGGGGAACATAGTGGTCAAGACAGAGAAAAAGGCTGAGATACTCAATACCTTCTTTGCCTCAGCCTTTAGTACCAAGACCAGTTGTTCACTGAAGACCCAGCCCCCTGAGATGGAAGATGGGATTGGGACCATAATGAAGCCCCCATAATTCAAGAGATTGTTAATGCACCACTTAGACATGCATAGGTCTGTGGAGATAGATGGTATACACCTGAGAGAGCTGGTGGAAGTGCTCATCAAGGCACTTTTCATCATGTCCCAGCAGTCCTGGATAAGTGGGGAGATCTTAGTTGACTAAGGTTGTCAAATATGATGCCCATCTACAAGAAGGGCCAGAAGGAGGACCCAGGAAACTACTGACTAGTCAGTCTGACTTTGATTCTAGGGAAGGTCATGGAACAGATCATCTTGAGTGCCATTATGCAGCACATGCAGGGCATCAGGCTCAGTCAGCATGGATTCATGAAGGGCAGGTTCTGCTTGGCAAACTTGATCTCTGTCTACAACAAGGTGACTCCCTTAATGGGTGAGAGAAAGGCTATAGATATTATCTGGACTTTAGAAAGCCTTTGACACTGTGTCCCACATGATCCTCCTGGAGAAACTGGCTACTCATGGATGCTTTGCTGGGAGAAGAACTGGCTGAATGGCTGAGCCCAAATAGTGGTGGTGAATGGAGTTACATCCAGTTGGCAGCCTCTCACAAGAGGTGCTCCCCAGGGCTCAGTATTGGGGCCATTTCTCTTTAATATCTTTATCAATGATCTGGATGAGGGGATTGAATGCACCCTCAGTAAGTTCCAGATGACACCAAATTGGGAGAGAGGGTTGATCTGCTTGAGGACAGGAAGGCTGTGCAAAAGGGTCTGGACAGGCTGGATTGAAGGGTTGAGGTACCTTGAATGAGGTTTAACAAGTGCTGGGTTCTGCACTTGGGTCAGAACAACCCTGTGCAAATCTACAGGCTTGGGTAAGAGTGGTTGGAAAGCTGCCTGTCAGGAAAATGACCTGGGGGTGCTGGTTGACAGCTGTCTGTACATGAGCCAGCAGTGTGCTCAAGTGTCCAAGAAGGTCATCAGCATCCTGGCCTGTATCAGAAATAGCATGGCCAGGAGGAGTAGGGAAATGATCGTGCCCCTATACTCAGCACTGGTGAGGCTACCAGAGAAGGAGACTCCACAACTCCCCTGGGCAGCCTGTTCCAGTGCTCTGTCACCCTCAGTGTAAAGAAGTTTCTCCTCATGTTGAAGTGAAAAAGGGACCAAGTTGCAAATCAGAAAAAGGAAGTATGTGGAAGAGATACATGCCTGTTCTGAAAAACGAAAAACCCAGGCAAACAAAATTTTATCTCCAGGTGTGGAATCCACCTACACAGATTTGAAAGGTCTGTTTGCAAAGGTCACCTTATAAATATGAAGTGCCTTTACAATTTGGTGTTTCAACAGTTGTGACTCAAGAAAACAGTTGTCTTTGAACAACTTATGTGTGAAACATAAGCCATTTTAAAACCTGAATAATCAGGATAAGTTAGACTCAAGTCAGCTCTGAACTAAAGATAAAGACACCAGGACTTCTCCCAGTGTATGCTTTGGAAAACAACACAAAACAAAACAAAACCAGAAACAAAACCAAAAACAACAATAACACTGCACCAAAGGTTTCACTTAGAAAAAAACCCCACTTCTTATGTTTGTTTATGATTATGACAATGCTTGTTTATGATTAGCCAAGCTGTCATTTATATTTACTTCAGTGGTAGCTATTTGAATTGTCCTGTGATGCTACAAAAAGCTTTAAAATGGCCCAATACAATATATTGGAATTGCTTAAATGATGTGCTGCAGACAGGAAGTTCAGATGGAAAGTTTTCAGTGCCCTATAATTACCATTTAGGTTTGAAATGTGCAGGAGACAAACTAAAATATTCCATGTTATGCAAAGGAATATAAAACAAGAGTAAATTTATGCAATTATTTTTCCTTATACAACCAGACTTGAATTTGATCCTTCTGAAAAGCATAAAGGGCACACCATTTTAATTTTTGAGCACAACAGCAGGAATGATTTATTTCTTTCAGAGTTCCTTTGTGATGAGGAAGGACAACTGTTGTCCTTCACAAGGTAGCTAAAACATACTTCCTGTAAGTAATTTTGGAGAATGTATTTACAGGCAGTAGATGGGAGAAGTCTGGAACCAGCTGTAATTCTAATGTCTGCAAAACTGTGCCCCCTTTCAGGCAATTGTGTTTGGCCACTACTTACATAGGAGTAGGAAAGGAAAAAAATATTAATTGATTCTCTCTACTATGAGGACAGGCTGAGGGAGCTGGAGTTGTTCAGCCTGGAGAAGAGAAGGCTCCAGGGAGATCTAATGGCAACCTTCCAGTACCTGAAGGGGGCATACAGGAAGGATGTTTACAAAGGCATGTGGTGACAGGATGAGGGGCAAAGGCTTCAAACTAGAGAAGGGCAGATTTAGATTGGATATCAGGAGGAAGTTCTTCACTATGAGGGTGGTGGAACACTGGAACAGGTTGCCCAGGAAGGTGGTTGAGGCCCCTTCCCTGGAGGCATTCAAGGTGAGGTTTGACAGGGCCTTGGGCAGCCTGACCTATTTGAGGATGTCCCTGTTGACTGTGGGGAGATTGGATTAGATGACCTTAGGAGGTCCCTAAAGGCCTGGACCATTCTGTGATTCTATGACGATTCTATGATTCTAAAAATCTTAACTCTTTTTCTAAGTTTATTTTTAATCTTATGTGATGCCTTCTAAGCATTGACCCCTTTTGAAACTAACCCAGCAAAGAAATGAAGCATATACATAACTCCAGTTCATGACAATCAAAGACATCATATATATTTAATAATTAGCACCTACTTTGACACAACCCTACTTGAAACTCAAGTTTTCAATAATCTTTATTTACAATTTAAATGTGTTGAAATGCCTCTCAGCTATTTTTCATCCATTTTAACTTCCTCTGCTTGAGTATTGGATGTGATGGAGAAGGGGAGGAAGAGAATCATTTGTATGTAAGGGTGGTTCCATGGCCGTGTGATATTCCAAGGCAATCCTTGATACACTACTGATGTTTGCAGAACTCTTCAGTGTGAAGACTCTGCTTTATCTGTTACAATGAAATCAGCACTTTTGAACAGCTCTTGTCTTTCCACAGGGACCAGCTAAATATGTAGGTCTATCTCAGAATTCCTATAACCACAAAATGATTTTGTTCTAGTACAGCTCAGCACGATCGTTCAGTGTGGTTGAAATGAATGACTTGGTTTGTTTTGCAGTCTCTGGAGGGAAAAATAAGATGACTGCATTTTGGCACTTTACTGTAGATGCAGTCATCCAACAAGCTCCAGACAAAAACAAACTTGTTTTGTTTTCTGGTTTTGCTTTTGGTGTTTTTGGGGATTTTTTCTTTTTTTTTTTCCCCAAAGAAATAAGCATTCTAATGGATGTATATTTAATTTCATTTTTTTTTTCCCAAAGAAATAAACATTCTAATGGATGTATTTCATTCTGGTGGCCCAGAGAAGGGCCACAAGGATGATCAGAGGGCTGGAGCACCTCTTCTGTGAGGACAGACTGAAAGAGTTGGGGCTGTTCAGTCTGGGGAAAAGAAGGCTCTGAGGTGACCTTATTGTGGCCTTCCAGTATCTGAAGGGGGCCTACAAGAAAGCTGGGGAGGGACTTTTTAGGCTATCAGGGAGTGATAGGACTAGGGGGAATGGAATAAAGCTGGAAGTGGGGAGATTCAGGCTGGAAGTGAGGAAGAAGTTCTTCCCCATGAGAGTGGTGAGAGCCTGGAATGGGTTGTCCAGGGAGGTGGTTGAGGCCCCATCCCTGGAGGTGTTTAAGGCCAGGCTGGATGAGGCTCTGGCCAGCCTGATGTAGTGTGAGGTGTCCCTGCCCATGGCAGGGGATTGGAACTCGATGATCCTTGTGGTCCCTTCCAACCCTGACTGATTCTATGATTCTATGATTCTATATTTTCATTATATTAATAGTATTAATAACGATATTAAATATATTAATATTAGAAAGAGCTTACTGCATTTTTCCCCCCTTGTATAATTCCAACCCCAAACCACTCCATTCTATGATTTCACAGACACATCTTCTTGGAAGATGATATAAACCAGAGATAACTCATGGTGTTGCAAAATTCTTTGAGACTTGTGATGGAGGCACTGGGCTTTCAGTTGAGATTTCCTTGCTTGGCTGTTTTCTCCAGAAAAAGCAAACTTGTTGAGAAATAGTGGAGCTAATGGTGAGTACAGCTGGATATTAGGAAAAATGTCTTCACAGAAAGCATAGGCATTGAAACAGGCTGTCCAGGGAAGTGATGGAGTTGCCATCCCTTGTGCTATTTAAAATATGTACGGATGTGGTGCTTAGGGACGTGGTTTAGTGATAGTAGCTCATCAGCAGTGGCAGGATTGTGATCTCTAAGTGAGCAGTTGAACTTGGTGATCTCAAAGGTCTCTTCCATCCTCAACAGCTCTATTTTATGACCCTATGAGTCTAAGAGTTGAATTATGACTGGATCTAGGATCTTAGTGAACACAAATAACTGTTGTCAATAAAACACCAAAGAATTAATACTGATAGAGTGTTTAACCACATTAAATATGGGGCATTTTAATGGGTTCCCCTCTGAATACAGTAAATTAATGCACAAGGATCAAGGAGATTAGAACACATGTGAAGGAGGTTGATTCTATGCAAGGAGTGCCTAAGCATAAACAAATATAAATGACATTGCTGAGTTACTTGATATATGATCTCACCTAAACCAAAACCCCAGTCTCAGAAGAAATATGAGAAGATTTTTAAGTCACTGTGAACATATTAATCTATACTATTTTAGAGAAAGAAATTGTAATTGTCTGCAAATGTCATGCCAGTAACTGCCATTATACATCTTCTAACCCATTCAAAACAATTTCCTGAATGTGCAAAATATTCTGGAAATCCAATGATCAGCTGAAAATGAAATAATAGAGAACTGCAAATTCCAGTTTCAATAGAAAGCCTTCTGATATATTTTAAAGTAAAAGCACTGTCTTTATTTCTGTTTATGTTCACAGCTTGAGGGGCATGTTGTTTTCTGACACCTTAGTGTCCTACGGGCAGATACAATTAATTCAGACACTTGTATGTGAACCTGAGGTCAGGTGTGTATTCAGCCACAAAAATTATTCTTATTTTTTCCCAACAGAGAACTTCACAACAACACTTTCCAACATCTTCCTCCTTCATTCCTACTCTGGAGCCTCAGACAAGTGGCCTCTTCATCATATTCACAGGAAGAAGCTTGTCAGGTCAGAGTTTCTGTGATATCTGTTTCCTTCTTCAATGTGTTTAATTCTTTATGCAAAACACTTTCATGATGATTCCTTACTTGATCCACCACCCCCCCCTTTCTTTTTTTCACCAAGTGTCCCCAGAATACACTTTATTTCAGTCTCTGTGGAGGTTTTGTTGTCATCTGGGGCCTTCTTTACAATCTAAGAAGGGCTTTTATGTTAGGAGTGTAAATTCTTTCATCTCCAGAGGGAAACTGGAAGAAACAGAAGAAGGATCCTGTGGAGACATCATCCACAATTTAATTCTGACTTGAGCATATTAAAATTTGATGACTAGAGCCTTATTGTTGACTGAAGTTAGGAATTAAGTGGAGTCAAGTCACTCTAGGCACCCTAAATATTCAGTGGACAGAAAAAGGAGAAATAGATGAGCATGATGAATCCTCCTGTGGTGGGAGAATTAGAAATGGGGTTAGTCTTAAGTATTTCACAGATATTGCTAGAATCTGGCTAGAGTGCATTTAATCTGGGTGAATATTGCCAGAATTATTCTCATTATTATTAGTGGGGGTAACTAGTTTCACTGCTAAAAGATTCTTAACTCTCTCTTCTTTAAGCAGCATATTTCTATGAGAACTTTTGATTTGCTGTGTTAGGTGAAATGAATGCCATTTCCATTTGAGCTGAACGTATCATGGATAATTAAACTTATGAAAGTTAATTTAGTATAACATGAAGCCAGCTCCAACTAACTCATTTCAAAGTCTGTGACTCCAAAGAAGGGATGAAGTGTGTTTTAAATACAGTATTTCAATTAAAGTGCTCAAACACTACAGCTATGCACCTTTTACAATCTTTAAGCATTTTAATACGGATGGTATCAGTATTCAGGTTTTTTTTCACCCATGTGGTTTCTTCTCCACTCTTCCAGCCCCATTGTTGACTTTTCCTGGTTTCTGATGCCCATCATGTCCATGCCACGAGTTCTGAATTAGGTCAGCTGTCAAATGTCACATGGTTTCCCAAGAACAGCCTCTCTCAAGCTCACATGGGAAAGGCAGACCTATGGCACCAAAGAGGGGAACAGAACATGAAGTTGTATTTACCTGTTCATATTTATCTATTGGAGGTTTTATCTTAGAATAAGAATAGGGCAAAAGGATTTTTGGCTGTCAGAATACAGCACTGATTGTCTTCGAAGAAACAGGAAGCTGAACACTGCAGGCAGGAGAGTACCAAAGGAAGGTTGTTATGCCAAAGAGAATGGGCATGGGATTGTGGTGTCAGCATGGAGGGAGAGCAGGTCTTGGCACAAGGCTGGGGCTGAGGAAGCATGAGGCAGCTGTCTTATGCCTGAGCCAGCCTTCTGACAAACATAGACTTTTTGAGAAAGGGGTTTAACTCATCTAAAGATTCCTTCACTGTTTGGCAGCTCCATGACAGAATTGAGTGTGTGAGTGAGGAAAGACATGACAGGACCTTCCAATGGATTGACCACCTCCAACAGTGATAATACAGGGTGCAAAAGGCTTTTTAGAACATGATATTTGAATATGTTTGGATTTCCTTTCCATTTCCATCAAGTAGGAAGCCTGATCACTGAAGAAAAGCAGCTTTCACTCAAACAGAAACCACTACAGCAGGGAAGGAGTGGGTGTCCTGGTGTTGTCAGTGTAGTGGGCTTGACGTTAGCAGCCCAACTGAATGAACCAGATCATGGAGGAGCAGAAATTGAGGTGGGGACAACACAAAAGTTTTGTGATGGATTTCAGTGATAGCATCTTATGACCAGATATGAGCATGAGCAGTAGGCATTAAATTAGCTTATAACCCCTCTGCATTTAACAGAAGCTTGAGAAGCGTTTAGGTGGAGAGGCTACACGAACAGGGGTACAGGGGCACAATGATAATTTTTTTTTTTCAATCTGTCAAAACTCCCAATCAAGTTAACAAGATTTGTTTCAGGATTACTAAATAACTGCTTCTAACACAAGTTGTAGGTGTAACTCTTTATGAAACTCAGACTTTTGTCTCTGCAGCGGAGGAGGCAAAGGCTCTGTAGCCACCTTCTCCGTGCTTCCCCAAGAATTTGTGATTTAAGAGCTTGCCAAGTCAAAAAAAAAAAAAAAGAATTAATTGCAGTGTCTTTTTCTTTCTTATTTCATGGTAAGCATGGACTCACAAAACAGTACAGAGATATAAGACAAGAATTCCTGGGCGTTTTTCTCTGTTTTGCTCTATGACTCAAGGGAAAAATGTAATAAACTCCCAGTTCACCTTTGCACCCTGGCAATGAAGATAATAGTCTTTTATCCACCTGCTGTAATGAGAAGTAATTTGCTGTTGACAGGTTTTTTTTTTTTTTCTCAGCCTGAGAAATTTGGTATTAATTCTATCCCACTTACAGCTCTTTGCAGCCGCTGCCACTGAAAGAAAAGGGACTACACATAAGGAAAGCAGATTACAGAGCTCTCCAAATGTTACATGTTTTATTAATAACTACAACTGCACTTTTTGGTCTTGTTAAAAGAAAGGAAATTGCAGCTGCCTGTGCTTGAATTTTCCTTTATAGTCTCCTTGTAATTTTGAACAAGGCTCCTGAGAGACTTAGATGTTTCATATGGCAGAGTAGCTTCTGAAATATGCAGAACATAAACAAGTACCCGAAATGTCCAGTGTGAGCACTCCAAACCAAGATGCTGAAACATGCAATTTTCATAGCTCTCTCTTCACTGGCATTGGAGAGCACTGGCAAATCTGCAGCTTCATGCACACTTTGCTCTGGAGCAGTGACTGTGGGAGCATCACCAGCAGCATCCTCAGTCTGTCGAGGTACAGAGACTGTCTTGGTACTCCACTGCAGATTTGGCATTGTAATGCTGCTTTGTCACCCTTAAAACTTGTTCAGCTTTACAGTAATCAAATGTGCCTGTATTGTTAAATGGGCCTAACGTTTCCCAAAATATGTGCATTGTAACTTGTTTTTTTCTATTGTTGGTCTGGCATTTGATACACAGTGCTATGGCAGCAGCCAGCATATGATGTTTGCATCCTGTGATTCATTCAGCTACAAAAAATGGCTTTGATACCATCACCAGCTGTTGTACAAATTGGCTACTCCTGGAATATAATGGTTCCTGGTTTGCATCATTTAATGTACTGGAATTACTACCAGAAATAACTACCATAATAACTTGAAAGTAATGAGAGCCATTCTTATTTCTGTGGAAAAAAAGGCTGCCAAAAATTGTCACAAGAGTTTAATTCCCCGAGTTTATGCCCTTTGAATATACTAAGTACACAAAACTTTGGTTCCTAGCCAGTCTCAGAGTAGGACTGAAGCCTCTGAATCTTGGGTTGCTTGTTACTGAAGTGCAGTGTTTAGAGCTCTTTATTCATATACAAAACCTGAAGAAAAGTGAAAGCTAACAATCCCAAACCAACTAAATCTGCATTCTAGTCATCTATTTATGTACATCACTGATAATCACACTTACAAAATGCTAAGAAATGTGCAGGTTTCCTGATCAGCAATACGCAGCTATAGCAGAACTAACAGACAAATCCCTTCAAATCAAACAATAAGGAAAATAAGAGAAAATTCTGCCTCACTTTAAAAAACAAACAAACAAACAAACAAACAAAAAAATCCCAAATATCTGTCCTTGAGCCTTCTACAAACAAATTTCTGCATGAATTCCCAAGAGTGTTCAAACACTAATTCACCTGTTGTGGAATAGCTAAGCAGCATCCTTACAGGCTCATTCTCACGACATGGACTATCTGTTGAAGTGGCTGAATCACAGATCTTCCTCAGCATAGCACAGAGTGCTATCTGGGTGCACATGCAGTGATTCTAATCAATGTCCTTCCAGAATCTTCCCTTCTGCAGCTTGTGCTCTTCTCCCTTCCCCTGAAATCCCATGCACAAATTGTGGGACAGACAGCAAAAACTGTTGCTTGTTCTGCCTGACCGAATTCTAATTTCACTAGAAGCAGACAACTCCTTTCTCAAAATACCAACCTACCCTTTTTATCTAAAAGCATTACTGTGTCACTCTCAAAACTGACCAGTTCCTCTAAAGTGTTCTGAAGCCATGACTAAACTTTGAAAATTTTATTGTGTGTGAATGTATTCATCATCCCTTTTGAAGAAAGGAAAATAGCTGGCAATACTTTACCTCGTTTTCACTAACTATTTAATATTCACTAACTATTCAAAGAGCAGTTGCAATAGGAAATCAACCATGAGCACAGAGAAGTAAAACAAAATTTAGGGTTAAAAAGAAAAAAAAAACCACACCAACCACCCTGAGATATAGAACTCATTCTATATTAATTTCTGTATTTAAAGAATGTGTTAATCTGGAAGTAAGGAATCAGGTAGTACAGTATGCACTCAGAAAAAGTTGTTTAGGATGGGAAATAATTATGCCTAATATATTTTCCTGGTCTACCCTTAGTAATCACTAGGGAGGAATATATTTTTCTTTCTTGTCTGCATGGCAGAGACATGAATATTAAACTGACCTTCTGAACTGTCCTTTAGACATCTGAACTAGCCTCAAGCAGATGGGACAAATACCTCCAGTCTCTGAAGGAACAAGAGAAATTTCAGTGTTCAGTGAGTGAAACTTACAGTTGATGAACACAAGCTAATAAATAGCTGAGTAAAATGAGAATTAATACAGTTAACATAGGAAAGTAAATTGTATTGAGACACAGTAAAGGGATTTGTGCACCATTAAATGCAGATTAAGGTGTTTCTGGGTTAGTTGTAAAATACACAAGTAATGAAGCATAATATGGGAATGCACTTATGGATGTCACTAATACCTTTTACTCTGGACTCAGACTAACACAGACACAAATGCAGATGAAGAAAGGTATGGAAAAATTCTTCCTAAAAACAGATACAAAGTATGAGCTGTTTTTGCTATGGAAAGGAGGCAAGCACTCTGTGAACTGGCGAGGAAATCAAAGAAATCAGGATTCCTGAGAACTTGGATTTTCCTGAACCACAGCATAAAGAGGAGAGTTTCCACAGTGCAAGAAGCATAGTCAATTGATTAGGCCAGGAACTTAGATATCCAGTTCTTTATTTGCAGATCTGCTGAGAATGAATAGGAGAAATAAGAGACAAAAGGGGTAGATTACACCCATGACACCTTCTGATATTCTTACAGCTTTTTCTGGAAAATATGGGATGACAGAGGCCTTAGCTATGATCCCCAAAGGCAGCCTTTGACTCTTCATGATTATTATGGCAGAAAGCTAAGTTGCAAATAAGTGGGATAGGACCTGTCACATGCTGGAAGGTGTCCAGAGAAGGGCCACCAGGATGATCAGAGGGCTGGAGCACCTCTCCTGTGAGGACAGACTGAAAGAGTTGGGGCTGTTCAGTCTGGACAAGAGAAGGCCCCGAGGTGACCTTCTTGTGGCCTTCCAGTATCTGAAGGGGCCTACAAGAAAGCTGGGGAGGGACTTTTTAGGCTATCAGGTTGTGATAGGACTAGGGGGAATGGAACAAAGCTGGAAGTGGGGAGATTCAGGCTGGATGTGAGGAAGAAGTTCTTCTCCATGAGAGTGGTGAGAGCCTGGAATGGGTTGTCCAGGGAGGTGGTTGAGGCCCCATCCCTGGAGGTGTTTAAGGCCAGGCTGGATGAGGCTCTGGCCAGCCTGATCTAGTGTGAGGTGTCCCTGCCCATGGCAGGGGGGTTGGAACTAGATGATCCTTGTGGTCCCTTCCAACCCTGACTGATTCTATGATTCTATGATTCTGTTCTCCTCAGTGCCCACAGGAGTCATTCTCCCCAAGGTATACCATGGTAGCAGATTACGACCTTTTGGGAGAGGTCCCACTACAGAAGGGCATCTAGGACATTGCTGCAGGATGGCTAAAGGAGAGGGACTCCTTCTCTGTTAGCAGTAAGCATATTTTCTGTTGTTTTAGGGTTGTGTTTTTTTGGAGTTTATGTCAGCTCTTGGCCTTTCCAAGAAGAGCAAGAGGGAAAGCAACTCTGTGTCATTGCACTCTCTTGGCAAAGTTGCTACCTCCAGCCTTCAAAATCACTTCAGTAAGTCCGGTAGGTTAATTGTATCTCCTTAGGTGCTGATTTAAATCCATGTGTACACTCCACTGTACAATCTTAACTAGATCAATCTCATGTGTACACTCCACTGTACAATCTTAACTAGATCAATCTCAGAAACAACCACAATAACCATAACAATTTGCTTACATTTTTGAAAGGGAAATCACAGGAGGGTGAATCATTTGTATTTATTTTGGAGTGCTTGAAGATAATAGCTGGTTCCTTATAATGATATTCTTTGCTTAATTTCTTGACTACTGCTTTCCAAGTCTGTTATTTTATGTGCATATTATTTTGTCAACTAAGGATCTTTGACAACACTTACTTAGCACTTGAGGATAGTCTCCTATCAAGCATAGGTATTGCCTGTGAGGAATTTCACAATTAGTGATCTCTGCAGAGGGAGAAATCCTCCAGATCATGAGGCCTGGGCAGGAGTCATTCGCTTAAAACTGTCTCCATTTTGTTCTTAACCATGAATCAATAAGTTAAATCAAACTCTTTCATTGTTTCAACAGTAATCATTACAGTGGCTTCTTACTGAGTCACAGTTTCTCCTGCAAAACCCTGTAGCTTTAACTTAAGTTTAAGTATTGAGATAAGTGTGCTCACTCAGTAGAGGTAGCATTACTATCCTGGTTTGCAGCTGTATTTTGTTCATGTTCTTTAAATTGCTGTAAACTGACATTAGCTCACAGCTGAGATCTGTCTTGATCATTTTTTTATTTTCTGTCAGGTATATTTGCTGTTTAATGTATCATTAAAACTATGCTGCCATGCCAAAAAGTGAGAGGCATCCATCTTCCACAGATAGTTTTTAGTTATTTGAACATGTTGCTTATAGAACTAAAAAATTACCCACGATAGTTCTTCTACTTTGTCATAGATTTTAATTTTCTTTTTACCTAGCTGGAAACAGATGAAGCAATATTGAAAATGCAGTGGCAGTTACAGGAGACAGATGCTGCAGAATGAGTAGCCACATACATATGTCAAAACCTCTCTCGTGTAGTCCTGCAAACCTTACAAAATCAAGGATCAGCTGAATATCAGTTTGCTTTCCTCTTTTCAGCTCAGGTGTATATTTTCATTTGGAAGCAATGAAATCATAGCATTGCTTTTCCCAAGTGGTAATAAATTACAGGCATTACAGATAGAAGGGCAAACAGATGGACTAGCCCAATGCCCTAGCAGTGGCATATCCTGCTACGCAAATTCCTTCCCAAGTGAGAAATTCAGGTGCGTGCAGAGGGATGATGCCAGCCAGGTAGTACTGAACTCTCAGTTAAAACAAGGACATGAACCTTATTTCTGGCTCACTGCACAGCAGGCTACATTTCACTGTGTTACCTGGGTTCACCTCCTTCTCCAAAACTATCTTGAATTTAAAGGTATGTTATCCTGAGAAGTTCCATCAAGGACGGAATATCAGACGCATGGCAATCTGGCCTTGGGAGATTAGGGTATAGCTGGAGAGAGAAAAAACAATGAAGATGAAAATGCTATGGGCAGGAGGAACTGGCTACTAAGTGTCTGTATGGTACCCTGCACAATGGGCCCTTGATCTTTTAATATAGTCATCTGACAATTTTAGAATCATTGAATTGTTAGGTTTGGAAGGGACCACAAGGATCATCTAGTTCCAACCCCCCTGCCATGGGCAGGGACACCTCACACTACATCAGGTTGTTCAGAGTCCCATCCAGCCTGACCTTAAAAACCTGCAGGGATGGGGCTTCCACCACCTCCCTGTTCCTGTGTCTCACCACCCTTATGGTAAAAAACTTCTTCCTAACATCCAATCTGAATCTACCCATTTCTGGTTTTGTTCCACTCCTCCTAGTCCTATCATTACCTGATACCCTAAAAAGTCCCTCCCCAGCTTTCTCGTAGCCCTCTTCAGATACTGGAAGGCCACAAAAAGATCTATTTCTCCTTCTCCTTTCCAGACTGAATAACCCCAACTCTCCCAGCCTGTCCCCATTTTCTAACATTCTCCACAAATTCTGTCTGATGCAAGTATAGTCGTTGATAGCATTGCTGCTTTCTTTAACATTAATCCTTCCTTGTATCTCATTTCTTCTTTTTTTTTTCTGTGTCCCTTTTGATGTGCAAGTTTTGAAGAACACCTTGAGCTATAACTTAAATTCATTCCAGATCTCTAGGGCTTGTCCACACTCTTAAGGAAATAAAACTGCTCTTTGTGGGACATGTGAAATGAGCTGGAATAATTTAGTCTCCCCAGTGCATGTGTGTACGTTTCAGCAGACATTTAAATTGTCCCCAAAAGGCAGACTAGGTGTTTACCCTTATGGGCTGTGATGGGAACTATACACCCTGTTCTCTGCCTTTTGCTGAACACATAATTCACATCAACTGTATTCCAATTCTTTGAGCAAATCTGTTGTAATTGATAATAAAACCCTGTTGTTTAGACAGCCTGTTTAACCTTGACACTTGGTTTCATGGGCTGTTAGGTTCCTAGGTAATGATTGCAATTCATCTACTAGCACTCATGATGCTGTAAATATAGTTGAGTTAACAAGTCATAATTTCCCCTCTTTTTCATTCTCTTCTAAGTGCCTGGTAGAGACAACAGTGAAGACTCTTTGTTGGTTCTGTATTGCTTTTGCATGCACTTTAGCACAGCACATGTGGAGAGGGACACTGGAAGGGCCATTAGTAAGTGTTCAATTTATTATTGACATAATTAGACAATTTAATTATTTTTTAAAAATCTGATAAAGAAATTAAAAAAAAAAATACAACAATGGGGTTAAAAATTGGTCTTGCCATAGGGTACACTTTCAGTACCAGTACCTGAAAGCTGCTTCACATTTCTGATAGGGAATTCTAAGGTAACTCTGAAACGAAGCATTAATATTTGGGAAGAAGGCAGCAATTTAGTTTAAGGAATCAGCCTAGGATTTAGAAAGTCCACATTCAATTATCAGTTTTGCTGTAGACTTTTTGATTGAACTGTTTATCTGCCTTTAGCTGCTCATCTGCCATTCACAATGGACATTCCTTTTCTTCAATCCAATATTTTTCTTATTCACTTAGATTCCCTCCATCCTGCAGTCAAATACTGTGTCTTATTGCCTGTGTGGTTAGTAAAATAGAAATCAGTTCTTTATTGGAGGCTTTATGAACTGTGGTTGAAGTAGCTCAGAGTAGTGAATAATTATTTTTACATTAATTAAGTATTGGGAAGACATGACTGCTTCTGCAATGAGATATGCTGGCCTTTTAAAACGAGGAAGAGAGGTTCTAAAGGTTATGTTATCCTATATCAGTCACGATCTGGCAAGAGCCAGCAAAACTGCTAAGCCTAAGACACCAGTGTTACAGAAGAAAGTGGGCCAAGGTGATGCCTGTCAGAAAAGAGTGATGGGACAGCTAAGACTTGTAGCTTATCCTGGGTGCAGCAAGCTGGTGGAAGAACAGAGGCACCATACACTTTGCATTTCCCTAGAGTAAGGGAATTCAAGCATGATTACACGTATATCTAAAAATATATCCATTTGGTAATCTGAAGTTCTAGGAGATGGTCTATTTTATTTTGGTTCTTAGAGTAACATCACTCAGGCTTTGGGGTTAAACTGTGACTATGCTCTGTGAGCAGTACAGCTTTACAACAGGAGAAGCCTGAGCATGCACTTCCTTTGCTTCAGGTTTGAAGAGTATTCAGACTCCTGATTTTCTATCAATGGTCTATCAGCACCATACATAGTATTCCACACCTGGAATACTGTGTCCAGTTTTGGGCTCCCCAGTTCAAGAGTGACAGAGACCTGATGGAGAAAATCCAGCGGAGAGCCATGAGGATGATTAGGGGACTTGAGCATCTCCCCTATGAAGAGAGACTGAGATCCCTGGGACTGCTTAGTCTTGAGAAGACTAAGAGGGGATCTGATCAATGTGTATAAATACCTGAGGGGTGAGTGTCAAGTGGAGGGGGCCAGGCTCTTTTGAGTGGTGTGCACTAATAAGACAAGAAACAACGGATACAAGCTTGAACGTAGAAGATTTCACCTCAACATGAGGAGAAACTTCTTTACAGTGAGGAGGACAGAGCACTGGAACAGGCCACCCAGAGGAGCTGTGGAGTCTCCTTCTCTGGAGACTTTCAAAACCCATCTGGATGCATTCCTCTGGAGACTACCCTAAATGATCCTGCTTTGCATGGGGTTTGGACTCCGTGATCTCTTGAGGTCCCTTCCAACCTCTAATGTGTTGTGATACTGTGATCACCTCACCTGCCACCACTAATCTTTACATGTTCCACAGATAATGTAATCTTTTGTTTGCATCTATATGTTCTAAAATTAATAGTAACTTCTCCCAGACTAATACCTGCCAGTTACTGTCAGACCTCACACAGCTTTATTTAATTAAGACAGGTGAAAAGGAATTATAATATACAAAAATTATTATTATCCCCCTCCTCTGTAATGGATATTTTCCAAGAATACCTACATTGTTTAGCTATCTAAATATCAAGCCTGGAATGAGCTGTTCAAACAGCATGCTTGGTAATTCCTGAGTCTAAAAAAAGGAGCCCCATGACAGCATATTGTTCGCAGAGGAAACTTAATGCCTCTAGAAAAAGAGATAGAAATCATACCTGGAAGAGGGAGCAATATTTTTGTGTGCTCATGTGGTGTCTTTTCTAGTTTTATCCAAACCTGTGCATAATCTAAAACTTCAGCACAGCATGTCTTCCAAAGAAAAGTTAAAACTTGCTTATGTGCTATGAAAATTGGGCATTAATGCAAAACAGGCACTGAGTGTCTCTCTCCCTAGTAGATCACAGTGCACTGAACCTCAATTCTCATCAGTCTGACAAATATGGCCTACCTTACATGAAATTGTAGTTTCATGCAACCTTTAAAACAAAAAAGAAAACAACAACAAAAAAAATGGCCCACACTACAGCTTCTTGCAGAGAGATACTCTTTAAGCAATATAGTCTTTTACAAGCACATATTATCAGATAATTGTTCAAGTATCTTGAAGCAAAGCCAAAGGCACTTGATGTCTAAACAAGGTCAATTTCATGTAATAGTCCCTATTAATGATCCAAGAGAACAGCATAATGGCTCTGCCTATTAGCTGCCAACACAGTAAAGACTCACCTACCTCCTTTTCCTGCAACCCAAGGGAGAACAGGCTGAGATGGGCAATGGTGAGCTGGTTTATATCACCATGTATGTGAACTAGCCCACTTGTCATACAAGTGTAGAATCAGAGAATGGCCCAGGTTGGAAGGGACCTTAGAGATCACCTACTCCAATCTCCCTGCCACAGGCAGGGATGCCTCTTAACTAGACTCAGCTGCTCAAGGCTTCATCCAACCTGGCCTTGAACACCTCCAGGGAGGGGTAACCTATTCCAGAGTCTCACCATACTTGTACTGAAGAGCTTCTTCCTAAGATCCAGTCTAAAACTACTCTCCCTCAGCTTAAAACCATTCCACCTATTGATAGATACCTTTATGAAAAGTCCCTCTCCATCCTTCCTGTATGTTCCCTTCAGGTACTGGAAGGCATCTATAAGGTCCCCTCAGGGTCTTCTCTTCTCTAGGCTGAACAACCTCAGCTCCCTAAGCCTATCTTCATAGCAGAGGTTCTTCAGCTCTTGAATCATCTTTGTGGCCCTCCTCTGGCCTTGATCCAATAGTTCTATTTCTTCTTATGATGGGGACACCAGAACTAGATGCAATATTCTAAGTGGGGTCTCACAAGAGCAGAGTAATCACAGAATCATAGAATTATTCAGGTTGGAAAAGACCCCTTGGATCATCAAGTCCAACCATTGATGATAGTCTATGAGGTTCAACCCTAAACCACATCCCCAAGCACCACATCTAAATGACCTTTAAACACATCCAGGGTTGGTGACTCAACCACCTCCCTGGGCAGCCTATTCCAATATCTGACTATTTCTGTGAAAAAGGACTTCCTAATCTCTTTTGACCTGCTGGCCACAATCCTCCTGATGCAGCCCAGTGTAAGGTTGGCCTTCTGGGCCATAGGACCACACTGAAAACTCATGTTGAGCTTCTCATCAATCAACAGCCCAAGTCTTTTTTCTTCAGGGCTACTTTCAACCCACTCTGCACCCAGCCTGTATGTGTGCATGGGATTGGACAGCTCAGATGTAAGACCTTACACTTTGACTCATTGAACCTAATGCAGTTTGCACTGGCTCACTGCTGAGAACAAGGTCTATCATGATACTACTCCTAGCCAGCTCTTCTATTGCTTCAAAGAGGAATTTATCATCAGTGTGTTATAGGAAACTCCTGGATTGCTTATGTCCTGCTTTGTTGTATCTCCATCTTATGCTGGGGTGGTTAAAGTCCCCCTTGAAGACCAGTGCTGGTAAATGAGCAGTGACTCCTATCTGTCTATGAAGGGCCTCATCCACTTGGTCTTCCTAGTCATGTGGACTGTAGCAGACCCCCACTATAATGTCCCCTGCCCTTCCTCTCACCCTGACCCATGGAAACTCATTCTTCCCATCATCTCTCACCAGTGGAGCTCCTATAGTCAGTGGGAAGGATAAACAGTAGGAAAAATGATCACCTACAATTTATATTATTAACATTTAGAGAAAAACAGAAAATTGAAGGGACATATCTCTCTTGACATCTGCTTCTAACATAAGTAGGAGTTACACAGTTACCGTTATGTGCTAGCTTCCAGCACTACAACTGTGCCTAAAATTTTCCAGTCAACTTTGCAATTTTGCAGTCACATTCTAATATATATATATTATAAAATATATATATTCATAGATTAGAATATGTATTTTATATGTTTAATCTAATATATATATTCTAATATATATATATACACACACACATAAATGAGAGAGATTTCAACTGTGTCTCCTGTTGCCACAACCAAAGACAGACAGACATGTTTCAGCACCATTATACACTGGAAACAACAAAACTGATTGAATATGATGAAGGGCTCATGCACAGAGTAAATGAAGCAGAATCCCATCACAAAGTAATGTCTTGCTTGGTTTCTGAGAAATATGCCTTTTCTAGGGGGAGGGAGGGAAGAAAAGGATGCAAAAAACTCTTTGATGTTTCTGCTAGGACATGGTAAACTTCCAAGCACTTCCACGATCCATCACCATAGGATAAATTATTCTCAAGAACAAGCCACCTTAGAATTGAGTGTGTGACTTACACTTGTTCCTTATTCTTCAAGACAGACTTGAAATATGGTGATGTTGGTATGAAGTGCCCACGTATGAGAATACTGAATTAGCTGTAAAAATGACTAAGTATTGATTGCAGTTTATGGAGTGTTTTCTAAAAAAATAGAACAAAAAAAAAAAAAAAAAAACCTGGAGTTGGTGATTTAGCATACTGAGGATTTTAGTTTTGAGTTGCTAAAGCAGCTGCAGCCTATTACCCTGAGTTGACAGCTACAGCCAGCCAGTGGCATAGCACAAGTGACATATGTACCATTGAGGAATGAGCGAATGTCTTAGGTGATAAAACCAACTCACTGAGTCAAAAAAGCACAACCAGACAAAAGCACAGACCCCAAACTAAAGCGTGCCTCTCAAGAAAATCATCTAACTTTTTTTTCTCTGGGATTTAGGAATTACAAGAAGTCATGAACTAGATCTGTAAAAGGTCATATTTAATTTACTTTCACTCTTATGCAAAAGTATGACTTTGCATTGCAGAGCAGTTCATCAGTCCCCAGAGAGAGGTTAAATAATGAAGAAACTTACCTCTGGCAGCTAAATCGAGCAGCTTAGATTTTAGATCCTCACCTCCAGTACACTTAACAAGATTAATATGCAGGGATTTTTCCCATGTCTATTCAATGAAGAGGAAGAAAAGGGCAAAAGAGGGAAATGAACTAAAATTATTAGGGTCTTCAAGAATGAAAGGCAAGAATTCCAAGTAAGCAAACATTTCTTAGTGTGTCAGGCTAGTTTTAGAGCTAATGGAATGATGATTTCATTGGCAATATCAGAATTTGTTTTATGAAAGACTGGCTTCTGCATGCTTGTGTGTCACCTGCCAAACCAGCAGTCAACTCACATAGTCACCGAATGTTAGGGATTGGAAGGCACTTCTGAAGATCATCTAGCCCAAGCCCTCTGCCAAAGCAGGTTTGCCTAAAGCATATTTGCACAGAATTGTGTCCAGGCAAGTTTTGAGTATCTCCAGGAAAAGGCTCCACTATCTCTTTGGGCAGCCTGTTCCAGTGCTCCATCATTCTCAAATAAATTTTTTCTCACGTTCAGATGGAACTTCATGTGTTCTGGTGTGTGCCCATTGCCCTTTGTCCTGTCACTGGCCACCACTGAAAAGAGCCTGGCCTCATCTTCCTAGCATCTGCTCTTCATAATATCTGCAAGCATTTATAAGTTTCCTTCTCAATCTTCATTCCTCCAGGCTGAACAGCCCCAGAGCCCTCGGTCTCTCCTCTTAAGAGAGATGCTCCAGTCCACACATAATCTTCATAGCCCTCTGCTGCTCTCTCCCAGTAGTTCCCTGTCTCTCTTGGATGGAGGCCAGGACTGAACACAATACTCCAGGTGTGGCCTCACCAGGACAGACTGGAGTGGGATAAGAACCTCCTTGGCTTGACCTGCTGGTCAAACTCTTCTTAATGCATCCCAAAACACTATTGGCCTTCTGGGACATAAGGGCACATTGCTGGGTCATACTTAACTTCTTGTCCACAACTCCTGGCCAGACATGTGAAACATCTAGGGACTCTTCCTCTCTCATCACTTGCAAGTTATATTGTAATTTGGTACATCTTACAGCATGCTTCCTTTGATCTCAGGGCAATCAGTAATAAGAGACTATGCTTGACAAACCTATCTTCCCATGCCTGGCCCCAGGCTATATATCACAAACAATTTATCCAGTTCCTGCAATTGCCATTATATATTGATTTCTAAATTACTCTCTATCAGCACACTTGAGTAAAGTGGACATCAGGAAGGACAAACAGTATGACATTAAAACAAAACAAAAAAGAAATAGGAAATAGAGGTCTTTGTAAAACTGATTAGAGGGAACAAAACATATTGTACAAAGATTAAATAGATGTGAAATACACTACCTTTGAGCCAGGGGTACAAGCATTAGCCTGGATATCACACACTTGGGATAAAAAGCAAAAAATCCAGCTCATAGTGGAATGTTTGTGCTGAAGTCTAAGAAAATGAGGAAGGTGAGACAAAGTTAAGACCCTCTGTACTCCAGGCTAATACAGACTTTTGTTCTGAAATCTCCTAGAGGGAACAGTCAGTCTAGTACTGATGATACATTTATGCATATAGAGAATAAGACTCATGAATGTACCTCTGAACTGTAAAATACAAACAGTCCTGCCAAGTGAGACCAATAGTCCACTTAACCCAGGAGTCTGTCTCCAATAAACAGCAGGAGGAATCCACAGCATCCACAATTGTCATGTTAGTGATGTTTGAGAAATTAAATCCTGCCTAATCTTTTTCATGTATTCTGCTGTCCATGAATTTATTTAATCCTGTTCTGAACCTACTGCCATATGTGGCAGTATGTTCCAGGAAATCCCTGTTTTCTCTGCAAAAATAAAGTATTTAATTGAGCAGTTCAAACCAATCTTTTACTACTTTCACTAAGTGCCCCCTAGCCCTGGTAATGCTGAGTTCAGTGAGCAAGAGTCTCATGTTCACTTATAAACTTAAAGCTAGGAATTCATTCTTTATGACAAAAAGAATAAAAATTCCTCTTCCACTTTGTAATTGGTTTGGCTTAGCTGGAGTTAATCCTCTTCAGTGCATCTTTCTAGTGCTGTGTTTTGCAGTGCTGTAGCTGGGTGTTGATAACACAGCAATGTTTTAGCTACTGCTGATCTGTGCTTTCCCAATGTTTCCCCTCCCCTAGAGTATGCTGAGGGGTGGGCAAGATTCTGGGAGGGCACACAGCCAGGCCAGCTGGCCCAAACTGGCCAAAGGGATATTCCATGCCATCTGACATCAGCTCAGATATAACATCTAAGTGAAAGAAGGAAGTGAGGGGGATATTTGTCCATGGTGTCTGTCCTCCAGAGAAAGTGGTGCGTGTAGAGCCCTGCTTCCTGGCAGCGACCGACCGCCGTGTGCTGATGGGAAGCTCTTGCTTCTGCAGGCAGCATTTTGCTTCTGCTTATTATTATTAATTTGCTTCTGTTTTATTACTGGCTTTTGTTATATTTCCCCTCTCCCCTGCCTAGCTAAGAAGAGGAGGGATAGAGCAGCTTTGGTGACACCCAGGCCCAAATCACCACCGGCTTAATCACTTAGGTTGAGACGGACAGCTGAGGATATGACTGGTCACTCACAAGGAGTTGATGAGAAGCACTTTGAGGGTATTCCAGAATTTATAACTGAAAATCACCTAACAGATTAAAAGGGATTGTCAAGATAACAGGAAAGTCAAACTTGTCCCTTCCTACTAGTTTAGGAGACAAGCTAGGCTGCATGTGGACCATGAGTCTTAGATAAAGAACAGGTGCAGCACAAGCAGTATGCTGAGTTTCAGATTTTAGCTTTCAGTTTGAAAAAAAATACCAAACAAGGAAGCCACACAGACACCTGAGACCTTTCAATGCTAAAATGCAAAACAAATGCAAAAAAAAACCCCAACCATTGTGACATGTAAAGGGATTGTGGCAACATAGGGCACAACCAAGCACTGTTCTTATGATTGAATGTTGTAGTGTCCTGAGATACTCACATGTGGGAGGGCAGGCTGCCACTCTGAGGAACAAAGCTGGGCATTTTGATACATACTTGCCAAATTATCCATGCTGTATCATTGTAGTCATGCTAACTTAATCTGGGAATACATTTCCCCCTCTCTTTAATCTCATTTTGAATACATAACAGTATTTTTGAGCTGATTACCAGTACTTTTGTAAGGCTGTACTAGATGGACTCCTGCTGAGCAATACCAACTGATGTGCCAAGCCTCCTCCCATGTGTGTAGATAAGACAGAAAACATTCCTATACGACAGGATTTGAATTAAAACCTGCCCCAGTTCCTACTTGTGAGAGCTGAGAGCAGCATAGATTGAATTCTGGTGGTCAGTGCCCCTTGCACAGTAGGTGAGACAAAGCAGGACATTAGCTTTTGGTCCAGTTGTACAGAGTAGGGTCCATCCTAGAGACACAATGTGTTTATTTCATTACACTTAGCTCATCACCAGGCCACTTTCTGATATATTTTGTAGCCTAAATTACTAAGAAAAATGTTGAGCTTCCCTGCTCCTTTTGCTGCAAGGGCAGAGCACTGCCTTTCAGGATGAGAGAATACTAGAAGTTTTGTCAGTATAAACCATATGAAGTAGTACTTCCCCATATCTTTTGGGCTTGTTCCACTTTGTAACCAAATTAGTTCCTTTTCCAAACAGGAGAATGTGTCATTAGTTAATTGGCAGTACATTTATGGTATTGTTGGCAGGAAAGTTTGAACATAATCACATCTGGTTTATTTTTATAGTGATTAACTCCTTCAAAGTATTCCTGATCCAGTTATGTAATTTCCTCCAGACTCTGTTTTATAACCAGGGGTCTGATTCACCACTGTATCACTCCAGGTTTATCCCAGCACCATTCTAGCTGGCTGATTCTCAGAAGGGTTGTATCAGCATAAAACTATAGCAACAGAGCTGTGAAACAGGGCAAAACAGGGGCAGGTATTCCAGGCAGAAATATTATTTAGAGAAACCTAATTGTTAGAGGCCTTGACAAGGCCATAGTACATCTAGATGACCTTCTATCATCTCTGGCTGAGTAAAAGCACTCCCCAAGTTCTGCAGCTTTACAGACCCACTGAAGCTACAGCTGCAACTCCCAGCACATGAGTTTCTCCCACCCACATCCCCACCAACTAGGCTCATTTTTAGCCTTTTGCCAAAAAGGGCTGAAAAAAAAAAAGAATCTTAACAAGTTTGGGGTTGTTTTAAGATTGTGTAAACTCAGAACATCCATGCTGAATTACTTCAGCTGAGGGCCTGGACTTTCCTAATATTTTCTTTTTAACTGCAGTGTCCAAAGCAGAATTTTGCTAGACACTAAACAGGGTTGGGAGCTTTTCCATCCCTATCTTGTAGCTGCAGAGGGTGCAGAGCTGGTTTAGGATATCAGAGTTCCCTTACTATTATTTCTGTGTTTTCTGTGGTGGTGGTGGATTAGGAACAGCCTGCCTGCTGTACCTACAGGCTGAGAGGAGGCTGAACTCAGTCCCATTACACTTATAAGGATCAACAATTGGCTGCATTGTGGGATGTGTTTGGGAAATGTGATATCATGTGTCAGATTACAAATCATTCTCCTTCTGTTGCAAACCTCTGCTGCAAAGAGATGATTTAAAATGTGCCAATATGATCAATCAGATGCTTTTTAAGACTCTGAGACTGCAAGAACAGAGGCAATGAATCACTTTTGTCTCAAGCAACAGACAATGATTACAGTTACACATCTGATTTTTTTTCCCTGTTTACCAGGGATAAATTTGCTTCACCTTTTTCTGTTTCTAGCACAAAAGATTAATAAACACTTTGCAACTCCAAGTCAAAATCTTCCACTGACAGCAGCACTTCCACTCAAGCACCAGAAAAATCTCAACAATAAAAATAAATAAATAAATAATCCTGCTGCTTGGTGGTTTAAGAAATATTCAACACAAACACAAATATTGGCTCCTCAGTCTGTTTGCTGCAAAGTTCCTCTCTATGTGTCCCTAAACTTTCTGAAAGCTTTCAGCTGCTGGACATGCCAAGAGGAAATGATTTTGCTACCTTCATATCAGTCATGAGAATCAAGAGTTGATCCAGGTAATTACATGTTTCTTTTGAACATCAATCAGCACTAGTCAGAAAAAAAAAGGCAAGAGACCTACTAAACAATTTTCACTATTAAAATATCTGTCTGCTTTTGATTTACTCACAGTATATAGTTCGTGCTCCCAACTTTAGTTATGATTTGCTTCTTTGTATATTCTTTAGTTGTATAAAAATTTCCGTAAAATAATTCCTTTCATCTTCAGGCTCCTCTAGCTACTCTGTGTCTCTTTGTATCCACATGATGAATGTATGCTTCAGATGAGCTCTCACTTTCCAAGCTGAATTGCACTCTGGTTGATGATGTTTTAGAAAGGGCTTCATTTCCTTGTCATAATTTCTTGATCAGTCTTTAAGGGCCCAGTCAGTAAGACCTGCTGGTGTGTAAAGACAACTACCTATCGTGTAGTCCCCCATATGTCCATCTCCATCTGCTACAGCTTGTCTTAGACACAGTTTGCAAGCTCTTTGCAGAGCTCCCATTTCCCTGCTTTACGTTTCTAACTGAGAAAGATAGATGTGACACAGCACACTGCAGTGCATGCAAAATGAGTCTGTCACTCAAAGTCCCTTGAGCCACTGCTGCACAGTTAATCTGTGCATGAGCAGGAAACCTGCTACCAGGCAGCATGCTGGGCTTACTGAATGTGGCAAGGATCAGCTTTATGACCTCACTCTATACACCCTTTGAGATCTATCTTTGTGGGTTCATTCATTGCATATCTGGGAATACAAGCACCTGAGTCCAGTAAGTGACTAATACTCCATTGTAGTGATCACAGTTGGAAAAAGAGGGGTTTCTGGGAAGACTCAGATGTGTCAAGACCTATTGTCCTTGTGCTGTGATGTACAGCACCTCCAGTGAGAAGCCCAGTGCTGGGCCTGTGGAAAATACTAAAAAATGTAGGATCTAACATTGTGGATGTGCAAAGACAGCAGCCTACCTGTTCTATCCTCATATAAGGCCATACCTCACCCAGCTATGTGCCAGCCTTAGAGCCTTGGAAGTGAACAAGTTAAATGTGGATGTGCAAAGACAGCAGCTTACCTGTTCTGTCCTCATATAAGGCCATACCTCACCCAGCTATGTGCCAGCCTTAGAGCCTTGGAAGTGAACAAATTAAATGATGTGAGTGCCAATGGCATTTGTCAGCTTCTTTAATGAAAGAACCATGTTCTGCTTTTAGTCAAAGTATTTTTCATGGCATCTCAAGATCACCTTCAGGCAAAAGGGAAAAATAAAGGGCTTTCTTTTTGTCACCTCCTACATTTGAGAAATTACTGTTGCTTTAAGTAATCCATAGCTTTTATCGCTTTTGGGAAATAACACTACAGTTGTGACTGATGTTGCAGCATGCCTAGTTGTATGTTTACACATGCTTCTGGGGCTGACATACCATGCCCTGTCCTTCCCCTGCTCTGAATGGAACAACTGCATGACACTTTGCTAAAAGTCTTGATGGTGGTAGGATTTATATCAACCTGAACTTCATGCTCTTCTACCCCATGCAACTCCTGTTCATCTCAAAGGATGGGCAGAGCAAGCTTTTGCCTTTCTAGAACTCTGTATGAGAAATTTCCTTCAGTCTATCAGTTTGGTTTCCCAGCAAAAGCTCTAATTTCATCCAGGGAGGCTTAACTCAACCCAGGGAAATGGACAGAAAACCTATAAAATAAAATATATTTCTGGACATTTATTTCAATAGGAGTCTTCAAGAAAGCCAGATATACTGAAGAGAGAGCTGTTTCCTCTGTGAGGTCTGAAATATAAGCCAAAGTAAATTTAAAGTAACAAGTCATCTCTGTTTGCATTTTTAGGGTATTGGACACAGAAGAATTGCAACATGTTTCTGAAGATATTCCCTTGACAGGAATGTGTCCAGCAGATCCAGGGAGGTTCTCCTCCCCCTCTACTTTGCCCTGGTGAGACCTCACCTGGAATATTGCATCCAGTTTTCGGCTCCCCAGTTCAAGAGAGACAAGGATCTGCTGGAGAAAGTCCAATGGAGAGCTACCAGGATGATGAAGGGACTAGAATATGTGCCCTATGAGCAGAGGCTGAGAGCCCTGGGGCTGTTTAGTCTGGAGAAGACTGAGAGGTGATTTAATAAATGTTTATAAATATCTGAGGGCTGAGTGTCAAGAGGGAGGGGACAGGCTCTGCTCACTTGCACCCTGTGACAGGACAAGGTGTCATAGATACAAACTACAGCAACAACATGAGGAGGAAATTCTTCATTGTGAGGGTCACAGAGTGCTGGAACAGGTTCCCCAGAGGGGTTGTGGAGTCTCCTCCTCTGGAGGCTTTCAAGAGCCGTCTCGATGTGTTCTTGTGTGACCTGTGCTAGATTCTATGGTCCTGCTCTGGCAGGGGGGTTGGACTCGATGACCTTCAGAGATCTCTTCCAACCCCTGACATCCTGTGATCCTGTTTAAGATAGTTTTCCTTTAGGAAGGTTCATGTACTTATTTTGTGTGATAGAGGGAGAAAATGACAAGATGAAACTGTAAGAAACTCTGCCCTCAGTGATTATATATAATTTTTTTTAGAGGGTTGTCACTGTACAAACCTGACTTTTTATGTTATTTCATAAAATCCATTAATTTTTATAAGAAAACAGAAGAATTCTGCTGCTTGATATTTATGATCTCCTGTACTCTCTGTAATCTTGAAAGTGTGCTCTATAACCTTTGGAGTGCTATTATCTCAAATACCTTGAAATTTCACAGGTTCACACCATTGCTGATCTGTTGCAGTGGAAGGAGAAGTAAAAAGAAGGAAGTGAACAGAGGAAGTCACAAGCTCAGATGATGAGCATCTCTTATAAGCTAGAAAGCTCACCTAATAAAAATAGCTGTAAGTAAAAAGAGGACATGAAAAGACTTCTGTAGCTTACATGGCATTTTTGGACAAAAGGGTTTAAATACCAGTAAAGACACTGTCAAACCTTCCCAGCTCCACCTCAATTAATTTCTTCCAGTTTGGTGTTAACTGAAGAGAATCCAATTTGTGTTTCCCTAAGGGATCTTCAGGAGGTGAACTAAAGCTCAGTAAGTGGAGACAATATGGAAATTCAGTTCAGAAGCACAGTCCTGATCCAAACTACACTTCTATAGGGTGCACTCACCCTTAGTCCAGATGGGAACAGAAAAGTAATAAAATCCTAGACAGAACAAAATTCTGGTTTCATTCTCAGAGCTTGCCTGGAAGTCTTCGATGTTATCTGGCCCACACAAAGTGCATTTTTCAGCCCTTGCTTTCTCATGTAAAAGGGGCAAGGCTGTTATTTAATAACCCAGGAGTTTAGCCCTCATTTCTGTCACTTACCCACTGTATTCAGCTCCCATTTCCAGGCCTGCACCCTCCAAGAGGCTGCCTGAGTACAAGAGTTACATCACTTCTGCCTTATCCCCTTGAGGACTCTGTTATGATGCCCTCAGGCCTGAAATGGTGATGGATTCAGTGCTACCATGGGGTTCAAATCATTCATTCTGGCTGTACACTTGCCAGCAAGAAAGGCAACCACTGCCTCCCATGGTCCCCTATGCCATGGAAGCATATTTGACACCTGCAATGTGGTCAGAACCTCAAGTCTGTTGTCCTGCTGTACTTGCAGAATTGTTAGGATTGGAAGGGACTTCAAGGATCATCCAGTTCCTACCCCCTGCCATGGGCAGGGACACCTCACACTACATCAGGTTACTCATGGCCACATCCAGCCTGGCCTTAAAAACTTCCAGGGATGAGGCTTCCACCACCTCCCTGGGCAACCTGTTCCAGTATCTCACCACCCTCATAGTGAAGAACTTCTTCCTAACGTCCAATCTGAATCTACCCATTTCTATTTTTGTTCCATTCCCCCTAGTCCTATCATTACCTGACACCCTAAAAATCCCTCCCCAGCTTTCTTGTAGGCCCCCATCAGATACTGGAAGGCCACAATAAGGTCTCCTTGGAGCCTTCATGCAAGGCTGCCTGGCAAATACACTTAGGCAACCAGAATGACACCTTTTAAATATCCTGTTATCCTGATTTTCATCTTTTAAAATGTTCTTTCACCATCCTTGCCTCTCTCTCCTCCCCAGTTCTCTTCTGGATAGATAACCCATCCTTTATTACTTTTTCACTATTGGTTCCTATTTTCCCATGGCCATAGCCCAATCATTCATGATCTCATTTCTAACACAGGTAACCTCAGCTTTATATCCTTTCACTGATGTGGTTACTAAGGCACTGCTGCCCTTGCCCAGGGACTTGAAACTTCCTTTCAGGAAGGTTTGGCCATCTCTCACATCACTCCCTCTAAACCACCTGTGAAATCCAGCCATTCTTCGTGGTGCTATCAGTAACTCCTGCCAGCTTCTGTCATCCTTATCTGCCACATCCAGCAATTTCTCACATTAGTTCAGTCAGGTGAAACTGAGGTCAGGGTCCAGTCAGTGGTCTGCAGCACTCACAGTCCTGCAGCACTCACAATCCTGCAGCACTAACAGTCCTGCCTGCTTTCAACTGTGGGGAGGATTTACCAGTTTCCATCTTGGACTGCAGATCCTTAACCTTTTGTTAAAGATTCACATAGTATTCATCAGTCTAAAATAGGAGCCTCAAGCCATCATCACTGTACACCTAATGAAAAATAAGAATTCCCTGAACTCTGGGCTGAATGAGCTTAGATGAATGGGAGAAAATAGAATGGACCTTGTTTTTAGCATGTCTATATAATGCAGGAATCATTTTCTATTGTTCTTATAAGCAGCTCAAGCACCTGCAAATTAAGACGTAAGAAATTTTCCAGCTATTAGGTTAGAATCTCAAACCCGTCTGGTAGAGGTGGGAGGGAGGGCAATAAAGCTACTTTCAAAAAGATACTGTATTAGTTTCTGGAGGGGAGGAATTACTGTGCTCAAGAGACCAAGACCTCAGACAGGATGACCTACTGTGTCTTGCTAGCCCTTCTGTGAAGGCAGAACTGGAAAAGAAGGGAGAAAACTTTGTTCTTTGTGCCCACTTGCAATTATAGTAGAGGAACTGCCACCAGGTTTGGCACCCATGACTTCCATACGTATTGCAGGAAAGTAGTTTGGGTTTGATGGATGGACCATTCAGTGGATAAAGAACTGGCTTGATGGCCACACCAAAAGAGTGGCTGTCAATGGGTCCATGTCCAAGTGGAGGCCAGTGACAAGTGGAGTCCCTCAGGGATGAGTACTGGGACCAGTCTTGTTCAACATCTTTGTTGGTGACATGGACAGAAGCATTGAGTGCACCCTCAGCAAGTTTGCTGATGACACCAAACTGTGTGGTGCAGCAGACATGCTGGAGGGAAAGGATTTATCCAGAGGGACCTTGACAGGCTGGAGAGGTGAGCCCATGACAGCCTCATGAGGTTCAAGAAAACCAAATGCAAGGTCCTGCATCTGGGTCAGGACAATCCCAAGCACTGATATAGGCTGGGCAGTGACTGGCTGGAGAGCAGCCCTGAGGAGAGGGACTCGGGGGTGCTGGCAGATGAGAAGCTCAACGTGAGCCATCAGTGTGCACTTGCAGCCCAGAAAGCCAACCAGAGCCTGGGCTGCATCAAGAGAAGCATGGCCAGCAGGTCAAGGGANTCCAGTATCTGAAGGAGGTCTACGAGAAAGCTGGGGAGGGACTTGTTAGGGTATCAGGGAGGGATAGGACTAGGGGGAATGGAACCAAATTAGAAGTGGATAGATTCAGATTGGATGTTAGGAAGAAGTGCTTCACCATGAGGGTAGTGAGACACTGGAACAGGTTGTACAGGGAGGTGGTAGAAGCCTCATCCCTGCAGATGTTTAAGGCCAGGCTGGATGTGGCTCTGGGCAACCTGATGTAGTGTGAGGTGTCCCTGCCCAAGCAGGGGCATTGGAACTAGATAATCCTTGAGGTCCCTTCCAAACCTAGCAATTCTATGATTCTATACCCAATGACACAGTTGAGCTGAAGACTTGGGCTTCTGTCTTGGAATTCCTTCTGCCACCAGTGAAGACATCTCCAGTAGGAACCCACCAGCCACTGGGTTCAGATCAAAGTGGAAAGTGGAATCATACCAGAGAGAAGATGGAAAAGGTTCAGTTGCTTTCATGGTTCATTAACAGGCAGCTGGACCCCATTGCCAAAGCATGACATCATGCAGCCACAGCTGGTCCAATCTCATTTCTCCTAAGCCTTGTCATCTAAGTAGCCAAAATACTGAGAATCAAACAATAATTTCTCTGAGCCCATTTAAAAATACTCTGGATACAAGGGTCATTCACCAGTTCTAATTAATTTTCATCAATGAGAATGTGAGTTGCCATGGCACAAGATACAAACAAGAAGGTAGAAGCATTAAGCCAGATAACATCACACACTCTTTATTTCCCCTTGGGGTTACCTCCCTTGCAGGATTGCTGATGGCACAGAGAATTGTGCAGCTCTTCCAAGCTCAACTTCTCATCTGCCATGATAGGCCTAGGAACCAGGGACCTTGCTTAGCACAAGTATTGTCACCATTTAGGAAACAAAGGAGTTTAGTACAGATCTCATTCATCCAACAAGAACTAACTCCAAAACACTTCCTCAGTTTTCCAAGTATCCTGTGCTGAGTTCTCCTATTGAAAAGATAATTTGAAGTGTTATAAATTGAAGGGGCAGAATTCATTAAATGATTGAATTCACAGCCAAAAAGATTATAGCCAAAGTTCTGCATATGTGCATGCAGCTTCCTTGTGCTTTCAGCTAGCACCTAGATGCTGGGAAACTCAAGAAGAGCTCTTCACAAAGAGAAAGCATCAGACAGTGGTGGAAGCATATCCAGGTCCACCAAGAACAGATCATTCATGTAATAAAACCACATAACTATTTAAACCCCCATATTCTGACAATCACTGAAATGAGTGGGGCAGAAACAGGGCTGCAGTGCAGGCTTTCTATCAGTCTAATTCCAGCTTGGAATAAGGAATAATTAATGAAAACTCCATCTATGTTATTTTCTGTAACTGCACAGCTCCATGAGAACATATCCATAGTTAAACCACTTGGTAGAAGGGGGAGGGGAGAAGGGACCATGAAATTCCTTTTTATTTTTTCTATACTCAGAGTTTTCACATATCAGCAGCTAGAAGTTTTAGTTACTGTCAGCTTTCTTAAATGCTTCTGGGTCAAGAGCCAGTATTAGAAATTATTTGAATAGTCACTCATCTTAAGCAAGAAGGCACCCACTGCAGCTGTGATACAAAGGAAAATCTGCCTCTGAGCAGCTTACTATGCAAATGCAGCTCTACCACAATGACTGCAATAAGAACATACTGTATTGTCCATAATTACATCCATATTAGGAGAAAAAAAATTAGCTAAGCTGTTCAGTTATATACCAAAACTATTTCCTAAGGGATATTTATTTTGACTGATGTTAGGGTAAAAAAATGACCAATCTGGCCTAGTTTGAAGCACTTGATTTGTCTTTTATAGTTGATGGAGAGAAACAGAGAAAGCCAAGAATTTATGTAAAGTCAATGCCCAATGTTAAGGTGACAAGGGTTTTTAGGGTAGCAAGAGTTCCTCTTCCTTGGCAAAAAGCAGGAATTCATAAATGGAGAATGAGGCAAGGTTACTGTTCTCAGGGAGAGGTATTTTTCTCCCTGCCTACTGCAGCACTGCTCTGTGGTTTGACACAACGCCAGCATTCACTGGGACAAAATCGTATCTCCTGAAGTACTGACTGCTATTTTGGCTCTGGGTATTTGGAAATATGCTCTTGTTGCTACAGTGATCTCAGCATAAACCTGCTTTCTTGCTTGCTTTCTGTTTCTTTAGTTGCTGTCATTCTTAACTGCAGGTTAAAATAACAGATCATATTACTCCCAGTTGAGATAATTCATAGATAGGAATTCTTAGGGTAGAGGCACAGGTCTGCTAACTGTTGGCTGATTGCAATACTGGCTTCTCTTTAAACATGTGTCATCAGCTTTCACTGCAAATTAGAAAGAGAGGTTTATGTAGACCTACGAGTGCCAGTGAGAATCACTGGCTGGCAGACTACAGATTTAGTTTCCCTGTAACCTTTACTTGGCCTGAGGCTTTCCTGCCTGAAACACTGCTTTCTAAAAAACAAGTGAAAAAAAAATCAGTCTGCCCGTTGTGAACTTTGAAAGTTGCTCCCATAAGTTATCACATAATTGTTGTGCCTGGGTGAATTCAGTTTAAAACTGAAGAGCATTAAGATGGTTTGTTAAAAGACTGAAGATTAATATTTGGCAACATGAAGAGCGTGGATTAATTGAAATCTGGGAAGTGCATTGCATGAGAAAATGAGGCAGTGGTATCCCCTTACCAGAAACAGGTGTTGAAATGCTTACATTCAGATGACTTGTCTTCTATATGCTGGTAATGAAGTCCACACTAACTACAACATATCTCATTACATGTATCACTCCCTTAATCTAAACCCAGCAGTGTCATGGTTCTCTCTTTCTTTCTTCTGTTATCTCCCTCTAGGAAACAATTTGAACAGCTCTTAGTTATGGTATCATTCTGAGAGAAAAAGTAGTTTAAAGAAATAGCCTAAGAACTCTCTTTCACATTTTCAGTTAACTCTTACTTTGCAGGATAAAAATGTCCTTTATTCAAGACAGCTGCTTTCAGAGTAAGATGAACCAACTTCTTTGTAGCTATATAGCAAGCACAGACAACGTTTCAGAATCCCCAAAGACTTTGGTTTTGAAATCAGACCCCTTGAAAGTCTAATGCTTCACACAGTCTGCTGTGGAGTAGAGGCTTTGCCCCCATGCGGTAGGGGCTAAGCAGAGTGTACAGTAGTAGGATCAGGTATAGAAGATGCCTCACAAATGGATCAGTAAGACATTCAGTGCTTACAGGCCTGCCTGTGGATGAAACTGGGTTACACAGGAAAGCAAGAATCTGCCTATATTTTCCCCAGGAGGACAACACAACAGAGGAGAGTGTGTTGCTGTTTGAAAAGATACCATTTTGGGAAAACAAAAGACAGCAAGATGATGGCATAAAGAGGGAGGAAAGCTCTAGCTTTGAAGAATTTGGAAGCCTTGGTGGTTTTCCAAACATTTGATGTCTCATTTGATCCAGACCCTCAAGAAGGTCCCAAAGAGACCACTCTATCAGAAATTGCTTTGATTCAGCCTTACAAGAGAGGGGAAGAGCTCAGAATCTAGGATGTGGGGCCATTTTCACAGATCTATTAACCTAAATAAATGTATGTGTAAGAATAAGGGAAGTCTACTGGAAGGGCAATTATGGGACTGTTACCAAAAGCCAGCCTTAGCCCTGGACACAGCCTATGACAGCTACTCGTTGTTGTCCCACTCACACTGCAGGAGCTTAGCCAGAATCTCGCTGCTCTTGGCTGGTGTTTCATGTTGGACAAGGCTGCTACACCACTTGCCAAGTCTGTCTCACCTCCATCAGCTTTACCACCTGTGATGAGCACGGTAAGCTCGGGAAATATTAACTCTAAATGTTACAGACTTTCAGAAAGAGGTTGTTTGGCTTAGGGATCTGCAGACAATAACAAAACAACTCCTAGAAATGTAGGTCTTCCCCGTGCATTGGACTAGGTAATGACTCCTACACCAGTGGTGGCTGATGTCCCTAAGCTGTATGCTTCCCAGACCATTGATCTTTTTGTTAAGAGCATTAGACTGAAACTCAGGAGACTGGGCTAATTTCCAGCTTTGTCATAGATGTCCTGTATGACCTATAACAAGCTGTTTGTTCTCATTGCCTGTTACTTTGGAGACTGGAGGGTGATGCTTCCCTATCCCATAGGGACATTTGTCAATAGGCATTAATCAGCCTTGTGCAAAGTCGTTAATGGAAACTCAGAGAGGGGGTGCAAGTGAGCAGACAGAACATCTCTATTTCATCTCCTTTCTCAGGGTGAGACTCCATGGGAGGTTTTGATTGTTCTTTCAGGCCAGCCTTCCTAAGAGAAATTAAGGCAGGTGATGTCATGAGAGCAAAGCTGTCAGGAGACAGCTTCTCCTCTTCATTCACCTTCCTTCCCTCCACCCTCTTTCTTGATTCTTTGTTTTGTTGCCATGTCATTCCTCTGTTTCTTTCCTTATCTGTCTACTTCAGGCATTAGTTTTCATTGCTCTCTCATTTTCTCCCTCTGCCATTTATTCTCTTCCAATTTTTCTTTTTGCCCAATATAAATGTGCATTGGACTAGGGAAAAAAAAAAAAAAGGAGTTTTGCTCATCTCTTGGTCTCTCTTGTCTGCCTCCAGAAAAAAAATAGAAATACTTGTTGAAGTACTTTTTCAATCTTCTGTTTAATGCATAGTCATATAATAACAATCAGTTTAATACTAATTTTGCTCTGTTTCAGGGAGTTGTTACCTGAATACATACACAAGAGTAGTATATTTGTCTGGGAAACACTGTAGTGATATCATTCAGTGTTATGTGTGCACACATGCTGAAATTCTGGCTTTCAGTACAGAGTCAATTCCACTGTTGGGGGACAACTTTATCAGAGAGAATATGTATTTATACTAAGAATTTGTTATGCTGAAATGAATGTGTTGGCCAAGCCTAACAGGCTTTCTGTGCACATTTTCATCAATACCTTATGGATGAGATCTCCTACCAAGGAAAGATATTTTACCTCCATGTCATGTGGAATTTAAGGGAGCAGAGAGGATAAATGCTTTGATTTTTAATATCTGCCTTTTCTTAAGTGATGATAAAACATGTCTTCAGCTATTTCAGCTGTTCTTTTCTTGGTTAGTGCATCTCTTAGGAGGTGCCAATGTGAAACAGCCTGCCCAGATGGAATTCCACCTTCTCAACGCTTGACTGGTTGTTTAAAGTCACTGCTGAGTCTGCAGAACTGTGCAGGGATGATGATGTGTTGGCAAAGTGGAGAGTGAGAGGGAAAACAGGAAAAAGATAAGTAGGTGTGTTCCCTTGCCTAGTGATATCTTGTATAAAAATAGGGAAACAATTATTTCATAATTACTAACCTACAAAGGGAATCGATAGGGCTACTTAGATGATTATTATTGCTTGCTGTTCAAATAAATGCAGAGATTCTCTGATGTAGCATTCAAAGGAATATCAAAGAGAAAGATGGTCCTCCCCCAAAAAGGGACTTGGTTTTCTTATGTAATCTGTAGAATATCATCTAAAAAAAAAACCAAACAAAAAAAACCCAAACACAAACAAAAAAAACCCCAACCAAAAACACTCCATAAAAATCCCCAAATCTGCTATTTATTCAATAGCAGCAGAGACTGCACTGCTGGCTCTAGTGTTAAAGGTTATACACACGTGAAAAAACTATACTGAGAAGTTTATTCCCAAACTTCACCCTCTGGTAGCAGCACTATCAATTCAGTACAGTTTGTTCCATTCTGCTCTGCCTCTGCTTTCTGCTTCAGGTAACCTATCTGAGGGCATGGACCATGAACATGAGAATGCAGTTCTTGAAAATCATCTCAAATACTTATTTCCCAGATAGTATATTTGACTTCCTTCTGTACAAGGTAAAATTTGCCTGGAATAGAAACAGAATTTGCAAGATTATGCTATCCACATGTCAGAATCTGTTAAGTAACAGAGTGCCCCAATTCCTATCAAAAAGCAGTAGGAGAAAAAGTGAGGGGAAAAGCAAAAGGCAGTTTTATATATATATACATATATATATATTCCCTCCTCCATCATAGCTTCTCATCTTCTGCAAAAATCCAGTACAAATATCCTGTTTTCTGGCATCCTAATCCAATGCAACTTGTAACTGCTCTTTGTATGCTAGCAAACAATACTTTGTATAATGATTGCAAAGCCTGCAGTTTGTAAACATTTGAAAATAAAACAATTTATTCCTGCAATATAAGTTTGGAACAGGAGAAACATTTTATTGTTTTTATGCTGCTAGGTTTAATTTTCAATATTTTGATAGAGTAGGCTCCAAGCAAAAACCTTAAATCCAATTGGGCTGATGTTTTGTGCATATTAATAATATGTATCAGGATTTTCCAAACTAACTGTATCAGATTTTGGTATCAAGAATTGATCTCTTGGGTCCAGTCCCCTGAGAGTTTCAAAGCATCCAAAATTTGCATCCTGGCTTTGTGACTTAGCTGGTGTCGTTTTTAATGCTGCCAAGGTCTGCCTAAGGTGTTAGACTTGCAGAATAAATGAGGCCCAGTCCAACCCATACCTTTAAGCCAGCAGCACTTTTCTTCAAGCATTTTGTCTGTAGCATCCACAGAAGCATTGCACAAGCTAAATATCTAGGAAGTGATTGGGACAGGGAAGGCAGAGGGTGAATTGCCCTTTCTCCAGCTTCAGCTTATAATTCATTTTGGATATTTGGTGGAATTGGAGTGTCACAGAAGGCAAATCACACAGAAAGGCTCTCATACCTTTATTGACTATATCTGTATGATATAGTCCAGAAAAGGAATCAAATGTTTTACCTCCTGACTTTTCAAAGGAACAAATACCTGAAATTCCTGAGATTGTCTTGTTGCTTAAAAAAGGAAATGAGGAGAGATGAGGAAAAAAAAAAAAGAGAAGTGAGATGGTAGTTGGTGGGATGGTGATGGCCTTGAAAATTTGTTATCATCCTCAGAGCTAACCTTAGAGGGTCTCAACAAAGAAGTAATTTGGTCTGCTCTGTCATGCACGTTTCCAAGGAAACAAGACTAGTTAGAGGAGCATGACTGTTACTGGAAAATATGGTCTAGCAGGTAGGGCACTGACCAAGGAGTTGGAAGGCATGAGTGATATTCCTGGCTTTCACCTGTCAGAGCAGTGTGACCTTTGAAAGGTCAGTTGACATCTCTAAAGCTGCAAGGGTTACAGTCCTCCTCTTTGCCTTTGAAGTTCAGCTTGGCAGCCCTTCAGAGCAAGGAGCACTTGTTGGTACAGGGATGCACTACACTGAGTGCACTGGGGCCACTGTTCTAGCTGTTGTTTCTGGGTAGTGTTGCAATCCAAATCATAAAATGACTCTCTTCAGCACACACACACTGTTTGGAGAGTTCTTCAGGTGTGTCTTAGATCCCTTTGCTGGGTACTTACATCCCTTTGTGACTCTGTGGCTAGAGATATCACTATGATTTTGCTGCTCCTTTCCTACAGCACACCTTCACAGTGTCACTTTGTGGAAGACCTCTGGAGCCTCAGACCCTCTCTTCCAGGATGTAATGGTTGTAGTTATGATTCAAGTCACCTGCTATTCACAGTACCCATGACAGTCATCTCTAGCTCTCCTCTCACATGTTGGTGGATTCTCTTGTAACTCAGCCTCACAGTCTTTGACATGACTTTCAAGCCTGCAGCTCATAGCCAGCAGCCAGCCACTGGAAACCAGACAGTTCTGTTCTTTCTTCTTGCTTCATTACAACCCCAAGATAAATTTTTTTCTTCATCATAACAGTTAACATAAATAAGTAGAGCGAGGGAGCAGCCAGTGCTCCCTAAAAGTCCATAGCCTATGGTACACAGTGCCTACCTTTGTCACCACCTCCACAGGTGACTGCCTGCACTGATAACCAGGCTGGCTAATGAGAGTTTCAGTGACAAGAGTAAAATTCTGTCTTTTTCCTCCCATATGAGCTGTCATGGTAGCTGAAGCTGTCACATCACTGAAATCCTTCCCCACAGGATCCCAGCAGTCATGACAGCTGCCTGTCTGAGTTCCAGCTAAATGTATCCCCTTTCTCAGCAGCTTCAGTCACTCTGTGATCAGTGGAGAAGAATATGAGAAATATTACAGCCCTGATCTTTCCCTGGCTTTCCAAAGTGGTATATCCTCAAAAACAAGAGTAGCTATTTCTGGCAGAACAGTGATGAAGAGGGATAAATGGATAAAGAAAAATGAGCTACTACAAAGGAGGAGGAGAAAAAAATGAAATTAATAGCCTAGATAGAAATGGAATGCTTCTAGGGAACAAGAGAAAGTGAAGGAGAATAAATGGAAAAATGGTTAAGTATAAAGAAATAGAGGGGACAGAGGGTAGTAAGACCAGTGAGGAGGAATGGAAAGCTCATAACTCATGGCAGAGGATCAAGGGACACCTGACATGAGATTGCAACAGTGGTAAAACAAAGTAGACACCAGCACTCTGCTTCCATATCAGGCAGATTCCTGCCATACTTTGTTTGTGCTTACCCATTTGTGATTTTCCATTTATTAACCTTTTCATAAATACCAGCAAGCATTGTTTTGAATTGTTTACCTTAGAATTGCACATGCCTTAACCACTGAGCAACAGTTCCCAGTGAGTTTACTTGTGAGTTACTGGATTTTGTTTTCAAATCCTTGTCATCTATGCAGGGGGGTTGGAACTAGATGATCCTTGTGGTCCCTTCCAGCCCTGATTGATTCTATGATTATATGATTCTATGACAAGATCACAGCTGTTCAGGCCTCAATAGAAGGACTCATGTGGCAACAGGCTGTGCTTTCACAGGTTTAAGAGCAAAAATAACCTTCAAAGTCATCATGGTGTTGAGAACAAAGAGAAAGAGAACCTCAGCAATACTGAAGACATAACAAGATAGGCTTTATAAACTGAAACATAGGCAGAGATAATTTTTTACCTTTTGAACAGATAAGATTTCATTGGACTATAGCTATGGAGGATACAGTCACTTGCTACAACATGGAACTAATTTTTTTGACTGATTTCACATGAGAATTAAGCCTTTTCTGAATAACCATTTCATCATTCCTCCAAGCACTCCGTGTCTCCTTTATAAAAAAAAGAAAACAAATGCAAAACTTGTTCTTTCTCAGATTTCATCTCAGTGTAATAGATCAGTTATTTTAATAAATAGTGAACCTATATGTGCTCTTTGTGAGCTGCTTCTCTGCAGCTGCTCTCTGAAGACAATGATTTCTACCCTGCTTTTTCAGGGGATAAGGTTACTGATGAAAATGCATTGTCTCTACAGATTTACAATGCCATCTCATCCCCATTCTACTGATCATTTATTCTAATGCTACAACATAATGAAACTCTAATGGAATTTTTTTGCAGCAATGCATATGACAGTTGCAGTAATATCACATGAATCCATTATGATTGGTGTTATTATGATGAATATGAAATCATTTCACCAGCCTAAGATACTCTTTCTCATGATTAGTTAAATTACTGTTGAGTTACACTAGAAGCCTCATGAGATTACATATGACACCCATGCAGATACAATATAAATTAATAGTGGTTAGTTCAGTGACTGATATCAGACAAATCAAAGAGAGAAGGCACCTGCAGCATTACTGCAGTACATTGCAGCTGATTATTAATTTTTTTCATTTGTTTTGCAGAAACATTTATTATGGTGAATTTTTCCTTCTGAACTAATGCTTGGGTCCACGGGACTTCTTTCAATACGATGATTTCTTTTTTAACAGAACCTGTGAAATTATTATTTGACAACTTTGTGCCAAGAAAACGAGACAAACACAGATGATGGTAGAGATAATCAGCAAACCTTCCACCACTACCACTCTTTTCATCATTTGCAGAGGGAAAAATCATTCCTGCTACCAGAAAATTGTAGAACCTGAAGAACCTGAAGTCCCTGCTATGTAAATGTTTTTACTTAAAACCTGCATTATTTTAAGATTGGGACACAGTAAGTATGCCTATCCTGCAGGTGTAGCATGTCCACTCATAGCTCTGCTCTAACATGGAACATTGAAAGCAGGGGAAGGAAGTAGTTAGGGACATATGAGGGTGGTAGGGAAATTAATGTCAGGTGCCAACAATGCACCTAAGTGGCTTGCTCATGAGATTAATCCATGGCTGCTAAAGTCCATGTCAGTATCTGGTGAGCTCCTGTTCTGAGCTGCATGCTTTTGATGCTCCCTGATATAATTTGAGAATGGTTCAGTGCTTAGACTGTTGTCAGGACACTCCATTAGGTTGTATGAATGAGGTCTCACTTCTTCAGTTCAGTCTCGTCCTCCGCTGTGTTTGACTCCTCACACATCATGACAATATATATTTCAACAATGCTACATGAAATAAGAACAAGTAATAAACAAAAGCAGCCTTTCTCCAGGCTCATTTAGAGGTGCAACTTATAGCTGCTTTCATACTAGGATTTAGCTGCATATATAAAAGCAATATTGGCAGTATGGCATGCAGGTCTGTAACACACCTCCTGTGAACAGAATATCTACAGCAGATCAGAAAGACAGCATAAAAGTTGCCAATGGATTTAAGATACAAGAAAAGTACCACAGATATTCTGTATTTCCCATAATTTAACCTCAAATTCTCAATACTCCTTCCTAGGTCTTTATATAGCACAACATTGAGATAATTTGAGAAATAAATTCATATTGCCAATATATAATTTATTTTCTTTTCAGTTTCTTTTCCTGTATTTACCATTGCAGCATCTCTAAAAGTTGCTTGTAGTATATTTACCATGTTTCTACTTCATATACAGGGCTTTACAGCAATCACCTTTAAACCCTCATTTTAAAGTTGATTGAAAACACTCAATGGTGTTAGCAAAAATACCACCATGAGCTTGAACAGACATTGGGAGAAGTGTGGTAGGGAAATGACAGAAACAACTGACCACATAGGTTCTCCAATGGCTCACCAGCTTTATGAAAATGAATTGAAATGATTAGAGGAAAAACAAGAAATACCTGCAAAATGAAATCGAAAGTAGTACAAGAGGGCCAATGCCATCTGGGGGGGGTATTAGAAGGGGTGTGGTTAGTAGGTGGAAAGAGGTTCTCCTCCCCCTCTACTCTGCCCTGGTGAGGCTGCATCTGGAATATTGTGTCTAGTTCTAGGCCCCTCTGTTCAAGAAGGACCTCAGGGAAGTGCTTGAAAGAGTCCAGAGCAGAGCCACAAAAATGATTAAGGGAGTGGAACATCTTCCTTATGAGGAGAGACTGAGGGAGCTGGGGCTCTTTAGTTTGAAGAAGAGACGACTGAGGGGTGACCTCATTCATGTGTATAAATATGTAAAGGATGAGTGACAAAAGGATGGAGCCAGCCTCCTCTCAGTGATGCCCAATGACAGGACAAGGGGCAATGGGTGGAAGTTGAGGCATAGGAAGTTCCGTGGAAACATAAGGAAATTTTTTTTCACTGTGAGGGTGATGGAACAGTGGAAAAGGCTGCCCAAGGGGAGGTTGGTTGAATATATCCCTCTCTGGAGATATTCAAGACCTGCCTGGATGTGTTCCTGTATGATCTACTCTAGGTGATCCTGCTCTGGCAGGGGGGTTGGACTAGATGATCTTTTGAGGTCCCTTCCAACCCCTAACATTCTGTGATTCCGTGATTTTTATGTTTCACTGTACCAAGTGTTTACTAAAATTACTATCACAGTTTCACAGAGGGGTGTAGGGCTGTTCATATGAATATTAGTCTGGAGAAGGCAAATAGAACAATTCTCATTTTGGCTACACAGGTGTAAAACTGAAATAACCTGTTTGCACCAGAGAGGAACTTCACTGTAACAATGGGAGCAATATTTGTTCATTGCAATAGAATTTCCTAGATCATCTTCTGTAATGCCAAAATCTGCATGCTTCGCTTTAATGTGAAAGCTTTACTTTACTAATAACTGCATAGCTGACAGCAGTGTGTTTAGGTAAGGCTGATCACACTGAGATTGTTAGTCCTACAGGGCATGTATACTATGGCACATTTGCTTTATAGTATTACATAGTGTAAGTTGTTTAAACTCCATCCACCTGTCAAGATATCTGGGGGGGAAAAAAAGTAGCCTGAGAGGGGTTCATTGAAAGGTTCCATTAATGTGTTAACTTTAAACAGTTCACTGGTAGACTGCATGATACTGTGCCAGAGAAGGAGACAGCTTGGCAGCATGAATGATCACAGGATTCCATAAAGATGATTCCACCACAACATGGGATATATATATAGCTCTTACAGTCACACTAGTTCACAGGATCACAGGATGCTAGGGGTTGGGAGGGACCTCTGGAGATCTTTGAGTCCACCTGCCTTGTCAGAGCAGGACCATATAATCATCTAGTGCAGGTCACACAGGAACACATCCAGATGGGTCTTGAAAGTCTCCAGAAGAGACTTCACAACCTCTCTGGGGAGCCTGTCCCAGTGCTCTGTGACCTTTACAGCAAAGAAATTCTTCCTCATGTTGAGGTGAAACTTCCTGCACTATAGTTTATATCCATTGCCCCTTGTCCTGTCACAGGGCACAAGTGAGAAGAGGCTGCCCCTTCCTTCTTGACACCCAACCCTCACATATATATATATTAGATCCCCTCTCAGTCTTCTCCTCACCTGACTAAACAGCCCCAGGTCTCTCAGCCTCTCCTCACAAGGCAGTGCTCCAGTCCCTCAATCATCCTTGTAGCCCTCTGCTGATGTATGGTTGTGGCTGTTTTCAACTGTTCCTTAAACATAGCTGTAAAATAAACAAACTACTTTTGTAATGTAGTATATTTCAAATAAATCAGCCATTCTCATTACTTTACAGAAGTCACCAAAGCATGTTGGAAATTCCACTCATCAGTGCACAACATGAAGACCCTATTGCAAATAGCTTTTTTTTGCCATTCAGTGGATGAAACTAACATGTGAGGTCTGTATTTTCTAGAATTTGATCTGTGATAGTCTTTCTAGTAAATGGAGTGGGAACTGAGAGGGAATCACAAATATCTGTTATTCTTTAAGCCAGATTAACAGATCACGAGAGACAGCTCTACATATATTGGGTCAGACTACACACCTAGCAAGCACTAGATATAGGGTCTTAATATTAGACCTTTTTAGCATGCATAGAGTTAAATTTGTAGGTTGTTTTGCTTAGTAGCTTGCTCATCTCCTGTATTGAGAAAGGCTCTGGAATTGTCTGACTGGCAAATGAAAGCACCTGCTTTCTAAGGGCTCCTTCCCTGCAAAGCTGAGAAACCATAGGAAGCTACACAGTCTGCATCAATTGTCTTCACCATTAACTTCTATAAAGCAATAGCACTCAGTACCTAATCTTTGCAAAACCCTTAAATGGCATAAATTATACTTTAAAAACTGCATGTATAAGAAAAACTGTGCAAGTGAGCATAAGTCAGGTGGTATAGGGGAAGCATTTCCGACTTAGATGAGCTCTTGTTTAAAGGTGTTTGCAGGAGAACATGTTACTCTTGGTTTTTTAAAAAAATACTGCCTGAAACAAATCATGCAAAAAAGCATTAGCTTCCAAGCAGGGAACATCTGGATTCACACTTACAGCTCCTGGCAAAAGAGGATCTATTCAACCCAGAATAGTATCAGGAAACAGAGTGCACAGACCACATTAACCTCTTATCAGCACACAAGCAATAGAGAGATGAATGGTAGTAACAATAGTAGCTAGGTTTCTGAAGCAAACCAGCAAAAATCTACCTTTAAAGTGCGTTTAACTGATAGTGACCAGACTCTTTCTGAGGACCTGAAGAATAAAAGACAACAAAGAAATGTTGAGCAAGCATCTGTGGTAGCTTGTGTGGCAGAAACCTGGCTTACGGGGCGGATATTTGGGTTTCAGTTTGAATTCAGAGATTGAAGAGAATTGAATTCAGAGCTTTGTTGTTTTGCATTTCTTCTTGAGAAAATACAGCTAAATGTAGAGTTCAAATCAGATTCCAGAATATCAGACAGAAGTAGGCACGTACACATAAAAGATAAGTTCAGGGAAGTGAAATGGGGAAGAAGGCAATGGAAGAGAAGAATGAGGGAGCCTGACATGAACAGAGAAGTGGAAGCAACTGAGTATCACAAGCTGCTGATATGCAGTAGGAGCAGTTACAGAGCTCTGTTTAATAAAGATGCCTTGAGGGAAAATAAGTGTCTGTCAGTGACATGCAAGAGGAAAAGAGAGACAACAGCCCTTCTGAGAGGTGAAGAGGCAGCAGTGGTGAATCCATATCTCTGAGAGAGCAGAAGAGTTGTTACAAACTTCCAGGCTGACCCGAAGGTCTCTTGTGGGATGTGACAGAAGAATGCAAAGAACCCATCCTCTGTGCTCTGAGCTCTTCCTCTGCAAACCTACAGAAACAATGGCTATGCAAGTTCGTGTCTATTTAAGTATTTTAGAGCTACTCCAGCACTGGAAACAGAGAAACAGCAGCAAGATCTCTGACAGCATAGCAACAATCCTGGTCAGGATAATATAATAAAGTCTTCTCATGAGTCTCAGTATCCTCCTGTATAGATTTTTGAGCCCCAAGGGCAGTTTTTTTCTCTTCTAATTAAAAGAGAGGGAGAAAGAAGAGCTCTGTCAGTTTTTGAAAGAATAGTTCTTTCTGCTTTGGATTTATTTGTACAATTATAAAAGTCGGAAGACGATTTCTGGTCTGAGAGTATTTTCTCTTGGTTTCCTTGTCAGCTTGTGATAGCAATTTTTCATTTGGTGGGTTTGAATCTCTATCTGGCTTTTACTTACTGTAAAAGATAAAGATTGAGTCTTTATAATCTTTCATTTCCAATGGAACTGCGTTATAGCGACAGAGCTGTATTGTCTTGTTCTGGCGAAAAACTTCCATTAACTCCTCATGGCAAAATTTTTCATATTCAAGGCAGGAAGACTCATCTGGAGTTCAAATTTCAGATTTAGCTTGCAGAATCCATTATTAGGAAGACAGAGCACTAATACTGTTTCGCTTGCAAATGATGAAGCCTTGATCCATTGAGGAAATATAGATGGAATCCTACGGTACTTGCTTCAGTGCCTGCTCTGAAAAATGCAGCCTTTTGCTCTTTCTGAATAAGTGAATACATTACCACACCATTTGCCAAAGTGCCCGGGAAATATTCCTGCTAAATATAAGGAATATTATGCTAATGTAGAAAGGAATGTGAATTCTGTGCCAAGACTATTTAGCTCCACTGAATTTCCATGGTGACCAACAACTCTACTTTAAGACAGTCGCACAGCTCTCGTAAGCATTATCAGCATTGTCTGTGCAACAAATGGAAACCCAGGACGTGAATAGGTTTTTCCCAAGGTATGTAAATTGCAGCAGGCGTGATATGAATAATACATTCTGTGCACATTAGCACATTTTTCAAATGCAAAAGAGATTCTATATGCACAGTTAAAATGAGCTCCTCTGAATGTTATATCAAAAGAAAATCTCACTTGGGTAGTGGGAAGAAAATGGGAGCCCATCAATATGACTTAACTCAAATTTTAACTATAGAGATCTGAAAGTCTTACAGTCAGAACATTCTCATTTCAGCAATGTGAAACTAGTTCTTCATTTGGGACATCACCCTGTAAACTCTGCCTCTGATCTCTGAGGATTTTGTGCTCCTCTATCTGTCAGAGTAAGGCCCCTCTACAGGCATAATGACTGTTATTAGGGCAACCACTAATAGTAAGGCTGCAAAAAGCACCTGTCATTGTAATACAACAAATTTTCCTTCTTCTTTTATTTTCTCATTTATTTGTGATTTTTGTTCTTTTTTTTTTGTCCTAATTAATATTCATCTGTTTATGTAAAACGAGGGGGAAAAATGTGTCTTATTCTATATTTTCCAACCTAGTCAAAAATAAGAATGTTGCAAATCATTAGCTCTAGATGGAAAAGGCTTAAATTGCGAGAGATCTTTCCCTTCTGGAGAAGAAGCTGAAGGAAACAAAATGTGACAGGTGCTGGTGGTGCTGCTTGGTGTTTACTCAGGGGCATTCATGTGGCAAGCAAGGATCTGCAGTGTGATTAAGCATAGAAGAGATGGAAGGATGAGAATGACAGAAGTTCTCAGTAGAATGAACTTGCAAGAGCTTATGGAAAAGCCACATGTGTTTCAATGTATATACTTTATCCTACTATTTACTGTACTTTATCTTAAATATTTGAAACATTTAGGACTCCAGGTAATACTTAGGGAATCTTTTTTGCCTGTTTCTCTTTTGACAGCTTTTTTTCCTACCTATATTATAACTTTTCATATCTCATATCTCATCTCGTTTCTTCTACTTGTAGAGTCGTGCTACAGCTCTTTCTTCTTGGGCTCAGACCACCTCCTCCAATGCTTAGATTTAGGCCCTGGAGTCCATTTTAAAGACTAAAAATACTTAAGAAATCATTCAGAAAATATTCATTTCAGTTCTGACATATGCTGCTCATACACAGCTCAGAGATCTCTTCTGCCATCGCTTGTGTTCTTGGCATCTCACCCCACACACACCTCATATTCTAGTATTAATTATTATATGAAATCAAGGGTAAACTATCACTACCAGCAAAGAACTTTTAATACAGGTGTAGGAAGGTCCAGGGTAATGTTCTATTTATAACAGTAGAAATATCACCATCTTTTACATTTCAGGAAAAACAGTTAGTAGAAATCAGACACTGGTAAGCCAGTACTGCAGTTCCAAAGCTAACTAGTCACCATATTTTTTTTTCTTGTTGGTGCACAGCTGCAAGTGTAAATCACACAAGGTTTTTAACAAGATATGATGATACTCTACCAGATTTAAAGCTTGTTTATTTGCTCCATTGTGAGGTTCAACAAGAGCAAATGCAGGCTTCTGCACCTGGGCCGGAACAATCCTCACTATCAATACAGACTGGGGGATGAGGTGATAGGAAGCAGCACCATGGAAAAGGACTTGGGGGTGCTGATGGATGAGAAGCTGGACATGAGCAGACAGTGTGTGCTTGCAGCCCAGAAGGCCAAGCACATCCTGGGCTGCATCAAAAGATGTGTGGCCAGCAGATCCAGAGAGGTGATTCTGTCACCTAGTGATTCTGCTCTAGTGAGACCTCACCTGGAGTACTGTGTCCATCTCTGGAGCCCTCAATATAGGAAGGACATGGACCTGATGGAGAAGGTCCAGATGAGGGCCATAAAAATGATCAGGGAGCACCTCAGCTACGAAGACAGGCTGAGGGAGCTGGGGGTGTTCACCCTGGAGAAGATGAGGCACTGGGGAGATCTAATAGCAGCCTTCCAGTACCTGAAGGGGACCTACCAGAAGGATGGAGGGAGACTGTTTACAAAGGCCTGTGGGGATAGGACGAAGGGCTATGGCTTCAAGCTACAGAAGAGTAGATTTAGATTGGATGTTAGGAACAAGTTCTTTACAATGAGGGTGGTGAAACACTGGAAGAGATTGCTCAGGGAGGTGGTTTGAGCCCCATCCCTGGAGATATTCAAAGTGGGGCTCAACAGGGCTCTGGGCAGCCTGATCTATTTGAGGATGTCCCTGTTGACTGCAGGGGGGGTTGGACTAGATGAGCTTTGGTGGTCCCTTCCAACCCAGACCATCCTATGATTCTATAAGGCATAGAATCATAGAATCACAGAATTGTTAGGGTTAGAAGAGATCTCAAAGATCATCTAGTTCTGACCCCCTGCCATGGGCAGGGACACCTCACACTAGATCACGTTGCTCAGAGCCAGATCCAGCCTGGCCTTAAAAACCTCCAGGGATGAGGCTTTCACCACCCCCCTGGGCAACCTGTTCCAGCGTCTCACCACCCTCATGGTTGTCCTTCAGCAACTGCAAAGCCTGTCAGTACAGGAATAACTACCCAAGCCAATGAACCATCAGGAAAAGACATTGTGACTGTGCAGACAGACAAATCCAACAGAAACAAAAACAGAAATTAATACCAAAGGTAGGGGGTTTGGGTTGAATCTGATTGGAATTTTTAAAATTACTTACATTTCAGTGTTGCTGCTTCCACATGACAAGTAATTCCTACCAAAAAAAAAAAAAAAAACCCCAAACAAAAAAAACCACCCAAAAAACCCCACAGAAAACAATTGTCCTCCTCCAGAGAGATTCTGCAATAGTTACTAGATTTCTATTACTGGGTATATGTACAGAGGTTAAATGTATATTGTAGTTTGGGGACTGCATCTTCTGCAATTAGAGTAAGAACATAATCATTCTACAAGTGCAAGGTTTATGTGTATTTCCACATCATTTTAGTGCACTGAACTAGTTTAAAAGTCAGAAGTCAGTTTTGAAATATGCAGTAAAGAATCCACATGAGAAATCTTCAAGATAAGAAACATACAAGCAGAATTAATCCACACATGGGAATCCCTGAAATTTTAAGAGTTATCCCAAATAAACCATTTGCATCCAGAATTTTATGGTTCATATATTTTATTTAATGTAAAGCTGCACTCCATGTTCTGATTTTTAAAGCTGTCCCAAAGTTTAAGGTCATCGCAATGCTCAGATCATGTCTGCCAAAAATAGAGGTTTTTATCTCTGTAGCATGAAGTGTGAAAATGAATGTGAAGGGTGTATATGGGTCAGGAACAGCCACCTTTTGTCATAGCAAAGTTAGAATATTTCCATACAGAGGTTTGGTTAATGAGATTTTAGAAGCAATTTAAATCCACAAACTGAAGGAAAGACCTAAAGTGGTTTGTGGAATTGATTTCACTTCAACAAGATTACATTTACATGTGGTGCATGCTCCTTTCTTTTTTTTGGTACAGTAGAAATGCATATTTATTTTTTTTTTCCTTGAGAAATAAAATCAAGGAGTGCTTCTAATTTATATTTGGAGATTCAGTGGATTTTACTGAAAAAAAAAAAGCAAAACAAATTGAGAAGGATAAAGTTCTGTAATTATTAGAGCTCAAGCATATTTGCAAAGTGTGTTTGCAAACTCAATGTTCATACAAATACAGCTCTAAATTCAAACTTCATCATAAAATATGAAAGGTGTAACATAAAAATTAATAAGGTCTGTTCACAGTGTTTTGTAGAACCAATAATTCCAGGCAAGAGTGTCAGCTCTTCAAATGTATTCAGTCTATACCAAAACCCAAAGTTGAACTCTTTTTTCCTCACCTCCAAAAGAACCATTAGGAGAAGTTTGTCCTGATACATTTATTTCAGCAAATAATTTGACTTGTGGCTATAGTGCTTGGCCAGGAATTTCATGGTGGTAACCAACAGCCAAGCAGAGCTGAACTGATAAGCCCAAATGCTGTGTGTGAATCCAGCCAGGGATGGACATTGCTGCTCATTAAGCTTGGGTCAGATGAACTGCTCTCAAGTCCTTTGCACACATTGTGAACAGCATTTCTCCAGCTGTTAGCACACAAGAGGTTATTTTTTTTTTGTATTTTCCTCTATCTTCCAAATCTTCTTCCTCCTCTCACTCAATCCCAAAGGCAAATAAATTAAACCCTTAGTTTTATTTTTACACAAAAGTCACACCATAGACCTTAATCTACTGTTATGCATTTAACTATAGATGCCAAAGTTGCAGCATTGATTTATTATGTGATCAATGAAGAGATGTCAATGCCTCCATAGGAAAAGGCAGAGATCTAAGTTAAGCAAGTAAGTTTTTTCTCACATGGGTAGAACTCTGCACAATTTGTAACTGCAGCTGTGGCCTTGCTACCAAAAATCCCCAAATGTTTAAACTAAATCCTCTAGCCTTACTAAGCACTTTGACTCCACATCTGGCTGTAAAACCACCCTCTGAGGAGCAACCCGTTTTGGTTTGAGGATGGATGCCTTTAAGGAAGACCTCTAGGAGGTCCAGAAGGGTCCAGGGATGGAATGGAAAGTGCAAATTGTTTATTCTATCTCATAATTCTGCTATCTATTTATAAGCAGGCTGCACTGCCAGGTCTCCTTCTTTTCTCCCTTCTTTCTCCTTCTGGGAAGACATGAGTTCTTATCAGGCATGGGGGAGAATTTTGGGTCTCTCTGTAGCCTTGAGCAGCCTCAGTTCAATTTTTCCTATGCAATCCAGACCTGTTTGGGCCTAATGGAGGCAGATATGGGGGGGGGAGGAGATAAAAGCACTCAGGCCTGTGTGTTAAGGAATAGATGGGGGGGAAGGTTTATCTTGGTATGTAGGAAGTAGTATGGATTTGTGTACTTTGCATTATCTATTAGGGATTGATGTATTCTGTGTTCTATACGTATTTTTTAATATAATGCTATACTTCTCTCCAATCATGTGAAAAGGTTTTTATTTTACTCCTTTGGTGGTGGTGGGGAAATAAGATTCTGTCCCACTCTTTAAAACCAAGACACAACCTGTTGGTTGGAGAATACACAGGGAAAGCCCCCAAATAGGCTTCCCCCCCCTTCCCCCCCCTCCCCGAAATCTGTATGGACATAGTTGGAAACAGTGCTGCAAGTGACCTTGGGTCTGATTCAGGACAGCCCTTCTGCATCTTCAGCATCCTCTCACTGATGATATGCTAAAGCTACAGAGAAAAAAAAAAATCACATTAATTCTGCCTATGCTCACCATTTCACACTTCCAATGTAGCTAAGGTATCCTAAAATCCTAGCGTTTTCTATGGATCTAGATATTTCTCCAACGACCATTTTGGAGCAGTTCCTTTAGAGCAGCTGTAATTTACTCTACAATTCACCACACAAATGTGTGTTAATCCTGGTCTGCCCAAATCCTCTATTTTAGTCCACAATGATTAGGTCTTTCAGCTGTATTTGTTGATGCCATGGAAGACTGGTGTTCTGTGTTGTTAGTGAAACAGTAATCTCATTAAATGGTTCTAAGATCTCATTAATTGTTGCACTTGTTTACCATCTGTATTAACCTAAAACTGTGTGCAACCACATCTGAAAAGGAAGGGTATCCGATTTTTTAAATTTATTTTTTTTAAATATCAAATTTAACCTGAGGGAAAAAAAAAAAAAACTCAGGGAAACAAAATTTTGATCTATTAGCCAAAATAATTGGATGAATGTCCTTTGATTTATATTCAAAACATTAACCATCAGTGGCTTACGGCCAGGGGAGAATTGACGGTTCCAGAAACAAAAGCAATATATGAAAAAGAGGAAGCTCTTAAGTACCTTGAAGCTGGAAAAAAACATGGGTTGGGTTCTGTTCTGCTTTAGCTCCAAAGAATGTAAAGCCCTTTCCTACAATTATGAGGCTGGAATTGAAAATACATGTGTGTCACAAGTCCCACTGTTACCTTCTACAGCCCAACAGAGTGCGTTGAAGGAAGCTTAGTCTGTTCCTGCCTCTGAAGTACAGAGTTCCTTGAATAGATACTTCTCTTGAACAAAACATGCCTGAGAATTAATACTGGTTACACTCCATATGAAAGCTTATACAGAGCTTTAGTGGTATTTCCTCAAAAGGACCTCCGTGTAGGCACTCAGCCTAAGCTCCAGTCCTCTGGGCCCTTGCTCTTCCCTTAAGAATGCTAAGCAGTGAGCCACCTCATTCTTATTTCAGATTTTATAGGCAGGCAGGCTGGTAGGAACAAATCTGAAATTAATTTCCCCTTCCCTAAATGCTCAGCTTGTTAATGAAAATGGATGCTTGAGGATCAACAAGGTGGCACATCCTCACAACCTGATGCTGTGGGGAGCATTGTGTGAGGCGGGTGCTCAGCTCACACGCAAACCAAAGGGAGGAAAAGGGGGGATTTCTGTCGTTGTTCTTGTTAGTACTTAACAGCCTTATAACTGGCAGTGGCATCATTCTTCTAACCTTGGATGCTCTTTTTTTTTAATTAGTGCATTATTATCAGAGGCATATCCAGAAAGTTCCTCTGCAGCCAGGAAGCACATGCCTACCGGCAGCAGCGAGACAGACTCCTGCAGGAGGTTAGATTCAAAGCTCCTAAAGTTAGTCTCCTGTTCCAAATTACCCTGTGTAGGAACCTTCATTACTTCAGGCCATAAAGGGAATACAGCAGACTTTCCTTCCCAAGGCTAATGTTAGCCTTTGTGAATATCTTTCTTTGCTTCCCCAGAGAGTCATTAGTTTAGAACATTGTTTGTCTGTGGTGTGTTTTTATTGTTTGGTTTTTTTTTTTTTTCAAATGGAGGCTGATTTTTTTTGCGTTTGTTTTTTGGTTTGGTTTGTGGTTTTTTGTGTCTGAATGCAACGCATGAAACAACAAAGCACCAAAGTGCAGGTTTTTTTCCATACATTGTAAATATTTTCTTCCAAGTTACAGGTTTGTCAATCAGATTTTAATCAGAAGAAAACATTTGCCACTGATATAGCAATGCTGAATATAAATAAGATTTGTATCAGAAATGATAGTCTTGACTCTAACTTTGTGATCACATAACTCTAAATAAAAAGGAGCAGCCTTCCTGTTTTAGAATCTACTATTGGTCCAATTATGTGACCTAATTAAAACCCTACCTCAAGGATGTCCTTGTCATGCCTGCCAAAATATTAGGCTAATTTAGGAGTTCCCCAAGGAGGGACCTGTGAAATTGCAGACAGCAATCAAATGCCAGCTTTCAACACAGCAAGAGGACTTTGAAGGAAGTTGTGAGATGCTGATTTTCACAGTCCAGTGTCATAATTATTCCTTTTCCATCACAGAGATAATTCATATCAGATGCTCCTATAAATAATTTTGTTACAAATTGGCCTATATAATTAAGTTTGTGATGACTGGAATCACGTATTCAAATGCCCAGGAACCTAGATCCACCCTTACTCAGTATGAGACATGAGCTGGCTTCCATTCATGGTATCCCTATGCCACTAAATTCTTGTCAGTGAACAGGACTGAAAAGATCTTTTTTTCTTTTAATGCAGAACAGTAGAGCCAGTCCTCAGGAGGCAGGAAGTAGGGTCCACAGGGTGCCCATTTATTGTTCCCATGAGTGTGTAGGATGTCAGCTATACATGACAGGAGGGGCAAGAGCAGGTGCAGGGCTTGGTGGGAAATGAGAGCTGGGATCCTGAGGGCGGGTTAGGCATGTGAGAGGGGAAGTTAGGCATGGAAGGAAGCACCAAAGAAGGAGAGGAGGAGAGAAAGAACTGGGGGAGGGTGAGGTCTGAAGCAGGGGAAAGGGACGGCAGTGACAATATCCTCAACTCATGTCTGTTAAGTGCCACACAAATTCCCACAACGCTGTAAACCTCCCTTTGGCTCAATCTGAAGCACCAGCTGCAGCACTCTGTTTTCTCCAGGCAATCCTCTGAGATAGCAGGAGGAGCAATGTATGAATACAAACTCCAATATGCACTTACTTTTGTCAGACAAATATTTCAGTGCCACCAGTGATGCCAATTCATGTTCAAAAAACTTTTGTTGGTTAGCTAGCTAAGGTTGCTACCTCACAAATCAAATAAATATTAAATAAAGGGGTACCAGGAGACATGCAGGTATGTGGGTCTGTACTAACCAGTTGTAAGCATGCAGTGACTCAGGTGAGTCAAAGGTAACTGGAAACTGGCCAGCTCTCAACCCTGTAATAGCTCAAACATCAGGTACAATGACTTGTGAGTGGGCCACTAGCTATTTAGTGGGAAAACCAAACTACAAATGGATGCATTCTTAAGCAATAGTTGCACTAAGGAGTGGAAGAGCTTCTCCATTGCTGAAACCCATTTGCAGAATGCATTTGTTGGATCACCTTCAATACCAAATGAGTTCAGAAAACTGAAGTTTGTCCATGGATAAAGAAGCACTAGTAGTTAATGTAAATAATCTGGCTTGGTTTAAAATGTTCTCATTTCTCTCCCTTCAGAAAATCTGGAGAGTTGGAAAAAACAAGTTTGTTGTGGATAACCAGTAGATAGCATGATGTCCTCAGCACTGAATACAGAAAAGGTCAGACTGCAGTGAGGAGTTCTAGGGGAAAGAATTTCAGATTTCCCAGAGCTCAGTTGCTGCTTCTCTTTGCCAAAAGGAGTTTAAAATCAGTTTCACACTCCCCCAGCATTCTTTTAGAGAGAGTAATGTGAAAATCGGGGTGGTAAAAGCAGCTGTGCCCTCTCTTTGAGAAAAAAAAATCTCATAGTATTTCTTGAAAAGATACCAAGGGAGCGCTAAACCTTACAGCAGCTGCATCCTCAAAAGGTGACTGAGTCAATAATTTTTTTTGCAACTTTTGTAGATTTAGGCTTGTAACATTTTTGCAGTGAAAAAGAAATGTAGTGGTCAGGAAACATTATCTGCACAAATTCTGGGTTTCAGTTTAGGTTTTGTGCTTTATTATTTTGACGTGGCATTGCTAATGAGTTGTGAAATTTCTCGTGTTGAGCCTTCAGTGCCTTTAGCGCATTCCTACATTTGGCAGTTGTGGGACAGGGTTACTGCAGAACCGCATTTTGCCATCTGGATGGTTTCCTTTTCAGAGGCCCTGCAGGGACAGGGAGACTGTAAATCTTTACTTGGCATTTTCAAAGGGTTAACAAAGGAATTAATAGCTCCATTAGCACTGGAGAAGGATGATAATCAGCTGCTGTGCTTACATACTTTTGGACTTTGAGACACTGTTGCCACTAAGGAGTAGAGGTTGCCTAAATGAGGCTGAGGTGAAATAAAATGTAGTTAGTTATCTTGATGAGTACACGGACAATACTGAAGTACTGGAGCACAGTACATGATTCTTGATGTAGCAGTCTGGACACAGGGGGAGAGGAGGAAGGAATCAGTTGTAATGTTATGCTGCAGTATTACAGGACTGCCAACAATGAATTTTGCAGCTCTGATTGTTTTTCAGATTCGAACCCCCTTATATATTTTTTGATGCAACAGATATTCATTGAAACCCCAGTCTTATTTTGGATACTTATAATTCCATGCTCAAAAGCCAGAGAAATTTAAACCATTACTGCACACACAGACAGCATTAAAATAACGTTCTTAAACTAGTGGAGACGAATAATGCTCTTTAATGTATTTCTGTACATTTGTGTAATTTACTTGGTGTTTTGTTTTTCAAAACTACTTTAATCGTGTGGATTCATATTGATATTTGCATAGGTCAGCAGCAGATTGGGAATCATTAAGACAGCTGATGTGTCACTTAAGCTAATGGAGTGGTTACTGCTGTCAGCAGCAGTATTGGTGTGAGCCAGTGATAGCTTTGCAAGTGTTTTTCATAGGCATTTATTGGACAGCAAATGAGCAGTGAGTCTTGGGACTCTGAACTTCTGATCCTGTCTCGACAGGGAGGATATATTGCAGGGGACAAAGACTCTTCATTCTCCCCAAGTTTGTTCCTTTCCCAATACATCCTTTCTAACCTGTCACAGTTGATCTTTCCCAGATCTGAGCCCTGACCCATCTCCTTGTTAGTCCATACAGGAGAGATTTATCTCACCTATCTTCAGGTGTGCTGGTTTTGACTGTAACAGAGTTAATTTTCTTCATAACAGCTAGCATGAGGCTGTGCTTTATATTTATGATGAAAACGATGATAATGCAGGGGTGTTCTACTTGTTGCTGACCAGTGCTTGCACAGAGTCAAGGCCTTTTCTCCTCACATCTTGTGCTGGGGATGCACAAGAATTTGGGAGGGGACACTGCTGGGATAGTTGACTCCAGCTGGCCACACTATATGATCTCCTGCTCAGTATATAAACTAAGGAGATCTGGGTGAGGGGCCACTGCTCAAGAACTGGCTGGACATCTGTTGGTGGATGGTGAACAATTGCATTATGCATCACTCATTTTGTATATTGTAATATTTTTGTATATTCTAATTATTTATATATACATAAAATTTATTTTTCCCCCCACTTCTGGAAGACCTGACTTTAACTGATCAAAAGGGGTATTCCATACCATATGGCAGAATATAAACTGGGAAGAAGGGGACCTTTTATGACATCATGCTCAGCATATAAACTGGGAATAAGAAGAAGGGGATTGTTTATGACATCATGTTCAGCATATAAAGTAGGAAGAAGAAGTAAGAAGGGGACCTTTTATGACATCATGCTCAGCATATAAACTGGGAATAAGAAGAAGGGGACTGTTTATGACATCATGTTCAGCATATAAACTGGGAAGAAGAAGAAGAAGTAAGAAGGGGACTTTCTAGTTTCTTTTTGTACTACTTGACTCAATGCTAACTTTCCATTATATGGAGCAGATAAGCCAAACAAGTCCCAATTAGTCATGCATGGGAAGTTATAGTTTTATATATCTAGTGCTACATTAATACTTACATTAAAAAATTCTATTCAGGCACATATCAGATGCACAAAACAGCACCATCCATCCTCTGCCAAATGTGAAAATAGAAAACATAGGAACTCTAGATTTTAAAAGTCAGAATTTTAGAAAGAATTTTCCAATGCAGAATCACAAAATGCAGAACAACTTTATTTTGTAGATTCAGTTAAAATAATAACAATAATAATAATTAATAATAATTATGAATGTATATTAATACATTCATAATTATTATAACATTGTATTAATTATTAAATGTTATAATTATCATTATACACTAATTATTATAATGTTAATTATTGATATGTAATAACATGTTAATCGTAATAATTTACATATGCTAATATGAAGAAGAAGAAAGGAAGAAGAAGAAAAGAAGAAGAGAAGAAGAAGAAGAAAAGAAGAAGAAGAAAAGAAGAAGAAGAAGAAGAAGAAGAAGAAGAAAAGAAGAAGAAGAAGAAGAAGAAGAAGAAGAAGAAGAAGAAGAAGAAGAAGAAGAAGAAGAAGAAGAAGAAGAAGCTGCCTTACACAAAATTTCTCCCAAACTCTTCAGAATGACCATCAACTTGCAATGTCTGAGGGTTAGTTTCTGAACTTTGTCCAAGTTTCATGTGAATGGAAAGAAAATTTTATAATAAGAAATCTCATGATGCTTCCTGAACTCTGTGTGATTTTAGTGCCTCCCCAAAGCCTCTAATCCAGGTAAAAGGTTTTGTACAAATGGAAATGGAGAGACATGGATCTTGAATTGATTCCAGGGAAAGGTGCACTTTTACAACTGTAATATTATAATACAAAAATTAGCCTAGTAATTATTGAAATGAAATATATTATTACACTTAGACCCTAAGGTTCTAAGCAGGGGTGTAAACCTCAGAGTGATTAGATTCTTTGCAATGTTATTTTGCAGGTCCTTTCTACTGATCTTAGCAACACACTCTACAAGCAGTGTCACTTGAATTTTGGTGTCAATGAAAAAGTATCACAGAGAGGCAAGGCAAAATTATTAATTGTAATCTATTCCCTGTGAGTACATGGAGTACAGGCAATACAGATTTTTTCCTGTGGTCTGTCTGTAAAGTTATGTGAAACAAAGCAAAATCATTCTGCTTGCTTTCTTTAGTCACTGGTGCTGTACAGACTTTCAGGAATGACTGCAGCCTTTACCCTATATATGTTGTTCCTGATTCTTTAAAATCAAGAGTTCAAACGCAGTAAAATCAATGGCAAAATCTGCTTATTTCAATAGAACCAGATCTTGGGCCTAGCATAACACACAAAGAAAGAGGTCTCATCTTTTCCTTTCTTTCTTTCTTCCTTTTTTTCTTTCTTTCTTTCTCTCTTTCTTTCCTTACTTTTCCATTTCTTTCTTTCTTTCTTTCTTTCTTTCTTTCTTTCTTTCTTTCTTTCTTTCTTTCTTTCTTTCTTTCTTTCTTTCTTTCTTTCTTTCTTTCTTTCTTTCTTTCTTTCTTTCTTTCTTTCTTTCTTTCTTTCTTTCTTTCTTTCTTTTCTTTCTTTCCTTCTCTTTCTTTCTTTTTCTTTCATTCTCTTTCTTTCTCTTTCTTTTTTTCATTCTTTCTTTCTTACTTACTTTTTCTTTCTTTTCCTTTCTTTCTGTCAACATCTGTGTGTTGGTTTATTTAGAAAGAATAATAAACCTTTCTAGAACATAATGCTTAGCGGGAAACTACTTGAAAGGACCAGAAGGTAAAAAAGGAAGAGGAATCTTGGAGGGAAAAAAAAAAAAAAAAGAGGTCAGCTAAATTTTGTGTAACATTTATGAGAACAATAAAATTCCTTTTGCTGTGCCCAAGGGGCTTTAGAAGGTAGCCATTCTACTGGGCTAGTCCATGGCCAGTGCTCCCCAGCCTGTAGCAGGATCTCTAAACCAGCAAGGGTCTTTGCCAGAAGACAGAAAGTTGACACTCAGTAGGTGAGAACATGGTACTGGTAAACATAAATTCTGTTTGGGGAAAGAATATACAACTCCTGATAAGTAAAAATAAATATTTTGGATATTCTCCCAGAGTTGGAAAACACTGGTGGTGCTGCTGTATTGAAACCACACTGTCCCCCAGTTCCCTCAGTCAAGACTAGCAGCCTCTAATTGTCTCAGTTCAGACAGATCAAATACTGAAGATCAGTGCTTGTTACACTGGAATTTGGTGTCCAGCAGTTGCCAGGGCTTTAAAATCCAGAGCCTTTTTATGCAGAAAGAATGAAGGAGGAAAAAAGTTTCCTGGCAAAATCCCTCAATTGTTTCCCTAAGCTTCAAACAAAATTGTGAAAGAAATTCTACTTCATGCTCCCAAGGATTATTTTTCTGTCAGGTTTTTTTGCATCTATTTCATAGGTTTTGAAATTTATGTTTTAAAGTTTAGCACACTGCATTAACAAATCAGAACTCTTTTGAAACAAATCATGGGAAATAGTTATATGTCAAAAGGATAAATCAAAACTTAATGGCCAAGATAGAAGATATTTTCTAACCAGACAGCTAGAGAACTAATTAATGTTATCATTTGTAAACCAACTAAAGAAATACACCCATGTTCTTAGTGAGAATGCATAAATCTGGTGGCAAAGTTATCATTTGGATCATTGTGCCTAATGTTCATAAATCAGTTTGTTAAGTAAGATTTGAGCAAGATCTATAAATTAAAACAGTATGTTTTAAAGTGTGCAATTTCTGCTGATTAATAAGGACTGGAGATAACCAAACACAACAAATTCACATTCTTTGATTAGATGATAGTTAACCATTGTAAATCAAAGCTGTAAATAATGTTTATCTCCTCAGATGTTCATGTTTCAGAAAGCCTATTTTAAAGAGAAAGAGAAAAGCTGTGAATTTAAATTTGGTCTCCTCTTTAGCATACAAATAGGGAACATAGTAAAGAGGAGGGGAGCAGGAGTCGATTCTTCTATTTGATCCACCACAATGCTAGCTTTTGTTCTGCTTTGTTTCTAAGCCTTGTAGCAACTGATATACTGGTATTTGACTTGCTATGAAACTGTGGTTCATACTATTAAGCACATCTGCAAATCGAAGAAGGAATGTTTTCCTCCCAAAACGAACATGACCTGACAAGGCAGAAGACTATCAGACTTTCCTCTGTGGATTTTCATCCTCCCCCTCCCCTGTTCCAACTGTCTGTGCAAACAATTGGAAGCTGAATAGATCTCATGCCAGAAGGCAGCAGGTTACTAAAATACCCATGACATATTTATGCAAGAAACATGCTGTATAACATATGGGCCTTGGGAGCCTTTCCCACCTTCTGTCTGTGTGTATTCCTCTCAACTGTGAGAAGACCCGATGAAGAGATTTATTTCATTGGGAAAATGAATTCTAAGGCAGGATAAGAGAACAAAGCAATCAAAACCAGTGATTGTAGGAATAAGCCTGAACCTCAAAGGATTCTACTAGTTCTAGTGAAATAATTATTGCAAACTTTAAATTGGATGCCTAAGCATCATCCTGGGTTAACAGGCGGAGAAATCTGAGCCATAAGGAGACTGGATCCAAAATGTTCAGCAGGGGCTACCAATTTTGTGTGCTTGACTGAACAAACACATACAGAGCTCCAAGATGAACATGAGAATATAGCAGCAAAATAAATCAATGATTTCTTTTGAAAACCCAGTTGTGGATTGAGGATGGCCAGACAAGGAGTGGCAAGCTGAGTTACTTGTAGCTCCTGACCTACTGCTGAAACCTTACCTCTTTCTAAAGACCTTGTCCCAGGAATCTCCACTTACATGACTGCTTTAAGCATTAAGACTACAAAGAGGCACAATGAATTATTTTCATACTACATAGGCCACAGCATGAGGAAGGAGTTTTTTGTGAGTTATCTAGCCTATACAAATTCAGAAGCAGCTACATTTGACCCACTTGAATATCTGGGAGAGGATCATTTGCTGTTTCACAGAGGACCTAAGCCAAACAGATCTGTAACAGGGTTAGTAAGAAATGCAACAGTGTTTAGTAGCAAACTGAAAGTTTCAATTTCTGCCAAAACTTTTGCTTCTTGCACTCCTTTACTGTATCCTAACCCTCACACAGTGTCTCCATCTCCTAAGCTTGGATTTGCTGTCTTTAATGGGATAGAGTGCAAAATGCCAACTCTGATTATTAATCAAGCTTCCTAGATGCCAGTCCTACTCTCTTGTATCAGCCAGCTCATTTGGGGTTTGCATGAGCACAGTTAGCACAAGAAAAATTGCCCTAATCACTGAAAGTAGTTTCAGTAAGTAATTTTGAACACAAACTTCAACAGTTTGTCAGGCACATGGGAACGGTGCCTTGAAAAAAAAAAAACCCACAGCTGTGCATACAAAGAGAATTAACTACTAGAAACTAAAAATAGATAAGCATTTTTATTTTTAAGTTTTAAAAATTTTATTTTATTATTTAGCTATTATTATAGAATCATAGAATCACAGAATTGTTAGGGTTGGAAGAGACTTCAAGGATCATCTAGTTCCAACCCCCCTGCCATGGGCAGGGACACCTCACACTA